>OZ008370.1:189244890-189844890 GCA_963931995.1 Phaonia tiefii | reverse complement strand
GAGAGAACGTCAGGAGAGGGATAGAGACTCTTGTCTATTGCTCTATGAGTGAATACGAATAAAATTGTCAGCAGCAACAGTCACATGCTGCTCGCGTATGCTGCTCGCGTATTTTCAAGAATTGAGAGGGAATCATCAAAACTGGGTTTAGCAGTAAACGAGAACAAGACAAAAGTAATGGTTTCGACAAGCAGAACACCCTCCCAATAGAATGGAAGGGGAAAGTTGATATCCGTTATAATATCGAGGTAGTGGACGAATTTACTTATCGCGGATCTGCGCTGAACAGAAGCAATAACATCATTTTTTCTGCAGTTAACGAAACAGTTAATTAAACAGTCGGAACTGGGATTTGGATTCACATTGTCTGACGATCGTTTCGAAGATTGTAAGTCTTCCCATCAGCGCCTTAGCTTTCTAGGCCAGTGACCGTCTTGTTCAATTGTGCCACTAATTGCAGTTTTTCGTTTTCGATGTTTCTCTCCTCTTTCTAACGTCAGCCTATAAATAAATCGGAAAATTGTGCTTGCAAACAGGTATTATTTCGGGCTAAGCAAGCACTTCAGAGATAAGACCCGAAGATCCAACTATATCAGACTCTCCTACAACCTGTCTTGCTTTATGGGGCAGAGTCCTTGATCATATCGCATCCTGATGAAATATCACTGGGAGTCTTCGAGAGAAAAATCCTCTGAAAAATATATGGTCCTATGATAGATAACGGCGTGTATCGACGTCAGATGAACATCGAGCTGTATAATCTGTATTCCGACATCGACTTATTTGTGCCTATCAAAATAACGCGTTTAAGCCGGCTAGGACATGTCACTAGCATGGTTTAGAATGAAACTGTGAGATGTACTTGAAGGAACATCGAAAAATAGGACGGCGAAGACTTCGCTGAAAAGGCCAGGAAGATAGCCTACGAGAGCTTGGTGTTACCAACTGCAGGAAAAGTACTGATGATCGATCCGGTTGGAGAAACGGGTTATACTTATTTTGTAAGGCCCTTGACCCCTCTGGGTTATTTGAGGCCACATAAGTAAGTAAGTAAGTAACAGGAATCAATGGTGTAAAAAATACAGAGCGGCTTCGGTAATTGAGTACGTTAGAGGCTTTGGTAAGGTAATTACAAAACCAGTGTCATCATTTTTAAAACGTCAATAAACAAAAGATTCATGATCATCAAAATATTTCCCAACATGAACTAAAGGGTGTCTCAGTACGATTGCACTTTTTCAATTTACAATATATATTCGAATTTTTTGAGACAATTGTGATTTTTTTGTATTGAGTTGTACAGAAGACATGTTCCGATTAAGTACAGAATAAAATATCCGTTAAATGGCAGCCCATTACATGAAATTTTCTATGACTTTTTCACAGACATCTCACCGATGACGCGTTGCATCTCGGATTTGGGCTCACGAATTCTTTCTGGTTTCTTCACATAAAATCAAGATTTCGCAAAATCCCAAAGAAAGAAATCGTACGGCGTTAAATCGCATGATCGTGGTGGCCAGTTTATATTGGAATTTCTTGAGATAATTTGTTCTGGAAATCGTTATTGCAATAAATTGATTGTTTCAATCACGATGTGGCAGGTGGGGCCGTCTTACTGAAACCATAGTCCAGATCCATGCCGCCTAGTTGAGGCCGTTATCATGTTCCTGTAACGAATGCCGTTCACAGTCACTGCAACCAGACACCAGACAGTTGCGCGTTGAACGTTGAACGCTCATTTTGAACGCGTGAAGGTGGAGGTCTTTTGTCAAAATTCGCTGCGTAGTGCTTCGTTGAAGTTGTTAAGTACGATGCCGAATTGATGTTTTCGAGTTTTCGGCGACACTCTCGTTTACAGCAGCAATGTTTTCAAGAGACCGACCGGTACGTTGACGCACATGAGTCTTACTGTCCGTGTCCGATCCAGTTTCTTCAAATTTGTTGACCACTCTTTAAATGGTTGACACATTAAGTGGACTTTGTCGACTGAAAATTCTTGGAAGTTTGCGAGCGGTCTCAGCATAATTTCCCAAGTTTTTGTAATAAGTTTTCACAATTATAACGCGTTGTTATTTCGTAAAGCCCTTCAGTTTTAATAATCCAAATAAACATATGTGACAGCTTGTAGTGGACCTCTCGTACCTTGTTTAAATTGCTCACTATTTAACATACCATAATTCCTCTTAAATAATTTGGTGACAATCTTGAGTCTTTGTAAGACTCAACTAATACAACAACTATTTTATTTGGCTGTAAGTTCCAAACCATAAATTTACACTGGAGATTTGTTAAATTGGTCATATACAATTGGTCATATACCACCGACAGAAATTACGTCAATAACAGCCCGTAGATTATTTGCATCAGATAATGCTCCCTCAAATCAGATTTACGGCATATTTCACTTCATTGCAAGTTCCCTTAGACCATTCTGGCCTAGCGTCTGATTCTGTTCCTTTAGAACTCCATCTTCGGTCAAATTTCTGAAAGTTTACAGAGATAAATTTGGTGATTCTTCACTCAATATCTATATATACGGGTACGTACAGCAATAAATATGTAGGTACGTGCGTCAATATGATCTCCTATTACAGATTATCGGCGCAGAGTGACACCTTACAATGAATGTTTTCGTTCTCGTAAAGTTTGGTCTTGTTTTACTATTGATTGACATGCGTGGCACTATCAGCTGAGACTAAGTTGTGTTATATTCTTTGTTTTGCTCGGTGGCGTGGAGACTTGGTGTAACATAGTGGTTATATATAAGGGATGAAAATAGTTACTGTGACCAATTTGGCAAACACAGTGTACGTTTTTGTGTGTACAAATTGATCAGTCAAAATCAAATGGCCTTATAACAACCGGGAGATGAAAAATTCAAGCCTGATAGATCTTATTTCGGAAAAACAAGATGTTATAATAGATAATATGCACCATATCATCCCTGTCCCAGACATTGGCAACTCCATTATTGGCGTAGTTTTGACATTATTCTTTTTGAACAGTTTTTCGTATGACGGGAGGAGGTCGAGATAATGGCGGGAAAATGGAAGAACTTCCTCTTTGACAATCTAGTCTTGACTCGACAAGATCAAAATCGGAAAATTAAATTCAAAGTTTTGAATTAACATCCTGAAGTTAATCCAAGTCGCGAGTGATAAGAATTACGCTAAGACGAATTTAACACGCAGCGTACATTGACTTTCATATAAATGAAAATTGAAAAGTTGAGCAGTGGGAAATCATACCACATGGTCCAGCAATAGGATTCTCTAGATGGTTCCCCAAAGAACACGAAATACCAGGATCACGCCATATGCTGAGAATACGAATCTTCAATATTTGTGCGTCAACCTAAATTCCCTTCTCTAACCGACACCTAAAACTATAGACCACATCACATATCTCCAGAACTCACTCACCGCACGCTGGCTTTATAAACTGTGCGTCCAAATTTTGCTACAAGGGTTGTGTATGGTTTTTCTCGACATACCTATACGTCGGTGGTGCAATGGTTAGTGTGCGCGGCTCTTGTACATGAGATCCTGGGTTCGAACCCTGCTCTGACCACCTTCAAGTTTCTTTCGGCGGCGGTCACCTCGCATAGTGACGGCGACACTATCGAGTATATAGCCATGAAAAAGCTTCTCAAAATACCGTTCGGAATCGGTGTAAAACTGTAGGTCCCAATCAGTGAGTGAAAACTGGAAAGCGCACAGATCAGTGATTGTGAGAAGTTCTCCCCGGTCCCTTCATGGGATGTAATGGGAAACCATTTATTTTTTTACCTATATGATACACATGACGTCAAATTATTCCGCGCTGGAACTTGCCAATTATCCGATGGAATTCCAAACACGTTGCCACGAGACAAAATTGCACACCGGTGAATTCAGAATAACGCCAGTCCGGCATCCTGCAGAAATCTATGGTCAAGTACAACGCGAATAAATCGACCCTATCATCATAGGCTTTCTGACGTCTACGTATCAAATTAAGAAGTGCTCGGAGATTTCGATCATTACCTACATACATAAGAGTCACGTTTAAGTATATAAAATAGTAAATAGAGGTGAACTTGGCTTGTTATACAAATGTTTAGTGATATTGTTAATAATTTCCTATTTTCATACTGATCGTAAAAAATGGTGTACTTAAAATCCTTAAATTCCAATTGAATTTAAAACACACCTAATATTACTGAGAGAGAATGTATAATAAGTTAAAACAAACCTACAATTTAACCCTAAACAAATATTTATACATATAATTTCTTTCTTTTGTCGCATGATAGAGATTTGTTACATGAGTGAATATCATAGCATGGAATTTTCTTTCATATAAACATTTACTCATAACAGCAGCCAGAATCCGGTTAGTTTGGAGGCCTTCATCATGAGCAGAGATTGCTGGTAAGTTTAAGACAAAAAAAAAATTTATAATAACCAAAACAAACCTTGAAATAAGAGAACACAAATTTCATGCTTTGATAACATCTTGCGCGTAAAATATACCATTGGAGAGTTAGAGTGTGATCATCCCCATTAGTCTTCGAAGCGTTGTTGTGCTTCTATAATTTTGTATGGTATAATTCTTTTATTCAATTCACACACATATGGTCTCTCTCCGTAACTCTCTGGTAGCCAAACTTAATTTATTTTCTTTTGTTTTCGCTCCTATGTTTTTATTAACCCCTTATGGGATGTAATGCAAATTTCTTGAATTATCTTAAACAGTTTGCAAATTTAAATAATAATACAAAAGGAAGTTCATACTCATAGTGCGTAATATATAATGTTTAAGTCAATATTTAGTGAATTAGATTTTATGGACAGATATCCTACATTGAATAAATTCCATTATATTTCGCGATGAATTGCTAAATATTAATAATACGTTTCTTATAAGAGGGATGAGAACTTAAGTTTGGAGTGATGGTGAGTAGGGGTCCTATAATATACTTTTTCGTCATCAGGACAAAGGCAGGCGAGGGTAAAGAGACGACCATTTTCAATGTCACCTGAGAGTGGGCTATTTTTCTTGTAGGCAATCGACTAGTGCCATTTTCAATTTCAAATTCAAATAACTTTAACTTGTTTTTATTTTTGTGTCGGGTACTTGTGATTATTTGGTCAATATTTTGTGTTATCTTTTACGAAATAAAAAGGGGGTCTAAAATAAATCTTGATAATGGGAACATGGCTTGGATGGAGAAGGACGAGACCCCCCCCCCCCAACCCGACTGTTACTAGAACAGAAAAGGCTCCCGCAGTCCTACCTCGTCCCAAGCTCAAAGATGCATTTGGAAAATTATGGAACTCTGCATCATCAACTACTTTTAGTTCGTGTACATTACAAGCTTCCAAATTTCAGAGTTGCCACTTGGACAGAAAAAGAAATACACTAAATTTAAAAAGTGAAATCTTACTAAGACACCCATTAAATTAAAGTCATAAACAACAGATTATCATACCAGGACTCGGTAGTAATTCGAAAAGGCAACCTGTTCAAACTTGATTGGTACCAGAAGACTACAGCTTCTGGAAGTTAATTATCTTCATCTCTAAGCACCCTTGAAGAATTATTACCAACACGGTGACAAATTTCATAAATAGAGTTCTGAATATCAGCGACTAGGAGCTTCATGTGGACAATGAAAGGAGAATAAAGGACCTATAAAAGACCTACTGGGTCGGAATAGGCATACAGGACAATTTACACAATGAGGACAAGATTAAAACCCGCCGAAAATTTACAAATCTCTGACATATATATACCTGGCTATTCCGAGATACTAAAGCACTGCGATATCTATGACAAAGAGTCATACCAGCGTTAAAATCACACAATTTCCTGAGCAGGATATTTAGCTGGACAAAGTCTAAAGTGACGAAAAAGGATAAGTCTAATATTGTATATAGGATAAAATGCAATGGGGACAAAAGTGACGTATGTCAAAAGGTATACGGTGGCTTCACGATGACGAAATTGAAGACACGACTATCTTCTCACAAATCAGATTTAAGGGTCACCTATAAGCCTATGGAACAGGAAACACCATTGGCAGCCACTGTACCACGACCGGTCTTAATCTTAACTTTGACAACGTTGACATTTTAGCGAAAGAAATCAATTACTCCCGACGTTTCACTCTCGAAATACTGCACATAATAGACGTTCCCTTGGAGAAAAGACTCAATCACAAGACCGACATTGACCGATGTTGTCAAATATATCGACACACAATAACCAAATACAGGCGAATCAAACTTTAGTTGACGAAAGCTTGCACACTGCGTACGAGTAATTTATTTTTTCTGATTTAAAATACATGTAATTACTGTCAATCGTTTTGTGATCAGTGTATGATTAATGATTTTTTTTTTGTTTTGAATACAAACCCCTGAGGATGATCAGCGATGCTAATCGAAATATTGGGAATTTTTAATAAATCTTGAAAAAACAGTAAAACCGGCTGGTATTTTAATTTTATGGCCTCAAGCCAAACTAATTCAACACAGAATCATCAACTCTCTAATGGGCATTCCCTCAGTGGGAATCATTTCCTTAGACTATTTGATCATTTCTGTCTGACTGGCTCTTATATATTTTTGTGTTGTAGAACGATTAAATCTTTTTAAATTCACTGGCATTGGATGTCCTGGAACACACACTTGGGTCCACGTTGGCTTACCTGTATGACTTTGTTGGCATGGATTGTTAAGTGATGATACAATATTTGACCCAGTGAGCTATTGAAATTATAAATCGGTTCCTCTGGCTCTGCAGACCATATTTTACTATCTGGATCATAAGTACAGGACATTATAAGAAATTTAATTTCAATTTTACTTTACTTTAGATATAATTGTTTTGATTTTCACTACCGATGTTGCTTCCTTGCTATTGAGAACCTTACTACGTTAATCCAAACCCAAAAACACGAATTTATGTATTTCAATGCGAGTGATAGTTAGCAATGACTCGGCAAGATAAGATGAATAAAATTGTACACAGTATGCGGACAATAAAAAAGAACGCAAAAGTTGTTACTACTGCTAAAGTACTACTAAAGACGGTCAGTACTGTACAGTGGTTTATTATTATAAAAATAGATAAATCAGTGGTTGTATATGTAGCTGTTTTAGGCTCGGTTTCACTGTTGGCACTTAATTGTAATTTTTCGATTAAATACGCTTTAAATTCCCGAAGAATTTTAATATGAAAATTCTTGTCAGCTTTTAAATAACGATTGCAAAACTCGTCTAACCTACATTGCACAATAAATTATCTACGCAGCGTTTATCGAAATTGTCCAACCCAGTCTAATATATTGGCCTTCTACTGTAAGACAGATAAGATTATCTAAACTATTTATCATAAACACGAGTAAATTAATAAAAACTTATCATGTTTAAGCTAAATAAATACTTAGTATGTAAATACAGTCATATATATGTATACACACCGTGACATTGCAAATAGTTTATACGACGCACAGTGGTTCAGAATCGATTTTTTATGCCCCACAATTCAATATCTTTTGATCTAGTAAACATTTTAAAGTTCTGTAAAAAACCGATTGTAGGCAAGGATTATTGCGATATTTTAACATTGAAACTCGCACAGTGGGGAATATTTCAGAAAAATTTCCAAAGTTGAGTACTATTGTTTTTTAACGATTTGCAAGAAAACAATAATTCGGGTTTTTTCTCTTTATGTTTTTTAACATATCTTGGTGTAATTTTCCATAACAAAACAAAAATTTTATATTACAGATATTAGCTTTTTCGAATTCTCAAAATTCAAAAATCTTGATCTCATTTTTTCAAATTTCTTCAACTGTATCTCATTCAGTTTCAGAGATATTGCACACAATTTTCGGAACAAAGTTCCTTATCGCACGTTGTGGGATAGGCGCTAAATGAAAAAAAAGTAAACAATTTTTGTTAACATTATTATGCTACAACCCAGTATTATCAACTACATTGAGTACTTTTGCTTTGGTTTGTGTCTACACTAACATCTGTTGGG
The DNA here is from genome assembly GCA_963931995.1 of Phaonia tiefii. Classification (NCBI taxonomy): domain Eukaryota; kingdom Metazoa; phylum Arthropoda; class Insecta; order Diptera; family Muscidae; genus Phaonia; species Phaonia tiefii. The sequence continues at coordinate 189,836,853 of OZ008370.1, read as the reverse complement.
AAATTTCTTGTTTAATGGGAAGTTTTCTACGTGGAGGCTGTAACCAATATTTAGAATATATTGTAGTTTTGAACCCAATAAAAAGTAAATTTAGATAAACCAAAGTGAAAGAAGTTTAAAAAAGAACATTTTCTTAAACAAAGTACCTTTTCTTAAAAAAGGCATATTTTCTTAAAAAAAATACCTATTCATATTCTTAAACAAACTACTTTTTCTTAAAAAAAAATAACTTATCTTAAAGAAGTACCTTTGCTTAAAAATGTAAATTTTCTTACAAAATGTATATTTTCTTGAAAAAAGTAATTTTTGATGTGTTAACATCTATAGGCGCGGATGCGGCCTAAATTCACAAAGTGAATACATCCAAACACAGATTTGTCCGACTGCAATCACACAGATTATCCGACTGCGATCACACATCGTTTGCCGTTAAACTCCTCCGAAACTGTCGGACCGAGTTGTATGAAATTTTGTGCGCATATCGGGTAGGCCTCAGAATCGGCCAACATCTATTTTTCATTCCCCTAAATGATAAGGGTGACCCACCCGTATATACAACACAAATTTGTCCGACTGCGAAACACAGATTGTCAGACTGCGAAAAAACACACACTAATGTAACGCCAGCGAATAGTTGTATTGTGTGGGTGCGGAGCATTCTCAGAGCGTAGACAATATGACGTGTTTATACGTATATAAAAATGAGATAGCAAGAGAGCAACGAAAATTGTGTGAACTTGTGTAGCGTATGTACGAACATAACAATGTATGTATGTATGTCATGTGTCTGTTGCTTTGCATTCTCTTTGTTTTTTGTGGGAATAAAACAAAAAGTATTAAGCAAGAAAATAATGACACATGTGCTTGCACTGGTCTTTAAATAATTTTAAGTATTAATATTATTTAAATGCAACGTCATCATATGATTGAACGCTGTTTTTATTTTCCAATGTAACAGTTACTAATGTGTTCATAGAAATCGAACAGGTACCGTGTAACAAAAAGGTGTTAGCACATCGCCCGTGAGTTCGAACACTCACTGGATTTTTTACATTAAATAAGTACATTTTCTTAAAAAAGTACATCTTCTTACAACAAACTGCCCTTTCTTAAAAAACTAAGTTTGCTTTAAAGAGTACTTTTTTTGTGAAACAAAATAACTTTTCTTGAGATAATTACCTACTCTTAAAGATGTACCTATTCGTGAAAACAGGATCAATTCCAAAAAAATACACATTTCTTAAAAAAAAACTTTTTCTTCAAAAAAATAGCTTCTCTTAAAAAAATATATTCTCTTACAAAAATTCCTTTTCTTAAAAGTACCTTTTCTTTAAAATTAAATAATAGCTTTTCTTTAAAATTAAATAAAACCTTTTCTTTTATTTTTTATTTTCTTAAAAAAATATCCTTTTCCTAAAAAGTGTACCAATTCTTTAAAATGTACCTGTTTTTAAAAAAGTACTTTTTTGTTAAAAAAATTAATACTCTTATGGCATTTTCTTACAGAAAGTAGTTCTTCTTAAAATAGTACTTTTTCTTAAAAAAAGCATTGGCTTTTAATAAAAGAAGTACCTCTCTTTAAAACAAAATTACCTTTTCGGGACAATATAATACATTTTCTTACAAAAAGAACCTAAAAATTTACTTTTTCTTTTAAAAGAATACATTCTATAAAAAAAATTTCCTTAAAACAGTTTAACATTTTACAAAAATGTTTTTTCTTAAAGATCCATTTAAATTATCGTTTTTTTCAACGGGCGCCTTAGGCGTATTGGAACTGACTAGTACATAATATATAGCTGAAAGAACTTCGTTCCAACCGGGTGTCCCCTGAGACCTCATGTAATTTTTCTTATTGAAAAGAGCGATTGGGTGGTTTTGTTTGTTATATTTAAATATTTGAAAAAATATTGTTTTTGAAGAAAAAATTGACTTTGTATCAACATTACTTCTTTGCATCAAAAGCCTTCCATGAATATGATACACATTTGGAAACACTGATCTGTTCCCCAATTTTTTAGGGTTACTTTTGCTGCCACCCGTTTGAACACAAACAAGTTAGTGCAAATTTAAAGAAAAAAGTATAATTTTTTTTTGAGCCTAAACGTTAATAATTATTTTGTTCTAAACAAATTTAAAAAAGTAGGTACGCAGCTAAAAAGGTGGTAAAATTCTGTTTCTCATTTTTGTCTTTTGTAAAATATACTAACAGGAGTTCATTCGCAGGAGTTGTATTACAAACATCCCTTACAACACAACACTTAGCATATAAATCGAGTTACTGCCATTGATTTGCAAACAGGTGGTACTAAAATTCATCAAAAAGAAAACATTAGAATTATTATAATATTTGTATACCCGAATACCTGAATACCAATAAAAATTAGTTTCAGTGACCATAAAATTGAACCACGGCTGCTGTTATTGTGAGGAATTTGATTACACTTCTGGTATGAAAACTTTACAATAATGCCACTGTTTGTTTTTCGACGAATTTCAGTACCACCTGTATGCAATACAACGGCAGTAATTCGATTTATTTGCTAAATGTTGTGCTGTAAGGGATGTTTGAGACATAACACAGATTAGTACAAAAAATTCCCAAATTATAAAGAGAATTTTATCACCATTTTAGTTGCGTACTTACTTTCTTAAATTGAGTGCAATATTTCTGAAACTGAATGAGATACAGGTCAAGAAGTTTGAAAAATAAATAAACATTTTTCGATTTTGAAAGTTCAAAAATGCGAATATCTGTAATGCGAAAGTTTTATTTTATTTTTTGTGCGTATTATGATCAATTACACCAAAATACGTTAAAAAAAAATGCAAAAGAAAAAAAACAACATTTTTGTTTTCTTGGAAATCAAAAAAAAAACTAATACTAAATTTTTAAAATTTTTCTAAAATATACCCCACTCTACATTTTTCAATGTTGATATACCCCTACAATCCTTTTTTACAGAAATTAAAAATATTTACTAGATCGTGTAGATGATATTCCACCCACACCTAACTTTGATATCATTGACTGACTCATCTCTGAAATCATCAGATGCTGGTACTGATGCTATTAATGCACCAGTTACTATTTCTTCTGTCGATTTTCAGTCTAGTTCGAATTGTATTCCGCCTTCAAGTTCGAACTCCAGCGCAAAGGCTGATTTTTTGCCGGAGACTGATCTTAAGTCTGGACCCGCTTTGCCGTCTGGGGACTTAACTGGTATTGTTACTGTACCAATCGTTGTTGTGTTTTGATTGTTGTGCCCCCTCGAAGAACTGTTTTTGTGTCTCGTCTCTCTGCGGATACTTCTGTTGATAGAATTGTAAATTATATAAAGTCACACTCGCCTAACTTTAAGGACAATGATTGTAGGGTGCTTAAGTTTAATAACTTTCAGAATAGAGACATATCGTCGTTTAAAATTATTGTTCCGGAAAATATCTTTCATATTTTAGTTGAGCAATCTTTTTGGCCAATGGGTGTTCTCGTGAGAGAGTTTACTCATCGTATTAGACCTCGTCACTCCGTTGCTGTTATTCTACAATCTTCATAAAACTAGTGAATCGTTTTTCTATCCTTTATCAAAATTTTAGGGGAATTAATTCGAAATTGTCTAATTTATATCTAAAGAGCTTTTTTTTCTGATTATTCTGTATTTGTTTTTACTGAATCATGGTTAAAACCAACCACCTTTGACTTAGAGGTTTTTTTGTGATAAATATCAGGTTTATAGAAAGGATCGTTTGGTACGTAGAGGAGGTGGTGTTTTAGTTGCAGTTCATTCTTCAATTCCATCTTTACTGATTTCAGTCTCGCATGATCCAAGTGTGGAATTCTTGTGTGTTCGCTTGTCTATTGCGGGTATACAACTTTTTATAACTTGTTCTTATATTTCTTCATTTGTTCCTGCTTCATCAGTTCCTACTTCATCTTTCCTGCTACATTTGTTCCTGCTCCATCTGTTCCTACTTTATCTGTTGATGTGTCATCTGTTCTTGCTTCACCTGTTCCTGTTTCTCCTGCATCATATTCCTGGTTCATATGTTCTAACTCTATCTATTCCACCTTCATCTGTTCCTACTTCGTCAGTTTCTGCTTCATCTGTCCTTCTTCATCTGTTCCTGCTTAATCTGTTTCCGTGTCATCAGTTCCTGCTTCATCTGCTCCTGCCTCATCAATTCCTGCTTCCTCAGTCCTGCTACAACTGTTCCAGCTTAATCTGTTCCTGCTTTATCTGTTCCTGTGTCATATGTTTTTACTTCATTTGTTCCTGCTCCACATACTTCACCAGTTCCTACTCTTTCTATCCTGCTGCATCTGTTGCAACTTTATTTGTTACTGTTTTTTTTTGCATTCCTATTCCATTCTTATCTTTATAGTAGTCTTTTTATACTTATATAATAATTCTGTTAATATCGTCCATGTTCAATCTATTATCTCCTGCATGAATTTATTACTATTTGTTTTTTAATTTTGTACCTGATTACTGTTTTAATTTAATTAATATACTTTAGTTTTGTATTGTCGCCGTCGGTGGTGCAATGGGTAGTGCGCGCCTCTTGCACTTGAGATCCTGGGTTCGATCCCTGCTCTGACCACCTTAAATTTCTTTCGGCGGCGGTCACCTCGCATAGTGACGGCGAAACTATCGAGTATATAGCCATGAAAAAGCTTCTCAAAATACCGTTCGGAATCGGTGTAAAATTTTAGGTCCCAATCAGTGAGTGAAAACTGGAAAGCGCACAGCTCAGTGATTGTGAGAAGTTCTCCCCGGTCCCTTCATGGGATGTAATGGGAACCCATTTATTTATTTTAGTTTTGTATTTAGTTTGTAACTGAAGATATGTACAATTATATTTTTCCAGCTGTTGTTAGCTGAGTAAATAAATAAATAAATAAAAACGATATTGAATTTTAGTCGACGAAAATCGTTTCTGAACCACTGTGCAACTTTAGTGAATGTGTTAGGTCAGGTAAGCATTTTTGGAAATGTTTTACAGAACAATTGATTCAATCAGTATTGATACAGGACACATTTAAATGCGTCAATGTATTTTTAGTAGACCTAGGAATCAAATATGTTTAATGACTTTTAACCCCGTTCCACAGTGAAAAATTTAATCTGTGCTTACAAATACCCTACAACCCTATAACCAATTTTAAGATTTTTCTCCATATCGATATTGCGGAAATATCACATATTTATCGTCATAAAAAGCATAAATCAAGTAGTATTTTTATGTGTCTTCCTTTTGTAATTTTGGGCACTGAGATTCATTGCGGGACACGCACGATACAAAACAGGCATACTCTGCACCGTAGGCATACTGACCCCCTACACCCACAGACACACACAACAACAACAATAGGCTAAGGATCCGTTTTCGAAAAACCCAGGGAGTGAAAACCTCGAAGGAGACACAACAACAGCGTGGTCTTTGGCACACTCTGTAAGCTTAATTTCAGAACCATTCAAGGTGATAGGTTCCAAGGTATGTATTTTATACCCTCGAGTATGAAGTATCAGTCCGGTCTTTGCCAGGTTTACATCTAGTCAATTTGCAACCGCACGTCGCAACAGAGTCCATAGGCGACTCCGGAGAATGTCCCTTAGGTGACTGAGATATGTGCCCCCTTATAGATATTTTCACATAGTCTGCATAAGCAACAATTTTTCTACCCGCACTTTCGAGAGTGACCAGTATTCCACTTAACGCTAGGTTTCATAGAAGTGAAGACAAGACCCCTCCTTGAGGTGTTAGAGTTGAAGGTGATAATTGGTAGAGTTGAAGGTGACCAGTTGGGCCGTGATACGACGTTTACAAGCCACACAATAATCACGTTCAACTTTGTAGTCGATATCACCAATTTTATCACATTAAGCAAGATATTTTTGAAGGCACTCTCGATGTGCAGTACGGTACAATATATAATATATATATTGTTTGCCCTTGCAGTACGCAAGCTGCGCAACAGAAAACAATCTTACACCGCTACTCACCCGCAAAAGTACATCTATCAGCCATTCCAAAGTCTTCGATAGAAACAGGCAGGCTTATGGGCCTAAAGTATTTGAAAGCTGTATAGGAGACATTTGCCGCTTTATGAATAAATACCACTCTTGTATCCGCAACAGAAAACAATCTTACACCGCTACTCACCCGCAAAAGTACATCTATCAGCCATTCCAAAGTCTTCGATAGAAACAGGCAGGCTTATGGGCCTAAAGTATTTGAAAGCTGTATAGGAGACATTTGCCGCTTTATGAATAAATACCACTCTTGTATCCCTCCACCTTATAGTTATGTATCTGAAATTTATACACCCGATGTATAATTTCATCAGCGAGGGAATTAATAGATCGGCCCGTGGGTGATAATATCTAGTGCAGCTGGTGTTCGAAAATAGTGTAACCAATCTATTACATATCTTGAATACTCGTGTTGTGTAGAATGTGAATTATGCACCATTGTTTTATCAATACGTTAGTGGAGTGTGTGTTGCTAGAGTAAGTGGCACTATTCTTGGACCACGCTGTTTTTTTTTCGGAAACTCGCACCAGTATTTTACCCTATGGCCAATAAGTCGAACGATATACAGGGTGATTCAGGAAGTTCCAGACAAATTTCTCCAGCGTATTCCTTGGCTCATTTCATGAAGAAAAGTCCACTAGGATCATGTCCGAAAATGCAAGGGTGCGAAATGGCGGCGGGTTGAAAATTTTCGGATTGGTGGTCGGAGGGTAGTAGGGTAAAGGTGCTAACTTCTGAGCCAGTGGTCGGATTTTTATGTTTTTGGATTTGTTGGAAAAAAAGTAGAAAAAAAATCACATAACCTCAATTTGCTCAGCCAGATGGCAGGTAACTTATGTTTTTTTCTGTTTAAAGATAGCCATACCTCTTACCTTTCCAATATAACCTAAACGAAGCCCAGAGGTCTTACCGTTACAAAGTTATGACCATTTTACTGAAATACAAAAATGTTTTTTTGCCTCGACGTTGGATTGGACGAGCTGGACCAATCGCCTGGCCGCCACCATCTCCAGATCTCACACCACTTGATTTCTTTTTCTGGGGCTACTTGAAAGCTTGTGTGTATTCTGTGCAGATCCACAATCGTGAGCAGTTACTTGCACGCATTGAGGAAGCTGCGGTGAAAGTTCGTGAAAAGATGAGTGAACTAAACGTGGAGGATGTGGTTCGCAAACGGCTGCAATTGTGTTTAGTAGAAAATGGGAACCACACTGAAAACTTCCTTTAACATCAAATATTTTTTTTCCTTGTGTGTTTGATTCTTCAGCCAAAAATTTCAATAAAATAAAATCTCAAACGTGTTAATTTACAAAAACAAATAAATGTGTGCTGTTATTTTGCTTCCAAAAACAAAAACAAACATTTTTGCATTTCAGTAAAATGGTCATAACTTTGGAACGGTAAGACCTCTGGGTCTTACTTTTGGAAAGGTAAGAGGTATGGATATCTTTCAACAGAAAAAAAAACATAAGTTACCTACCATCTGGCTGAGCAAATTGGGGATATGTGAGTATTTTTTGACGTGACAACGTCTTAAATTAGGTTGCGGCTGGGAGTCACTTATGAAAAAGTGTAACGCCCGGTAACGTTACGATGAGTCACCGAACACAAGTAAACGCAATGTGTTTACTTGTGTGCCAGAAACGATTTGCTTTGCTGGCTTCTAGTGGCTGTTGGTCGGTGGTGTGAGTGTTTTTGTTTTTTGGCACATCATATATATGACGACTGAGCAAGTATGTATGTGCGTATATATGTGCGTGTGTATGAATATTGATTTAGATCAGTCTGCATTGGATAAGGTATTATTTTTTGTTTTTTTTTGTTTTTTGGCTTTATGATATGTGTAGTGTATGTTTGTGTGTAGAAATTTTCATATGAATTAGGTAGCCAAAACGAAACAGAGAGCTGCGGTCGGCTTTAAAAACGATATGCGAATATGATGAATTGAAATACTTTTTGGTTAGTAAATTATTTTCTTTTGTTTTTAATAAAAGAAATGTTTATTTTTTATAATAAAAGAAATGTTTATATTTTATAATAAAGGATATGTTTATTGTTTATAATGTCACATTTGATAATGTGTTCATAGAAATCGCACAGGTACCTAGATGGTGTTGAAATTACTTCTATTTTCCTAAACCATAAGTTTCAATAAATGTTAAAACATCGCCCGTGAGTTCTAACACTCATTGGGCAAGTGAGTTCATTGCACTCCTATTGTGCAATTTAATTATATTCATATCAATAAATATTCTACCGAGAAAAAGACGTTGTCACGTAAAATCTTCGCCCGTAAAACCGACTTTACAGGCAACAATTTTTTTTTTTCATTTTTTTCCGAAAGCTCTGTATCTCGGCGATTTGACTTTTTCTACTTTTTGATTCTTATTGATTCTGAAAGGCCTCTTAAAGACCTTAACAACAAGCCTAAAAACAAAAAAATCCGACCACTGGCTCAGAAGTTAGCAACTTTACCCTACTAACCTCCGACCGCCAATCCGAAAATTTTGAACCCGCTGCCATTTCGCACCCTTGCATTTTCGAACACGGTCCGATTGGACTTTTCTTCATGAAATGAGCCAAGGAATACGCTGTAGAAATTTGTCCGGAACTTCCTGAATCACAATGTATTACAGAGAAATTTAGAAACGAATTATTTCTACCATGTGTAACCACCCTATGTGTAGCCTATACACATCGCCGTGGGGAATGTGTTGTGCACGTTTAACCCTCAGGGTATTGGGAAAACAATGGGTAGTTACCCACGACGATGAGTAGTTACCCATCACGACTACACATGTGGAATGGTAAGCAGCCTGTACGTATTACGCACGACGATCGTTAATGGGTTACCCTGGGTAACCCATCCCCATTTTTATCGAAAATATGAAAAAATTAGAAAAAAGGTTATGCCTCGGAAACGAAGCGTCGAATCTAAAAAATTTCAAAATTTTTAAGGTTCTAAAGGTAAAGTGGTCCAATTCGTATGGAAGAATTTTTTTTCAAAAATCGCCAAAATAAGAAAATCGCTGAAATGCAAAAATGGATATAACTCGGAAATGGTGGGTCCAATTGCAAAAAGAATAAAGAAATGTCTTCAGCATGGAACACTTTTTTTTAAAAATCGCTAAAACCAAAATTTTTCGAATAAAAATCGCTAAAACGACCATTTGTGTTAGCGATTTAAAAAGAAACGTGTTGCCGAATTAAGGACATCCATTAGGTAAGTCTGCAATGGAGATACAAAGATTATTACTTTTGCGATTGGGCGCACCGTTTCCAAGTTATAGCCATTTTTGTATTTCAGCGGTTTTCGTATTTTTGCGGTTTTTATGAAAAAAATTCTTCCATACGAATTGGGCCACTTTATAAAACCCCTTAGAAACCCATAAAAATTGCTTATTTTTTCGATTGGACGCTCATTTATATAGACTTTTTTTAATTTTCTCATATTTCCAATTAAAAGTGTGGTAGTAAAGGCCGCTTACCCATTCCCAATATGTAATGGGTAATCGTGATAGGTAATTCCCCATCGTCGTGGGTAACTACCCATTGTTTGTCCTATTACCCTTTGGGTAATGGGTAATCATAATGGCTAATTCCTTATTGTCCTGGGTAAATACCCATTATTTTCGCCATACCCTGTGGGTAATGGGTAAACGATCGCTACCCATTCCCCACGGCAATAATATTGGGTTACCCAGGGTAACCAATTACCCACGAAATACGAACTCTGATTTCAATGTACATATATATATTAAATGTTATAATTAATTTTACCAATATAAATCTAGATTTAAAACTGTTTACATTTACTTGCATTGAATACAGTATTTAATCTTCTTTTCATGAAATGAGAGTTTTTGATTCTCCTTTCTTTGTTGTCTCCCACGTTCTTGCTTTCAGAAGGTTTCAACATCGCCAAACGCTACGATACTCATTTTAAACCAGTGATGCCCACATTTTGAATTCCTCGGCACATATGCCGGATAGCAAAATGCTGTTCCAGCGCTGTCGACACACATATAGTAACTATAAGTTTATTCGTGTGGTTTCGATCGTGGGCGGTCGGCTCTTGCTTTGTTTACATTTTTTCAATGCAAATCAAATCAGTTGCTGGCCAGCATTTGTTAGAGAAGGCTCACGCTGCGTAATTGTTTAAAAATACATAAAATTAAACTTCGGTTTATTCTGCTTCACACACAAACGCAATATGTTATAATATGTGTATGCGCATCACTGATTTAAACCACGATTATCACTATGTGTTGGTACACAAACAGTAACGGGTGAAGCATTTCAACCTTCCGGATCTACCGACTTATTCGCTCCTGTTGGGTTATTCGAAGCTCTTCCTGTGGGGTTATTAGAATTAACCGGGGGTATCCATGACACAGCTGATCGACTATGCAGTAGAAAAATTATAGACAACAGAGTGGATAGGCGAGAAAGCTATAAGCAAACAGGAGCCAATCATGCAGAAAACTTAGTTTAAATAGTGTTTGATTGATACTAATGCCAGATAAATTATATTTTATATTGGTTGCATCGAACGAAAATACGCATTGGCTTTTATTTCTGTCTGTTTTATGCCCAACAAAAGTGTAAAATTCATCGTCATCGAGAGAATGGAAAGAGACTGATAGAAATTTTTTTTATTTCTCTATGAAGTAATACACGCTTTCAGGTGTATTTATGAATCACTGACTGGAAGAATACTGCAAAATTACATCATGAACTATGGACAGAGCATTGAATCACAAACACATATATATTCTAACATTTTAATCATTGTGTCTCCAACATTTAATATTGAATAGCAAACACGACTTGTTTGGACACATATAACCTATATTTTTATGAAAAGCTCTATGTTTTTAGTTGTTTTCTAGTCGTTTTTTGTTTACCAATAAATCTAAAATTTTATATATATTTAAATTGTTCGCAAACATTTTAAATAACGGTCTTGATTTTGCTCGAAACCGATTTCAAATCAAAGTTTTGAATTACCGTAGGTAGTCGGACTTCTTAATTTGTCTCTTAACTATCGACACGTTTGCTTCCAAAACTTTTCATTAGACATGATCCTCACGATTATTAGGTGTCTTTATCAAATATTTCTGGATATATCTCTGCTAATGTACACTTGTGATCGGTGTAGATAACGATTTTTCTACCTCTCGTTGTCACTATAAACATTTTATCTCTCTCTTTTGTCAAATTAGAGATGTTAAAAAAACATTATTATGGCTCGGCCAGTGAGCCTGAAAACTAAAAAGGTATCCCACGTGTAATAGAAAGTAAATCTTGTTTATTTAAATGAAAACACACAATAAAAAAAATCTCGCATAATAAAGATTCAAGTTTACTGATTACAAATTTAATTTCAAACATTAATTTCGACAGTCTTGCACTATCTTCAATTCGCTAAATAGATAAAAATGTTCTTGATCAGAATAAGATGTCTTCACCCCAAATGCAGGTATTAAGGTCATACATGGTTTTTTTTTAATTTGCACTGAATTTTAATTTGCATTTCTTTATCTAATGCAAATTCAAATGAATTATCATTGTTCGCAATAACAATTAAACAATTTTGAATTTGCAAATGCTGGTTGTGGAATCGGATATCAATTGTACCGAAATATGGGAATGCTTTTTATGATTTTGAATTTGTTTGACTGCTGGGAATTCTGTTTTTAAAGTATTTTATATGGAGAGGTTTGTGCCTTTGATAGGTATTGCCTCGTTATACTTCCAAATTCAAAAACCTGTACTGTATAAAATATTTAAAACCTGTACTGTATAAAATATTTAATAATTATTTAATAAACCTGTACTGTATAAAATACGAAGGAAATGCTTTGCAAATAAGTACAATTGCCAATGGTATTGAAATTTTTTTGAATTTGCATTTCGGAAGGTAATTCAAATGAAACTACAAATTATAATTGTCATATAATTAATTTGTCCTATGTGTGATTAAGGTATACCGAAGGGTGGCACTTATTTTTTTTGGCAAAATAGGAAATATAATTCTACTTCATTCAGTCAACTCCTAAACGAGATTTAAAATGACCTTAAAATTTTAAAGCGGCGCACAGCGGTTCAACAAACGATATCCATCGGCCAAAATGCAAAACCATTGGATCTAGTATACATTTTTAAGTGCTGTAAAAAACGGCTTGTAAAGGGTTTTTCAACAGAGACGCTACAAAAGTAAATCGATAGGGACATTTTTGACATTTCTCTTCAGTAAGGTTTGCCATTTCATCATGGAAAGATATACTAGCCAACAACGAGTCGAAATTATTACAATTTACTACCGAAATTAGGAGTCAGTGGCCTCAACTTTAAGAGGCCAACTTTAGGAGGCCTCAACAATCAGCGAAAATATGCATTATTGGTCAGACAGCAATCCACACGTAATCCATGAGTCATCATTGCATCCCGAAAAAAATACGGTTTGGTGCGGTTTATGGGCCGGCGGCGTCATTGGGCCGTACTTCTTCCGTGATGATCAAGGCCGGCACATTACTGTGTATGTGAATCGCTACCGTTCAATGATAACCGAATATTTTTGGCCCCAATTGGATAATATGCACTTGGAGGACATGTGGTTCCAACAGGACGGCGCCACAACCCACTCAGCGAATGCCACAATCAATTTATTGGAAACCAAGTTTGGTGAACGTGTTATCTCACGAAATGGCCCAGTCGATTGGCCGCCTCGGTCGTGCGATTTGACGCCGTTAGATTATTTCCTGTGGGGCTACGTCAAGTCTATGGCCTATGCTACTTTGCTTATCTTTCGACTTTAACAAAAACAATAAAGAAAACGAAAACTAAATAAAAAATTTTTATATATTTTTTTTTAATATTTTGACGTAACTGTTCAGAATGAGTACAAAAAAAGTTTTAATTTTTCTCTTTCTGTGGGTAATTGTAGGTAAATTGTGACATTGTTATAAAAATCGAGAATTTCATTTTTAGGTATATTTCTTGTAACAACAACAATAATAGCAAGATGAGATAGTGTAATTTAGTGCCCTATAACACGATGAATTAATACTATATATTACGTACTAGTTAGTTCCAACTCGCCTAAGGCGCCTGTTGAATAATAGTGTAATTTAAATTGATCTTTAAGAAAATATACTTTTTGTAAAATGTTAAACTTTGTTTAAGAAATTTTTTATTTATTGAATGTATTTTTTTTTTAAAGTATGTTTTTAGGTCCTTTTTGTAAGAATATGTACAATATTTTCCCGAAAAGGGTCTTTCTTTGATGAGAGGCACTTATTTTATTAAAAGCTAATGTTTTTTCGGAAGAAAAAGCCTAAAAGTATGAATGTCTTTTACAAAGAAATGCTTTTATTTAATAACAGGTACTTTTTACAGAAATGGTACTCTTTTTAGGATAAGGTTGTTTTTTTAAGAAAATTTACTTATTTCAGGAAGGATACTTATCTCAAGAAAAGAAAAGAAAATGTATTATTTTATTTTTAAGAAAGGGTTCTTTTAAGAAAATTAATTTTTTTATGAAAATGTATTTTTTGTAAGAGAAGGTTTTTTTTTGAAGAAAAGCTTTTTTTACGAAAGAACAGGTACAATTTTAAGAGAAGGTACTTATCTCACGAAAAGTTATTTTGTTTTACGAAAAAGGTGCTCTTTAAAAAAAGGCAGTTTATTAAGAAAGGGGAATTTGTTGTAATATAATGTACTTTTTAAGAAAAGGTACTTCTTTAGAAAATTTATTTTTTTAAGAAAAGGTACTTTTTGTAAGAAAATGTACTTATTTTAGCAAAGGTACTTCTTTAAGATAAGGTATTTTGTTAAGTAAAGGCACTCTACTTTTTTAAGAAAACTCACTTATTTAAGAAAATGTTATATTTTTAAACTCCTTTCACTTTGGCTTTTCTAAATTTACTTTTTATTCGGTTCAAAACTACAATATGTAATAAACAGGCTCCACCTAGTAAATTTCCCATTAAACAAAAAATATCCCTCGATATGTTAGTCTAGACACAAACCAAACCAAAACTACGAGTGTAAGAGTAAGTGTGCTGCCAAATCTAAGGCATGCTCAGGGTTGTATTTCAAAGATTTGCCAGTCTTGCACTTTGGCTTTTCTAAATTTACTTTTTATTGGGTTCAAAACTACAATATGTAATACACAGGCTCCACCTAGAAAACTTCCCTTTAAACCAGACCAAAAGTACCCACTATAGTTGATAATAATGGGTTGTAATAAAGTAGTTAAATACTGCAAAAGTGCCCATCTATTGTAAATGTCTTAAGTACAAAAAGTTAATATTGGCTTATGGTAACTAAAATAAGATATATAAATTTTTGACTCGATTGTATTTAAAAATCTATGGAAAACTGCATCAATAGTAGTGGAATTGTTAGTTGTGGGGGATTGTGGAGAATTGCTCATATGCAAGTGGAAAACGTCAAATAAAAATTTTGATAAAGCTTGCGACTGTGGGTTTGCACAATTTGTATTAAAATCTCCACCCATAATAATTGGCATGAGATGGAGATTGTTACCCAATTGTCGTGCACCAGCTTCAGTGTAAGGCAACTGTACGTAATGAAGATATATTATAATCTTAATTTATATTGGAATCTAATAGAAATTTTATTAGAATTAACATTACCTCCATTCAGCTTTGATACACTTTATGTTGTTTTATGGTCTGAGTTATAATTTTTTTGGTGTTTTGTAAAATATTTTATTATTTTGTATTTGTTGCGTTTGACAAGTTATTAATCAGCTGTGTACTGAAATGTAATGCATGTAGTTATTTTACAGCAATGGTTTTCGAAAATTAGTAGCTACTATTGCACACTAGATGGTGCTTATATGCAGCTGTTAAGTATGAATGACAATCTCAAAGATGAAGAAAACTTTTAGTTTTTAGTTTTCCTTATATTTGACAAGTTTAGTTTTTAGTTTTCCTTATTTTGCTTTGTTTTAGTAAATGTCTCATTAAAAGTGCAAAAAATCTGTTTAAAAGTTATTAAAATTAAATGTTTTTGTATTCATTTTATTTATTTGTTTTCATTTGCCTACGATAAAATAATGTACGACAATTAGTGAAAATTAGTAGCTACTATTGCACACTAGATGGTGTTGAGTATATTGTATGCAGAGTATGAGTACACTAATACACTCATACATAGCTCACACCAATTTGATAACGCTTTACGATTGGTTAACGATTACATCGCACATCTTACTCTAAATTTGTGATTGTATTGTGAAAAAGATTTTTACCCCCAGCGTATAGATGTTTACACATCAAAAAAAGTTGTTTATAATTTGTTCATTTAGCCCCCATCCCGCAACGTGCGATAAGGAATTTCGTTCCAATAACTATGTAACATCATTGACGCAACATACTCCAATGAAACACCTATGTATCTGTTCAATTTTCTAAAAAGTTTTGAACACCACTTCAATTACTAATATGAACTCACATTTCAAAAACAGACACAAAAACTAAACATCGAAGGCATTGGGTGGTCCATAGTGACTAAGTTCCCTTTTCGGCATCGTAGCTAACATTTTTTTTCAGTGTATTATCTCTGCAAAATGTACACAAAAATTGAAAATAAAATATTTTCATACCTTGTCAACATCCTCCAACATCGGATTTAGAACTAAAAATGGCATGCACTACATCAGAATAACTAGATATTATTAATGCAATTATAAAAAATGATTGCAACTGTAACGTCATTGGCGGTGTAATTACCCATATATATTTTTTAATACAGTTTGACGGAGAGAGAGACAAAAAGTTTTAACAAAAAGTTTTAATTTTTTTCGTATTACAGATTTTCGTTATTTCAAATTTTGAAAATCGAAAAAATTTATTTAAATTTTTTGAATTTCTTGAAATGTATCTCATACAGTTTTAGAGATACTATTGCACACAATTATCCTTTATTAGTGTCTAAACTTGTAAAGTTCAGCCATATATTTTTAAAATGATTTTTTTAACGATTTAAATGAATAATGAATTGTACCTATGAATTTACATCCATTTAATGTTAACGGAAATGTTTCCACGAATCGTTATGCTATTGTGAATTGTATTACTTTCGAAATTCCCTAAATTTACTTCGTTGCCTTTTGAGTGAAAACTATTCTGAATTGTCAATTTTACGGATAAACAACTTTTGCCAAATTGAACCCATTGACGGGTGTTACCAAGAAAATTGTAGTCACTTCCTTTTCAACTACCCATTGGTGAGCATCAACATTATCTCTAATAAACTCATTGAATTCCAACTGATTCAATTGTTTGTTTTATTTCCAATATCTATTGCCTAACGTTGCATAAAACATTTGCATAAGTAATTTCTTGTCAACCGAGAAACTACCATTGCAAACGTTATACAAACATCAGCTATCTCAAGTTACAGCTTGCTGTAGGTATTCTCCTCTTCTCAAAAGAGCCAAACCTTCAAACATACAGTCCACTTAATCGCGTTGGAACAAACCAAATACATCTACAACAACAACATCAAGTCGTCTAGCTGATAGAAGTGAGTAGCAACCAAGGAATTCCCACACTCCACCTACGGCTACAGCAAAAGGGTTTCAGTTCCAGCATTCCGCTAATTAGCTAATCCCAAAGTCAAACATGGTCCTTCGCAAAGAGAGAAGTAAGGAGAACAACAACAGCAGATCATTGAGTTGATGGTTTACACTAATTTTCTCTTCGAAAATACATACATCCTTGACAATTTCCTCTTATACGTTTGGACGTTAAATAGGACCCATAGCGGATTCAAGGAAACATCCTGAATCAGCGAACATTTTCACAGTTTTCGAACAAAGTATTCTCAACGCACTTTGAG
Organism: Phaonia tiefii; assembly: GCA_963931995.1. Taxonomy (NCBI): domain Eukaryota; kingdom Metazoa; phylum Arthropoda; class Insecta; order Diptera; family Muscidae; genus Phaonia; species Phaonia tiefii. The sequence goes on along the minus strand of OZ008370.1, from coordinate 189,819,942 downwards.
AATCCCGTGTTTCGCATCAGCAGTGAAATTAAAATTTCTCAGTGAATTTTGTTAAGCTCTAAGCAAACTGAAATTCAAATTTCAAATCTTTCAAGTTGTACAAAACGTTCAAATTAAAAATGACCAATGAGTCGTCTTCCACCAGTACGGGCAACGAAAGTAACCATGCTCCGACAACGCTGGAAAAATTTTTATTTGATTGCGATCACTTAACAATGTTTTGCTCCAATTTCGGAAAGTTAGACATTCACGATCAAACTGATTCCATCTTAGAGGTCAAACTGGAAGATCTGGAAAATAGATGGAAGAGAATGCAAACATCTTATGAATGTGTCATGCTATCTCCAGAGCCCCACAACTCTAGAGACTTCAAAGAAAATGCTAGAGTAAATTTCAATGTTTGCTCAGATGCGTATTATGTTGCTAGATCCCACATTCTGGACATTTTACGAATTGCGGTAACGCAATCTCGGCCTGACCATTCACGATTAAGTCTTCCTTCTTCTGCGTTATCTCAAATGCAACCCAGTGCCCAAAATTCTCAAGTCGATAACTCCGGTTGCATAAAAGTTCCCCCATGCGACACCGAAATTTTCAAAGGAGGCTACGAGCAATGGCCATCTTTCCGTGATATGTTCACGGCGGTCTATATTAACCACCCAAAACTTACTCGAGCTCAAAAACTTTATCATTTGAGAAACAAAACTAAAGACAATGCTGGTGCAATAGTGAAACGATATCCACTTTGCGATGAAAATTTTGATTTAGCATGGAACGCATTAAAAGCGCGTTATGAGAACAAACGAGTTCTGGTTGACAACCAACTAAAAAATCTTTTTAATATTCCCGTGACCTCTGTAGAGAATAGTGACTCTATTCAGAAGATACACGCTTCAGTGAATGATTGTTTGTCTACCCTTAAAACTTTAGATGTGAGTATTGAAGACTGGGATCCAATACTTATATACTTAATCTCAACCAAATTACCAGATGAGACAATTTCATTGTGGGAACAATCTCTTAAATCTCATCGAGATTTACCGAAGTGGACCCAAATGGATGAGTTCCTAATCAATAGGTACGAAGTTGTGGAACGTATATCCAGTATCAAGTCTACAAAGGAACGACATAGTCTTCCTCCCATTAGCGCACAAAAAACTCACACTTACTTATCTCAAGACAAGTTGAACATTTCGTGCCCTATCTGTGATTCCAATCACAGCATTCGCTTATGTCCCGAATTTCGAAACTTTTCAGTTCAAGAGAGAATAGATTTTGTTTATAAGAATAAAATTTGCAACAATTGCCTTTCCCCCACTCATACCAAGAATAACTGCAAAAGTAAGAACACGTGTCTCTCATGCAGAAAACAGCATCATACACTACTTCATTTGAAGCCCCAAATAGCAATATAGCCAGCCAAAATTATAACTATCAACCCGAAAACCACTCCGACTCACATAACTCCGCTCATGTAAGTACCGATGTGAAATACATCAATGAACAACCATCTTCTTCCTCCAAAATACACTACCCTCAAGTTCAAGCTAATTTCTCGTCCAATAGTGAGACAATTTTACTTCGAACAGCGTTAGTTCAAATTGACCATCACGGCGAGCTATATACTATAAGAGCGCTAATAGATCCTGGGTCTCAGCGAACCTTCGTATCCGAAAGAATTAGAAATCTCTTAAACATTCCGTCTCGAAAAGCTCACTTTGAAATTATTGGCATCGGGGGACATAAACAGGAAGCAAATAAAGAATGTGAACTAGTTCTGTTCTCATACAGATACAACTTCCGTTTCACTGTTAGTGCCATAGTTCTTCCCAAAGTCACAAAATTCTTACCGGGAACATCATTTAATGTTTCACATCCTGAAAATTTTCAAGATATTGATCTAGCAGATCCCAAATTCAACGAATCGGCTCAAATAGATCTCATACTAGGCAACGATTATGAACATTTTCTGAATATTGACGGTATTAAGAAGAATCTGAGTGGTTCCACGTCTGCTTACAACACTATCTTCGGTTGGGTACTCAGCGGCCCAGTTAAATCTGACTCGGTTTACTCATTCACGACAAATGTCGTTTCCCCGCAAGATTCCCAAATAAGTGACACAGTACGAAAATTTTGGGAACAAGAAGAAATTCCAACATCCAAACCCATCTCAACAGATGACGAATTCTGTGAAGATTTCTATATGAAAACAACCACACGATGTTCAAACGGTCGGTATGTCGTAAGACTACCTTTCAAACAAGAATTTCCAGACACTCTTTTTCTAGGTTCATCTAGATTTATCGCCCTTGGTCAATATGCTAGAATGGAGAAAACTCTGACAAAGGACCCCGACTTACAAACTCAATACAACTCTGTTTTAAATGAATACATATCTCTAGAGCATATGGAAGAAACTTCTCCTCTCGAAATAATTTCAGATGGCAAATTTGAGTCATTTTATCTCCCACATCACGCGGTAGTGCGCCCGGAGCACAAGACCACTAAAGTGAGGGTTGTATTTAATGCATCACGCAAGTCAAAATCGGGATTTTCTCTCAATGACGTGCTTTTTACAGGCCCCACACTACAAAATGACTTAGTTTCTACGATCCTTAATTGGAGAAGATACAAATATGTTTTTAGCGGGGACATACAGAAAATGTACCGCCAAATCTTAGTACACCCTGACGACAGAAAATTTCAGAAAATTCTGCACCAGCCAACTCCACATAGCCCAATCAAAGATTATCAGCTCAATACGGTGACTTTTGGTGTAAATTGTGCCCCGTTTCTAGCGATTCGTACGTTGTTGCAATTAGCACTCGACTCAGAAACAAAATACCCTTTAGCAGCGTCAATATTAAGAAAAGAAACTTATGTTGACGATATACTTTCTGGTGGGTTCTCCATTGATGAAACTCTCAAGTTGCAAGCAGAATTAATAGATATTCTTAATTCTGCAGGATTTCCTCTCAAAAAAGTTACTGCAAACGATCCACGACTTCTCAATCATTTACCACCCGAAGATCTTTACGACTCCGAATTTTTACGTTTCCACGAAACCAGCAGCACAAAGACATTGGGTATTAAGTGGAATGCCTTAGTAGACACATTTAGTTACTCTTTCAATATCAACTTAACTCTAAACGCAACAAAGCGACATGTTCTCTCAATAGTAGCACAATTATTCGATCCCGCAGGGTGGATGACACCTGTAGTAATAAGAGCAAAAATATTTATGCAGGAACTCTGGCTGGAAGGTAATACATGGGATGAAGCCCTAAATGAAGAATCCCAAACAAAATGGGAAACTATTCTCGCTGATTTACCTCAAATTGAAAAAATTATCGTGCCAAGGTGGATCCAATATACATCCTCTGACTCAGTCCAAATTCACGGATTCGCAGATGCTTCAAAATCTGCATTTTGTGCTTGCATTTATATTAGATGCCAATCTACAAAATTTGAGGTAAATTCCAATTTACTAACTGCTAAAAGCAAGGTAGCCCCTCTCAATACCATAAGTTTACCCAGACTAGAACTCAACGGAGCTGTACTACTCGCTAAGTTAGTAAAATACGTGTTGTCAACAATGAACTTTCAAGTTACAGATACATTTTTGTGGACAGACTCATCCATAGTACTCGGATGGTTGTCTAAACCCCCATGTTCGTGGGAAACATACATTGCGAACCGTACAGCTCAAATCCATTCTCTCGTCCCAAATGCATGTTGGAGACACGTGCTTACGCATGATAATCCTGCGGATCTCGGTACTCGTGGTTGTAAACCCCAAGACATCGCGAATAACACTTTGTGGTGGAACGGTCCTAAGTGGCTTACCAAACCGTCGTCTGTATGGCCGAAGTCCAATCCATTGCGTACCCCAGAAACACATCCCAAAATTCAAACTCTGCATGTTACTTTAGATGAACCTGATGTTTTGACAAGATTCTCGTCTTTTGCAAAAGCGCTAAGAGTTTTGTCTTACGTCTTTCGCTTCTTTCATAGCACACATTCCAATACTAAGGCAAACACTCGTTTTCCTACCATAGTGCTTTCGCACAAAGAAATTCAGTTTACTAAAAATCGTCTTATAGCTCTAGCCCAAAAACGTCATTACAATGAAGAATATGATAATCTGCTCATCATGATTATCAACATGTCCCTGAAAAGAGTCCTTTAAAAACTCTGAATCCATTTATGGACCCATTTAATCTTCTCCGTGTAAATGGAAGGTTATCGGATTCATCGCTGCCTTACAATGAGCGATACCCAATCATAATGCCCGGCAATTCTCGACTCTCTCATCTATATCTGCTTTATTTACATACATTTCTGGCTCACGCAGATTGCAACCAAATGTGTAGAATGGTTCAAACTGAATTCTACATTTCACGCCTTAAACCCCGTGTAAAAGCCATCATACACAAATGCAAGGTATGTCTTATATTTAAGCAAAAGTCATGTGCACAAATCATGGCTCCATTACCTCCAGATAGGTGTACAATCACACCACCTTTTCATGTCACAGGCGTAGATTTCGCTGGGCCTTTCGAGTTGAAAAGTTCCTCCCTCCGCAAATCTCCCACATTTAAAGGCTACGTTTCTGTATTTGTATGTTTCTCGACCAAAGCAATTCATTTGGAAGTCTGCTCTGACCTATCATCCGCAGCATTTCAAGCAGCTTTCGCTCGCTTCGTTGGGAGGCGAAGACTACCCCGAAGGGTAGTATCGGACAATGGACGTAACTTTGTTGGAGCAAGCAGATCACTTCGCAGAGAATATTCTCAGTTCCTAAAATCATCATCTACTGACATCTCAAATAAATACTCACTCCATGGTTTTGAATGGAGTTTTATACCACCTCATGCGCCACACATGGGCGGTCTCTGGGAAGCCGGTGTAAAAAGCTTCAAACACCACTTGAAAAGAATCTCTGGAGCTCAAAAATTCTCATTTGAACAATTTTCTACTATTTTAGCTCGCATAGAGAGTGTCTTGAACTCTCGCCCAATCTCCGCCATGTCGGAAGATCCCGCAGATTTAACTGCATTAACGCCTGGCCACTTCCTCAAAGGTGCACCCATTTTAGCCCTACCAGAGCCGCTATCCCAAAATTTATCGTTGATAGATAAATGGATAAAACTAAAAGCCCTTCATCACCAATTCGCAATACGCTGGAAGGAGGATTACCTTAAATCCCTTCACAAGCGATATAAGTGGAAAAATTCCACTCCCAATCTCAATATAGGAGATCTAGTGGTAGTAATAAATGATTTGCTACCCCCCAATGAATGGCGTCTAGTCAGAATTGCGAAAACTTATCATGGACCCGACAAAAATGTTCGTGTAGCTGACGTACGAACTAGCAATGGAGTCATAACCCGACCCATTGTAAAACTATGCTACTTACCATATCAAAATGATCAACACCCTTCAAACGAATAAACTCTGAAATAAATCACCAAAACCGTATTCAATCATTTTCATCTTCCCTTACACAACTTTATAAGCTATGCATTAATCAAATTCTGTATTTTATAGACCATACCGAGGCAGCCGTCAACATAGCTTAAACGTTTACAAATGCTTGTTATGCCAAAGGTACCATTCGATTCGATTTTGTGACAAATTTATAAGAATGAATGCAGAAGAACGAAACCAAGTGGTTCGAAGACACCATTACTGTATCAACTGTTTGGCCAAAAGTCATACGTTCCGGAATTGCAAGTCCAAGAATACATGCAGGAAGTGCAAAAAGTACCACCACACACTACTTCACACAAGAGCCAGAGCAACTTCAAGGTCCAGATTGGCAATCGAAGCTAACAGCAATCAAAATCCATCAGTTGCAGATGCAGCCACTCAACAACTAGTGCCAGACCAGCGTATTCTTTCTGAAGCTATCAGATCACTGGCAACCGTTCTATGTGCAACTCCAAATCTTTCTGCAACAATTCCGGCCCGGCGGCATGTCTAAACTTGTAAAGTTCAGCCATATATTTTTAAAATGATTTTTTTAACGATTTAAATGAATAATGAATTGTACCTATGAATTTACATCCATTTAATGTTAACGGAAATGTTTCCACGAATCGTTATGCTATTGTGAATTGTATTACTTTCGAAATTCCCTAAATTTACTTCGTTGCCTTTTGAGTGAAAACTATTCTGAATTGTCAATTTTACGGATAAACAACTTTTGCCAAATTGAACCCATTGACGGGTGTTACCAAGAAAATTGTAGTCACTTCCTTTTCAACTACCCATTGGTGAGCATCAACATTATCTCTAATAAACTCATTGAATTCCAACTGATTCAATTGTTTGTTTTATTTCCAATATCTATTGCCTAACGTTGCATAAAACATTTGCATAAGTAATTTCTTGTCAACCGAGAAATTACCATTGCAAACGTTATACAAACATCAGCTATCTCAAGTTACAGCTTGCTGTAGGTATTCTCCTCTTCTCAAAAGAGCCAAACCTTCAAACATACAGTCCACTTAATCGCGTTGGAACAAACCAAATACATCTACAACAACAACATCAAGTCGTCTAGCTGATAGAAGTGAGTAGCAACCAAGGAATTCCCACACTCCACCTACGGCTACAGCAAAAGGGTTTCAGTTCCAGCATTCCGCTAATTAGCTAATCCCAAAGTCAAACAATTAGAAAGTGTCGCGCCTAAGTGTTGTTTATACGAAATACTGTTTACTTACTTACTTATCCGATCACGAACAACCCCGAGAGGTCAGGGACCTTACAATCTTTTGCCTTATCTCTCCAGTTGGCAATACCAAGTGTACGCAGGGATTCGTCAACCTGATCCTTCCAGCGGAGTCTTGGTCTTCCTATTTTTCGTCTTTCTTCGAGTACGGTTTCGAAAACCCTTCATGCTGTTTCGTCTTTATCCATTCTACCGACATGGCCTAGCCAGCGCAATCGCGTTATTTTGATCCGCTTAACTATGTCAATGTCGGGATATAACTCATACAGCTCATGGTTCATGCGTCGCCGATACTCGCCGTTGTGCACTATAGGGCCATAAATTTTTCGGACTATTTTTCTCTCGAAGACTCCTATAGATGTTTCGTCTGCTTGCGGTAAGCCCCAGTATTCTGCGCCTTAGAGCAAGACAGGTTGTATGAGAGTCTGGTATAATTGGACTTTTGTTACTCGAGAGAGGGCTTTATCTCTAAAGTGCTTGCTTAATCCAAAATAACATCTATTCGCAAGCACAATACTCCGCTTGATTTCAAGGCTGGCGTTGTTGTTTTTGTTTACGGCAGATCCGAGGTATATAAATTCGGCTTCTAGTTTCTGCGGTCGAATTGCATGCAGGTGGTACTGAAATTCGTCAAAAAGCAAGCATTGGCATTACATACTTATTATGTTTTTTGTAACTGAATATCAAGAAAATTCACCTCAGTAACAGCCCTGGGCGAATTGATACGATTTTTATTGATATTCATGTATTACCCATTTTTACAGAACTTAAAAATGTTCACAAGATAAAAAAACATTGAATTTTAGCCGAAGGAAATCGATGATGAACAATTGGCGCCTCTCTGAATGGTATTCAGGATATTGATTTGCAACCGGAGAACTTGGAGTCTTCTCCTGTGTTCGAGGCTTACAAAATAGTGGCATCCCTAAGCTACACAAAACTCTATTCTCAATAACAATGCAAGGGAATTGTAAATTTATATAAATTTACTAACAAACTGCACAAATAGTTTATGTTTAAAATTTCTGTTTACAACTTTCTACATTTTATATATCAACTGAATGATAATTAAGTCGTAAAACTATCAGAGAATTTCTGCAGTCTGGTGCTAACACATTGTAAATAAATGCAACGAGATTAATCCATCCCTCAGACAAAGGAGAGGTAAATTGAATTACAAATACGGGAATTTCCATAGAAAAGTCCACCTTTAGTTACATCACGTCACCCTGGTTTATTGCTTATATTTCAGGACCAGTGAGGTTGGATGTTTTCTATTCTTTTTCTGAATATGGATCTACTTACAATAATAGAAATTAATCAAACTACATGGTCCTAAAATTTAAGCAATTAATGAGGGTGACGTGATGTGACATAGGGTGGCACTTTCTGTGGAAATACCAATACACAAAATCTGTGGGGAATTTAAAATCATATGGATTAAGCAACCTGACCGACCATTCCGCTTCTGCCGGGAATATTACGATTTTCGATGTATCATCCCGCCTTAGATTTCAATCCCGCTTTTTACAGAAAAGTTCCGCTTTATGACGCTTTGGTCTTTAGAAATAGTAATGTATAATTTAGCTTGGAAATTATATTTTTTTAACATACATTTTTCAACAGTCACAAGGAGGATTTAAATTCACAGTGTCACGATCGTTTCGAAGTTGGAGAACTTCATCATCAGAGGCTTAGTTGTAGGCTACGGACATCCGTTCAAATCTGCCACTAACTGAAATAATCTGATACGGATTTTTGTAAATTTTCCATCCGATTAATGTGTGATATATCCAATTTTTTTAACGATCGAAGAAATCCAAACTTCGTATTTACGCCCCCATGTGTAACCCATACACCTCGTCGTGGGGAATGAGTAATGCGCGTTTACCCATTACCCACAAGGTATGGTAAAAAATAATGGGTAGCTAACCACAAAAATCGGAAATTACCCATCACGATTACCAATTACCCTCAGGGTAATGGGGAAAATAATGGGTAGCTGCCCACAACGATGGACAATTACACATCACGATTACACATTAGCCTCAGGGTAATGTGGAAAATAATGGGTAGCTACCCACAACGATGGGTAGTGGGTAACCAACCCATCCCCATTTTTAAACGAAAATGTGAAAAAATTAGAAAAATTACATGAGGTGTCAGGGGACACCCGGTTGGAACGAAGTTCCTTTCGCTATATATTATGTACTAGTTAATTCCAATACGCCTAAGGCGCCCGTTGAAAAATATGATAATTTAAATGGATCTTTAAGAAAATATACTTTTTGTTAATCGTTAAACTGTTTTTAAGAAATTTTTTATTTATTGAATGTATTTTTTATATATCATTTAATACGTAAAAACATGTAACACATAGAAGGAACCAAATTAGACCCTTAGTATCTTTGGACGAAATTCGTTTTAGGACTTTTTAAGACGTTTGAGCCATGTCCGTCTGTCTGTCTGGCTCGCTGGTCAACACGATAACTGCCGTAAATCTTTACAGATACAGATGACAATGAAACTTTGTCAGTGACTATTATTTGCCAATATTGAGTTTGGGATTGAAAATGGGCGTTTTGACCACGCCCCTTCTGGTACCTCCCATACAAATCGACACATTTAGCACAAAATCATATTTCTTTCAAACCTTTCTTCTGGTAGATGTGATTAGCTTCAATTCTCACACCGGTTAATAATCTGTAAATGCCTACTTAACTGGAGAAAATGGGCGAGATTGTCAAGCCCATTCTGGTACCTCCCATACAAAAAAGGGTGTTCGACCGGATTGTCAATCCGATAAATCGCGTGAAACACTTCCGACCTTAATAACAGGCTTTGTTTCATAGGAGTTTCTACGAAGTTAAAAGAATAAACCGCAAGATCTACAACAATTCAAAGCTCAAATATTCCGGCCCCTTTGAACGGATGAAATACTTCAAAACTAAGTAGGTAATAGTGCAAGCTTATGAATGGCACGACGGATAACACCATTTCGGGTTCTGATATCTGCTACCCGTACCATACCATCTCTTCCATACCAACAACTCTTCCATACAACCACCTCTGAGGAGGAACATTGTCCTCGTGAACAAGGACCATAGATCCGATTTTCAAATTGGGCGACGGTTTCGACCATTTTGTGCGATTTTGAAGCCCCAATATGTAGTCTCTCTGAAAAATTTTCCAGAATTGGGCCTTATTATTGTGGGCCTCGCTTATTTGTCGTCATTGTTTTGCTGTAGTATCGGCCGTATTTATCCTGATTTCTGGGATCTCTTTTATCGATGTTCCTATTAACAAATGGCCTGGTGTCAGCGCGTCTCCATCGTTTGGGTCTTCTGTCATTGGGGCGTTTGGCCTGGAATTTAGTATTCCTTCGATTTCTACGAGTATTGTTGTCAACTGCTCGAACGTTAAGTTGGCGTTTGCGACTGTTCGATATAGCAAATTTTTGGTCGACTTTACGGCCGCCTCCCATAATCCTCCGAAGTGGGGAGAACGGGGTGGAATGAATACGAATTTGATTCCGTTCTCTGCTACGTAACCTTGGATTTCTTTCTGATTTTTGTCGCTGAACATCCCATCTCTTAACTCCTTCAGCCTGGAATTTGCGCCTACAAAATTTGTCGCGTTGTCGCAGTCCTCTCCTTCCTGTGAACCTTTTTAAAACAGAAATAAAAGCATTAGTAGATAAATCGGAAACTGGCTCTATGTGCACGGCCTTCGACGCAAAGCATACAAAAATACAAACGTAAGACTTATAAGGAGGTCTGCCGCGGATTCTGTAGGACGTATAAATTGGGCCACAAAAATCAACACCAGTAACTAAGAAAGGTCTAGAAAAGTTAAACCTATCTTTCGGAAGATTTCCCACTATTTGGCTAACCAATTTTGGCCTATATCTAAAATAATGTATGCATTTTCTGACTACTCGACTGACAACTTCACGTCCATTTACTACCCATACTTTTTGTTGCAATAAACTCAAAAGGACCTTTGGTCCAGCATGACAGTTTTTAATGTGCAAGTATTCAGCATATAGCTCAACAAATCTAGAGCCCTTAGACAGTAAAAATGGGTTCTTTATATTATATTCAATCGGCGCATTTAAAAGTCGTCCTCCAACTCTAATTAGGCTCATAGTCACATTTAAACATTTCTCTTGTTGAAGAAATGGGTTCAATTTTTGAATGCTTGACTTGATGACAACATTATTTTTCAAGTTTTTTATTTCATCAATAAAACCGTAGTTTTGTATAGTTTCCACAAATTTAAGGAATGATAAATTTAGCTCATTGGCTGTGATGTAAGAGATTTCGGAATTAGTTTTCCTCCGCAGAAATCTATAAATGTATGCCAAAATTCGAAGAATTTTCATATAGGAGGAGCACTTATTAATTAAATTGAGTATTATATTCCCCCCAACATTTGTGGCGATAAATGTTAATTTTGTTTTTCTTGTCTCTGATCCTTTTTCCTCATCTGTTGGGTCCACGTGGATATTTGAAGGCCACTTATTTTCCTGATGTCGTAAAAACTCTGGCCCATGAAACCATATAGATTTATTCAATTCATCCACCGAACAACCTCGCGAAACAAGATCTGCGGGATTTGATTTCGTTGGAACATGCCTCCAAGTGGCGTTAGTAGACCATTCCTGAATGTCGGCTACTCGGTTTCCAACAAAAGTGCTCAGAGTGGAAGGGTATTTCTTAAGCCAATACAAAACAATTTCCGAATCAGACCAGAAGCAAACTCGGTTTATATATGGCATCATTATTGGTTCAACTGATTTCCATAACTTCGAAAGTAAATGAGCTGCACAAAGCTCTAAGCCAGGTATATTTCTCTTCTTTAATGGCGCTACTCTCGATTTGGCGGTCAACAACTTAACAATAACATTTGAGTCTTCGTAAGTAGAACGTACATACAAACAACAACCGTATGCGGTTTCAGAAGCGTCTGCGAAGCCATGACGCCAGTTAAGTTTTTGCTTCCATAAATCTTGCAATATAACTTTAGCTTTTACAATAAATGGGCTTAGGAGGCCCAACGGGTCATACAGCCTAGCTGATAATGCCAAAATATTTCGTTTGGTTGCCTTAAAGTCGTTACCATTAAAATCAATTTTAAAATGAAAAGAATCTGTTTTAGTAATCCACGTCATTCCTAGCGTTCTTGTAGATTGCGATTCTTTTGCCTACAGCTATTTTTCACAAATCTGATCATTGTTTAAGGTATCATTACTATAGTACCATTTTGCCAACTCAAAACATCCACTTTTTATTATAGCGACCACCTCGGTTCTGATTAATTCAAGCTCCTCTATGGTATCCGCACCTGTTAACATATCATCCACGTAAAAATGTTTATTAACCACATTGGAACCAAGTGGGTATCTTTCCTTATTAATGTCGCCCAACTCCTTTAAATAGCGTATAGCTAAAAATGGTGCCGGTGCTGTACCATAGGTCACCGTGTTGAGGCTGAATATTTTAATTGGCATACTCTCGTCTTCTCGCCATAAAATTAGCTGGTAATTTCTATCAGACTTTTTGACCACCACTTGCCTAAACATTTTTGTTACGTCTGCTGTCATTGCAAACCGGTAACATCGAAACCTAAGTAGAGTGCTGTACAACTCAGGCTGAATAGTTGGACCGACCATTAGTATTTCATTCAACGATTTTTGAGATGATGTGCGGCATGAAGCGTCGAAAACGACTCTAAGCTTCGTTGTCAAGCTTTGTGGTCTTAGTACACATTGATGAGGAATAAAGTAGTGGTGATTCGGAAGATTGCCTTTAATTTCCGACATATGACTGAGTGAAACATATTCCGCCATAAAATTGTTATTCATGTTTTTGGTATCTGGTGTTCGAGATAATCGACGCTCTAAGGTTAAGTACCTTCGCTTAGCAATTTCAAAGGAAGAGCCAAGTACTGATGGGCTTTCCTTGAAAGGAAGTTTAACTTCGAATCTTCCCGATGGAAGAATTTTTGTAGTCTCTTTGAAATGAAGTTCACATCACTATAGTTATTTAAACGATTAGGCAGTTCTTCGATGTCCCAAAATTTATGCACAAATGTATCCAGAGACTCTATATTATCTCCTGTTTCAATCATATTACAATTTTTAACTTGACTACTCATATCAGTTGGTGACTTCCCAGCAATTATCCAGCCAAGAAGTGTTTTTTGCAATTTTGGTAGTGAATTTCCAAGTTTAATTTGCCCAACGCACAAAATCTCAAAGAAAATATCAGTACCGATAAGCATATCTATCTATCTTTTGTCTTTTATTAAAAACTGGGTCTGCTAGATGTATATTTTTAGGTATTTTCTCATTTAGACCCATTAAATCAGTCTCCGGCTGATAAGAAGATATCGAATCCAAAACAGAAAATTCGTCTTGAAATTGTTAACAGTTTGTTCGGGATTTTACCGTTGCTATTACTTTATGACTTGATCTCAAACTAACTGAACCGACTCCATTTAGATTCGTGTTATTTGGTTCCATTCTCAATTTCAAACGACGTGAACATTCCTCTGTTATTAAATTTAGCTGAGAGCCTGAATCTGGCAGTGCTCTAACAGGCTGAAGATTTCCAAATCTATCTTTGACTTGAACCACAGCGGTTGCTAATATAACTGTTGAACTATATTCAATGTGTAGAGCAGTGTATTGATTTCAAGCTGCCCCAGATGAAGTAGGTAAATTTGATATATCATTTTCTATACCACCGATTTGGTTCGGAACTTCATATCTATGCAATAACTGATGATGTGGTTTTTTGCATACCTTGCATCGAGGAAGTCTGCATTTCGCTACTACATGACCAACTCTTAGGAAATTCAAATAACAGGCATTTTTCTTAGCAAAATCGAATCTATCAGCTACTGACACCGAAGCAAAGTTACCACAATCCTGGATACTGTTAGCTGGGGCCTTACAATATAAACAAGCCTTCCCATTAGTCGGCTGAGAGCAATTAAATACGGATTTACCAAATTTAGTTTTATCTTTTTTCCTAGAAAACTTATCGTTCTTATGGGTCCTACTGTCGTTCACATCCAACGACTGGCTTCTCCTAATGAGAACCTTCGCAAAGTCATCCCAAGTAGGCAACAGAGAATAATCTAGTTGATCGTTCCACTTTGCCTTTGTTTCAGAATCTATCTTTGATAAAACTAAATGTATAATTAATGCATTAACAATTTCAGCATGGGATCCTAAAGACTTCAGTGACCCATATATTGCGGATACTGTATCAACAGCACTTCTCAAGGCAGCGGCATCAGGTTCTGACATTTTCGGAATATCAAATAACTGTTCGATATGGTCAAAGAATATTAAAGACTTTTTATCGTACCTGTCTGCTAATCGGGCTAAAGCTTTCGAATAATTCTCCTCTGTAATTTGAAACGACTTAACAGTCGATAACGCTTCGCCAGCTAAGCATGTTAAGAGATGATTAAATTTTTCAATTTGTGACAAGGTAGGTTCTTCATCAATTAGATTGTTGAACGATGAAATAAAATTGTTATAATCACAATATTTTCCTCCAAACGATGGTAACTTGAGATTAGGCAATCGTGTAGGAGGGGGAAGAGTAACCCCCATTGTAGACTCCATTAAGGTACATTCTCTTTGTCTATGCCTACCGACCAATGAAAGCACCTATGCACAACTCTTCTATCTCGGCTCGTCTATTATCATCAATAATTTCCTCTATTTGTGTTTGAATTGACATTATTTTTTCTATATAAGACGTTAAAATTTCTAATCGGCATTCCAATTCCATAGGACTCCATTTAGTTGTTGAAGATTCCAACAAATTCTTTATTCGGGTTATATTACCCTTGACAGATTTTCTCTGTCGTTTTAAGGCTGCCTCCAAATTGCCTTTTTCGACACCTTCATCATTGTCTCTTTCAATATCAGACATTTCAAGAATACAAATTTGGGTTTTTAACTTAGCACGACTTGTACTGTTTCAAATATTTTTACCAACACTGTCGATAATTCTGTATAGATTACTCTCTTTACAGTAAATCGAAATAAACAACAACGACGAAATAATTACGTGCAAGAGATAACTTAACGAAACTTGTCAAAGAGCACAAGGAGAAATAATCCAGAATCCCAACAATATGATCTGTACAACAAATAAAACTTCTCCTTCGTCAATGTAATCTAATTATCAAAGAGTGGGTATAACAGGTACAGATTACTAGGGCCGTGCACATACAATATTTTCTAAATCTGAGGACATGTAATAGTTAATGCATGTAAAGAAGGGGTAAATATATAAGTTTGTAGGAATATTCGCTCTCTCAGATCAAGTTGTCCTCTGTTTCTCCGATACGATTTGAACATATATAACGTATATATGTACATATGTTATGGAACGGTACAACTTCGAAAAATATGAAACTTGTTTGCGACAAATACTAGCGGGTTTCTTGCTTAGCTACTTACATATGTATGTATATTTCAAGCCCTTTTTTCTCATGCAATTTAAATAATGAGTAAGCATATAAGTATATGAAAGTACAATCGCATTCCGAATTTAAATGGATGACCTTTTAAATTTATGTGTCGATTTTTACCAGCTATGATCGAAAGTTGTTTGCCAACTATCCAGTACAACCGATTATCATGCACTTTCAATATCATATGCTCACCATATTACCTCTGATTTGCGTTCAATTGAAAATCTTCCCTTTATTTTCGGCATTCCAGTAATATTTCCAATTTTCCTTAAGTAATGGGTTTGATCATCCAGATTTGTTGCGTCTTAAATATATGTATTTGCCTTAACGTCTCCAACAAATCTTAGATTCCGCTTGATATGTACATATGGGGTTTAACAACTGTCACAGCAGCAAAAACAAGCTCCGATTACACTATTTTTGATCAAGCGCGATTTATTCTTTTTCCAAAAAAATATATATTGAGTTTTAGACAATTAAGTCCCTGCTCGGGCGCCAAAATGTTTCATAGGAGTTTCTACGAAGTTAAAAGAATAAACCGCAAGATCTACAACAATTCAAAGCTGCTCCAGACAGCACAATAATTCATTTTATTTTTGTACACACTGATCTTAGCCTGGTGTTTCATTTCATTGTGACAATATTTCAATATCTCAGAGAGAATCCACTTTAGGGAATATGTAAAAACGGGAACAAAATTCTAAACATTCAGTGATGCAAACAATTAATTTCAATTACAAATTTTAGCGCATTTCACACAGTGGTTTACAATCTGCTCAAACAGGCTTCACGTTATCAAAAGCTAATCACCGATTAAAACAAGTGTGATTTTGCCGCGCCCATTGTGGTACCTCCCATATAAAAGTTGGGTGGATGATCGGTTGATCCACACGATAATTCTAAAATTCGGTACTAGGCAATATTTTGCTAAAAGCTACTGTGTAACTAATAACTCACTATTGTGCCACGCCCAGTTTCGTACGTCCCATACAAAAGTTGGGCGTATTTGGGGTTTGCCGACTCGATATCTCCAATAAATCATAACCGATCTTAATAAAATTTGGTACTGATCAAAATTTTGGCAACAACTTGCCATGCCCATTTTTGTACCTCGCATATAAATATTGGGAGGGAAACTGACTAATTTGGGTATTCAATAATATTTAGCGCAAAATCAATCTGCTATTGAATATGGTCACTTTTGAGTATGGGCGTTTTTTAACAGAACTCCCACGCAATGGCTGACTTACGGTATGGTGAGGGTATGATTGAAACTTATGTACTGCTTTAAAAAAAATATATATTATATATATATATTATATTTTCCCGAAAAGGTCGTTTATTTAATGAGAGGTACTTCTTTTATTAAAAGCTAATGTTTTTTTTAAGAAAAGCTACAATTTTAGCTTTCTGTAAGAAAAAGCCTAAGATGAATTCCATTTAAAAATCGAGATAAAACTGAAATTTTGAACCCGACCACCTCAGATATCGATGAAATTTTGTTCATAGCTAAATTTGATCAATACAAACAAACTCTCATTTTTAGAAATGACTGTTTTGCGAATTTTTGGGCGTGGCACAGTTGGAAAGTTTTCGAAAAAACGCGAAAATGGTCGAAAAGAGCTCCATTTAAACTACAATAACTCAGAATCGGCTGAACCGATTTCCATGATCTTGGTATCATTAAAAAGATATTTTAACAGGCTTTATGACACGTTTAAAAAAAATGACACTACTTAAAAAATTATATAAAAAAAACTAAAAAAAGAACCCATTTTTATTTTTTGACATGGTATAGGTGAAGGATAAACCTTTCTAAAAAAATAATACACTGTAAAAAAACCCTTGATCTTTTTGGTTGTTTCGTTAGTTAAAATTTGGTTGTTTCGTTAAAAAAAATAACGTGTCATAAAGCCTGTTAAAATATCTTTTGAATGATACCAAGATCATGGAAATCGGTTCAGCCGATTCTGAGTTATTGTAGTCCAAATGGAGCTCTTTTCGACTATTTTCGCGTTTTTTCGAAAACTTTCCCACTGTGCCACGCCCAAAAAATCGCAAAACAGTCATTTCTAAAAATTAGAGTTTGTTTGTATTGATCAAATTTAGCTAAGAACAAAATTTCATCGATATCTGAGGGGGTCAGGTTCAATGCATCTCGATTTTTACATGAAATTCATCCTAAGAGTATGAATTTTTTTTTTGTTTTTTGGAGAAAATGTTTTTTTACGAAAGAACATGTACCTTTTTAAGAGTAGGTACTTATCTCAAGAAAAGTTATTTTGTTTTACATAAAAGGTACTCTTTAAAGAAAATTTAGTTTTTTAAGAAAAGGCAAGTTGCTATAAGATAACGTACTTTTTTAAGAAAATGTACTTATTTAAAACAATTACCTTTTTAAGAAAGGTACTTTTTGTAAGAAAATTTACTTTTTAAGAAAAGGTACTTTTTAAGATAGGTATTTTTTTAAGAAAATGTACATTATTAAGGATATCAATAGGTATTTTTGTTTTGAGAAAATTTAAATTTTTTAAGAAACGCTCTTACTTCAGAAAATATTATTTTTTTAAACTTATTTCACTTTGGTATTTCTAAATTTACTTTTTATTCAGTTCAAAATTACAAAATGTAATAAACAGGGTCACCTAGAAAATTTCCCATTAAACAAGAAATATGTTAGTCTAGACACAAACTAACCCAAAGTACAAGTGTTAGAGTAAGTGTGCTGCCAAATGTAATTCCATGCTCAGGGTAGTATTTCATGGATATGCCAGTCTCTCACTTTGGCTTTTCTAAATTTACTTTTTATTGGGTTCAAAACTACAATATATAATATACAGGCTCCACCTGGAAAACTTCCCTTTAAACCAAATCAAACCAAAAGTACCCAATATAGTTGATAATAATTCCTTGTAATAAAGTAGTTAAGAAACTGTTGTTTAAAATTTCACCCCATTTTTTTTTTGCAAAAAATAATGTTTAATGAGGACTCGAAAATCACTGTTTTCCATTTCTGTTTCCTCACCCCATTTTTTTTTGCAAAAAATAATGTTTAATGAGGAAATCACTGTTTTCCATTTGTAAAAAAAAGCACGAGGTTGTATTTTTTGAACAGCTGTTAAAAGCAAAGTAAATGACGGAACTTGCTCAAAATTTGACAGTAGTCTACTAACAGATGGTACTTGATGTGAGCATTATTGCATTTGACATAACTACGAGGGAAGGTCGAAAAGTCACGGACTTATTGATCCGCTTCGTAGATCAAAAAATATATTTTTTAAATATTGCACAATATTTTTCAATTAAATTTCACTTTTCTTTATTAATCTAAAAGTTTAGCAATTCCTGCAGAAAGTTAAAATGCTGTACAATCTAAAACCGACTAATTTGGATTCCAATCGATATATTTAAGGACTATAACTTTTGAACTGGCCTACTGATGCATTAAATGTTATATTATATTTGTTGCCGATCGTCATTATAGGCAGGCTGTTTGCTTCCTCGTCTACCATAAGGTTAAGGAAACTCTTACAATGGTACACGATCACAGTCTGTCGTGGAGCAGAGGTGGAAGGTGCTCCTAACATTCCTGCATCTGTAGACTACTCGAAAGCGGAACAACTATTCGATCTGTAATACCAAATCTCAATCTACGGGGTCTACCCTAAGGAATCAAGGTTTTGCCTTTCACGTAGACTACCTGATCATTTAAGCGTATTTCAGGTGAAAATTTTGGCTATTAACGGAAGAGACGGGTGGCCTTCGGTGGTGCAATGGCAATGTGCGTATCTTCTGTACATGAGAACGTGAGTCCGATCCCTGCTCATACCACCTTACATTTCTTTCGACGGCGGTCACCTTGCTGCATGGCGGCGATACTAGGAAGTATTTTGCCATGAAAAAACTTCTCAACATATCGTTAGGAGCCGGTGAAAACTGTAGGACCAAATCAGTGAGTATAAAACTAGAAAGCTGACATTTCACTGGTTGTAAGAAAGTCTCCCCAATCCCTTCAAGGAATGAAATGGGAAACCATTTTTGTTGTTTTTTAAGCTTTCAGCGTAGACGAGCTTAGGGCTTTTCTCTTCTTGGATGGATCTAATAAAACCTTCGGCATATTGTTTTCGATACTGCAGATCTTTAGTATTACGAAACCGTAGATTTTTCTAAATTTCTACACTCCGATATCTCGATAACTAAGCGAGTTATCCAACAATTTTGTTGAATTTTTCAATCTTATTTTGGAGTATGCTATCGAGAAACATTCTCGTATATCGTACTCTCTTCAAGAAAGACGCCAACGTAAAAACGTCTGGCCAATATTAGCCGGCGCGCCATCGCCAACAATAAGTTCAACCGTGAGCGCCGACAATATCCGGGCAGATTCACTATATACAGGCGATTTGTAAGAATATCCTGTAAGATCGCTCCTATATGATGATACAAGAGAGGTGGATGATGAGCACAGATTATGCACGCGCAAGACAAATCTGACTAATTGTGTGTTCGTCATTGAATTGATGACATATGTCATCAACTTAATGAAAAGGTTCTTCAGTTTGAAGATTGTGCGTTTCTTCACCTTTTTCAACTTCATTGAATTGATGATATTTTTAACATCAAACTTAATCATTGGAATTTAGAAATAATTAGTGGGATCGATTCAAAATATCGATGTAGTATTGAAAAAATGAAGAAAAAAAGAAAAAACTACTAGGGAATTGAAAATAAATACATAATAGATATAGAAAAGAAATACAATGAAAAATAGTCCAGAGTTTGGCTACACATTAACAACCAATTTACATCAAATTGATGTCAAACGTACACCAAATTGATGACAACCTTACATCTACAATGAGGATGAAAATGAGGAAATGTTTCATCAAATTGCGATAGGAATTCATAAATTTGATGAAGCTTTTCATTCAGTGTATTAACCTTCTATCTTTAGAGAGGCCCAAGGTATCAATGCTAGTTTAATTTTTTACGGCTCATTGTCTGATTGGTAGACATGCGGCGAGTCTAAAGATCAGGGGTTGATTATGTAAGAAAGGATTGTCGTTTTGTCCGTATTGACGCTTTATAATTATAAAGCTTTATAATTATAAAGCGTCAATACCGAATGATTTTTATATGTCTCACGACCCAGAATTGCCAATATAACGACATCGTTTGGACGATTATAATCATACATAATTAGCGCCCAGGCCAAATGACTTCTGTAGAATCTGTAACGATGAGGAAGATGTATAACCCACTGAACAACTACTCTCCCCGTATCCAGCAGTAGTCTGCAAGCGGATGTGTATAATAGGATCCTACCTATTTAGGGACCTGGGAGAGTTATCTCAGATAGACGTATACAAGATCTTGAGCATCTTGGACCAAACCAAGCTCTTCTCCGGTTGAGCTAGCGCTTAATCTCTGTAGCCCGTGGTAACGCAGTCTGCTAGTAAGACTAAGTGAGTCGTTCACCGATTGCCTCTACAATACCTAACCTATCCTAAGTATACATTTCCTAGAGTTCGTATTTACCCCCCCCATGTGTAAACCATATACATCGTGGTGGGGAATGTGTAATGAACGTTTACCCATTACCCACAGGGTATGGGGAAAATAATGGGTAGCAACACACAACAATGTGGAATTACCCATCACGATTACCCATTACCCTCAGGGAAATGGTAACCCATCCCCATTTTTGATCGAAAATATGAAAAATTTAGAAAAATGTCTATATCTCTGAAACGGAGCGTCCAATCGAAAAAATAGCCAATTTTTACGAATTTCTAAGGGTTTTTCAAAAACTGGTCCAATTCGTATGGAAGATTTTTTTTTAACAATCGACAAAATTAGAAAATCGCTAAAATAGAACAGTGGCTATAACTCGAAGACGGTGCGTTCAGTCGGAAAAATAATAAAAATTTTACCTCCGTAGGAGGCTTTAAGCAATGGGTATCTTCAATATGGCATCACTTTTTCTTTAAAAAAAATCGCTAAAAATAAAATTTTTTAAACATTAAATCGCTAAAACGCCCTCATGTTTTTATCGCGGAAACGGAGTTCCAATAGAAAAAATAACCTATTTTCCCAGTTTCTAAGGGTTTTCCATAAACTGGCCAAATCCGTATTTTCAAAAAAAATCGCTAAAATAAAACAGTGGTTATAACTCGGAAACGGTGGGTCGAATCCCAAAAATAATAAATATTTTACCTCCATGTGAGGCTTTGTCCATTAAAAAAATCGCTAAAACACCCTCGTGCCTATATCTCGGCAGCGGAGCGTCCAAACGGAACAATAAACAATTTTTCCGGGTTTGGGACGGTTTTACATAAATTGGTCCAATTCGTATGAAAGAATTTTTTCAAAAAATCGCCACAATAAGAAAATCGCTAAGATAAAAAAGTGGCTATAACTCGGAAGCTGAGCGTCCAATCGAAAAATATTGAATTTTTCGGGTTTCTAAAGGATTTTCATAAATTGGTCCAATACGTATGGAAGATTTTTTTTTTTAAATCGCCAAAATAACAAAATCGCTAAAATAAAAACGTGGTTATAACTCGGAAACGGTGCTTCCAATCGAAAACATACTAAAAATTGTACCTCCATGAAAGCTTTAACCAATGGGTGTCTTCAATATGGCATCACTTATTTTTTTTTTAAATCGCTAAAACTAAAATTTTTCAAACAAAAACTCGCTATAACGCGCTCATATTTATATCTCGGAAACGAAGCGTCGAAAAAATAACCAATTTTTGCGGATTTCCTTAAAGTGGTCCAATTCGTATGGAAGAATTTTTTTTTCGAAAAATCGCTAAAATAAAAAAGTGAGTTATAGCTATAAGTGAGGCTTAAAGCCAACTTATCATTTAAAATCGACACCACACTGCCATATGAAATGCCTATGGCATCAACAATCTCACGCAATTTTACTCTTCGATCGGCCGACATCATATCGTGGATTTTTTCGACATTTTCGGGTGTATTAACCTCAATTGGCCGTCCGGAACATTTAACGTCATTTGTACTTGTGCGACCACAACGAAAGTCAGTAAACCACTTTTTTACCATTGAAATCGATGGTACAGAGTCCCCAGAGTATTTATCAAGCTTTTCCTTGGTTTGTTTGACGGTCTTTCTTCCGCAAAAAATAATGTTTAATGAGCAGTCGAAATTCACTTGTTTCCAATTTTAAAAAAATGCACGAGGTTGCATCTTTTGAACAGCTGTTAAACGCAAATTAAATGACGGAACTTGCTCAAAATTAACAGATGGTAGTCGATGGAGGCAGGATTGTATTTCATATAACTAAGAGGGAAGTTCGAAAAGTCACGGACTTATTGATCCGTCCTCGTACATTACTTCCTAATATATAGAAATATCGACTTCAAATTGAGGAAATACTTGATGGAATAAAGTATTACTTTCATCAGGTACAGCCAAAGTTGGGCACATGGATGGTGTGACCGAAAAAAACAAAAGTCGAATGCATGCTGTATGAACTAATTGAGAATTGGGAAGGTAATATAAAAAATTGTCAACACTGGATATCGAAATATTGATATGTATTGTCACTCGAGTTATGTAAACAGGTTCTCAAATGAAGTGCCTAATATTAAGAACATCTTAACCTTAGAGTATTACTCCTGTACGTAAACCAAAAAATCTGTAGGCACAATTAAACTAAATAATCAATTTCAATATTTGGAACAATTATTAGCCCAATACAAAGTTAAAATTTCTCATCATAGAGTAGTGACATATAGAGTAGCCAACTCTCTCAGTAAATTGATAACATTTGGTGTGTTGCAGATGGGCGGTTGGAAAGTATTGCTTTAATAACACCAGATAGAGGCAGTGGCTCCAACCAACCAACAATAAATCAACAATGGCACTTCGTTTTGTATGTTAACAGTTTTGTGTAGATACACCTCAAATATTCACAAACAATAAAGTATGATAAAAAATAAATCCAAAATACGATTAAATATCACAGTTTTTCATCAAAACTACATGAAAAATTTAACTCAACAATTTTCGTAGTTGCACCTGGTGTAAGTCAATTTACTCTCTATCGCACCGACCGCACTACGAATAGTGTGAAAGGAAATGTCAGATGAGAAGAATGACAGCAATTTATTACATTTCCCTATGTTTGTCATCTATACAAGTGTTTTTCAGGACTTTGTGAATTAAATTTGAATACTCCTTTGTTTGAATTAACTATAATTTTCCTCAAATTCAGTAAGTAAGCAATAAACTGAAGAAAATTTATGCTAGGGAAATTAAGGAAATTAGTTTTGAGTCTATAGTTTTTGTACATGTACTCTGGTTAAGTAAAATGTCCCCATACTTAGAGAATTTTCCCAAATTGAAGTAAGAATGGACTACAAAAGCGAAAAATGTGTAGACTAAATTTAATGAGGGCTTGAACTCAAATCTAGGAAATTTTTTCTTTGAGTGTAATTACGTACATATGTATATGTATACGATGTGATATAATTACTAACGAGATACGTCACACAACCAATTGGAGACATTCACAATGATCTCACATAACACAGTAACAATTATCTTCCACTTCAACGTCTGACATACGGTCTGGACAACCAGTTGTTAACATGCATTGTCATAATTATAGGTTAGTAACTGTCTGAGTCTAAAAATTAGTTTGATAGATTTAGCAATTTAGCAAACAGTAGGTGCAAATTAAAATTTCAAACATAAATTAACGTTTGCGAAAGGGATTGTCTATTTGTTATTATAGTCACGACTTAATTTTGTATATGAACGTATAGAATTTTCATGATGGTTTTTTGTTAATACTGTAATTTCTCGACTCTGTTCATCATGAAGATAAATTAGACTGTGTACATTGGAAAAAATTACATGAGCGGATTTAACGGTTTTAAGTACCCTATTTCGGTCGTAGGACTCGCACTTCATCATTGGTTTTTTGATCAATAATAATTGTGTCATAAAAAACTTTTTTACAAAGTTCCTTTACTCCGAGACTGTATTTTATGGGTTTTGCCGGTACATAACTTGGACCTGGTTCATGCTTTTTAAAAAATCGACACACAGTTAATAACTAAAACCCCGATTTTAGGTTTCGGTTTTGGAGACTCTGGTTGGGACATAAAACTGGTAAAACGCAACCATGTTATGGAAGGTAAGTGGGATACTCAAACGGAAGTTAATGCTCCTACTATTTCAGCTATAATTTTTGATACATAAACTATGATTTAAGCCAGACCCAGTTCTGCACGTCCTTGGTAACCACAAAAGTCTTTGGAAATATTCGAAAATCTCAACTCTATATTAGATGTAAGTGAGTGTGCGTCCAATCGAAAAAATAACCAATTTTTACAGGGTTCTAAGGGTTTTTCAAAAACTGGTCCAATTCGTTTTTAATCGCTAAAACTAATAATTTTCGAATAGAAAAATCGCTAAAACGCTCTCATGTCTATATCTCGGAGACGGAGCGTCCAATCGAAAAAATAACCCATTTTTACGGATCTGTAAGGGTTTTTCAA
This sequence comes from Phaonia tiefii, assembly GCA_963931995.1. Classification (NCBI taxonomy): domain Eukaryota; kingdom Metazoa; phylum Arthropoda; class Insecta; order Diptera; family Muscidae; genus Phaonia; species Phaonia tiefii. The sequence continues at coordinate 189,795,162 of OZ008370.1, read as the reverse complement.
AAACTGGTCCAATTCGCATGGAAGAATCTTTTTTAAAAAAATCGCTAAAATATATACGGACATGAGGGCGGTTTAGCGATTTTTTGTATTTGAACAATTTTATTTTTAGCGGTGTTTTTTTTTAATATTAAAGACATCGATATTGAAAACATTCAGTGGTTAAAGCCTCCTACTGAGGTAAAATTTTTACTATTTTTTTCGATTGGACGCACCGTTTCCGAGATATAGCCACTTTTTTATTTTATGCGGTGATTATGCGGCTTTCGAACACAGTGCGCAAAATATCGATTGCTATGGAACGTAGCACCGACCTGTTGAAGCCATACATCGTCCATGTCATCCTCTCCAACTTTTTGTAACAACAAATAGCTGAGCAAATGAGCAGGTCATTTTCGAAATAAAATGGATAGATAATGCCGCCATGCTAAAAACCGCACCTAACGACGTATAGATTTTCCGGGCCCTAAAACTGCGACAATTTTGTTTATTAAAGTAACCCCCGAGGTGAAAATGAGCTTCACCGGAAAATATGAGTTGTCGCTAAAAAATTCACATCTTCAGCCAAGAGAACTTCAGCCCATTCAGCGAAGCGAAAACGCATCGGATGTTCACGAGGCCTAAGATTTAGGACTAAATGGACTTTACAAAACTTCAGACTCAGTCTTATGAAAATGTTGCGCAAGACTTCAGACCGAGGTCTTATGCAAAATGTTGCGCAAAGACGTGCGAGAAAGCTCAATTGATGCGAATGGTGGTGAGTTGCTGTTGATACTCGTAGCTGTTCGAGCACACAAACTGCGTTGATAACGCTCTATTTCTACCGAATTTCTTTCGTAGATTTTCTTCAAGCGTAAGAAATTTCGTAAATTTCTAGACATTGGCTAATTATCTGTCTGCTTCATAAATGTCAAACAGGCCATCTGGTTCGAAATAGCGGTGGGTTAAAATTCCAAATTGTACATGATCCACCCTCTATTGTTTATCGTTAATAAATCCAGGTTCATTATAAATGTATAAATCTCAACTACACAGGGGAGGCAACATGGGGCAGCGGTAAATTAATTATATGACAATTATAATTTCCGGTTTACTTCAAATTACCTCTACAAATGCAAATTAAAAAAAATATATACACCATTGAGAATTTTGCTTATTTTCAAAGCATCCCCTTCATGTCTTGCAGTTTTGGGTTTTAAAGATTTTATAACCATGTTCAGGTTTATGAATTTGAAAGTATTAAGAAGCAACAAACCTCTATATATGAAATACTTAAAAACAGAATTGCCAGCAGTCGAACAAAACCAAAATATCAAAAGCACTCCCATAGATAAATAAAAACCATAGATGGTGAAAGATAAGGGGTGGATTTGAAAGTAAAGGGAAATTTTCTAGATGGCGCCGGAGTGGTGGATATGGGCAAATTTCCCTGGAAACAAACACTAATGTAAAAACTATATAACCATGCTCTTTTGCCTTTTGTAGTGTAATCAAATATCAAAAGCGATATGCTTTTCTATTATTTCTATTCTATTTTCAAATTTAAACAACAGAATCGAAATAAAAATAATGTTTGAGTGCTTTTTCGTCGCATCCGAGTGAAAAATAGTCGTACGGAAACGGCATGTGCCCTTTGGTGACAATGGTGAATAAGCAAATGGATCATCTATGGTATTTTTATCATCTTTGGCATTCCCAAATTTATTTACCATTGGCATCCGATTCCACAAGCTGCATTTGCATTGCCTGAGCAAATGGAAATTCGAAAATTTTTAATTTTCATTGCGAACAATGGTAATTCTTTTGCATTTGCTGTAGATAAATTAATGTAAATTCAAATCCAATGCAATTTAAAAAATCCAACCATCAGTCATAAAACACTCGCACGCCATCTAGTTAGCTGCCTCTAGCTTTTTCCAGAATATTCCCAATATAGTGAATTCACCAACCATTTGTGGTGAGCTCGTACCCAGAGATCTTTCAACTCAGAATAATTATGTGATCATTAAGCTCCATTAGTCGGACACACTGTAAGAAAAATTAATATACAATACATACCACAAACTTGCCATTGTCATTCAAATGATACAAACTGTTTGTTACCATTCAAATGTTAGTTCGACATAAAATATTCAGTCCGCTTACATTGAATGGTGATGAATTTTCTGTGAAGGCTGCGCTTGGATGTAACTGTTTTGTTTTTTTTTTAAGTATGGAGAAACTTGAATAATTTGAACCCAAAATACAAAAATTAAGGTATAGAACCATAGTTTTAAGGGTACTCCATCATAGAATAGTGTAACTTGGATAATTTGAACCCAAAATACAAAAATTAAGGTATAGAACCATAGTTTTCAGGGTACTCCATCATAGAATAGTGTAGGGGAACGCCTAAGACCCTTTACATCCTCGAACCTAATACGTTGCATGCTGCTATGACCTAGTTATCTATGTTCGTACTTCTGCCTGGGCCATACGATAACTCGCGTCAAACCCAACCTATCTGAAAGATATTTATCACTAGGTAATATTTGTTGAAAAAAATACTGATTGGTCTAACTCTAATAATATGTTATTGGTATTTAAAAATTTACCGCCTGATCCTCGAAAGAAAGCTCTAGTCGAATGAAAGTTGATTTGGGTTCCACAATCTTGTCATTTCAAGTCGAATGAAAACATAGAATTTATCAAAACTTTTCAGTACAAATTGGGGTTCCTCTTATTTCGAATCTGTGTTATTTGCGAACAAATATTGAATCAATCGAACGAATATATCGACTTAGAGGCTGGGTTCGTATTTCGTGGGTAACCCGTTGATATTGCCGTGGGGAATGGGTAGCGATCGTTTACCCATTAACCACAGGGTATGGGGAAAATAATGGTTAGTTACCTACGACGATGGGGAATTACCCATCACGATTACCCATTATCCACAGGGTAATGGAGAAATAAGGGGTAGTTATCCACGGAGCGTTTAATCGACAAATTAACCAATTTTTGAGGCTTTCTACGGGTTTTCATAACGTATTCCAATCTGTTTGGAAGAACTTCTTTTAAAAAAATCGCCAAAATAAGAAAATCGCTAAAATATAAAAAAAAATTACAGCAGACAGTTGTCCGAGGCCTTCGGCCACGGACTGTCCCTGCAGGCTGTGTCAGAGACACGGCCATTAAGTTTAACGTACAATACGCCATCCGATAAGACAGAAAACATATATAACAATAAATTCATTTGCTTATGTTATTTATCATTTATTGTTATATATGTTCTCTGTCTTATCGGATGGCGTATTGTACGTTAAACTTAATGGCCGTGTCTCTGACACAGCCTGCAGGGACAGTCCGTGGCCGAAGGCCTCGGACAACTGTCTGCTGTAATTTTTATATTTACCAACGGCATTTGATTCAAGTCCGTTTAAAAAAAAAATATTGTGTTCAATTTTTTTAAACTTAATTTAATTTATGTATTTTAATTAATATTTTTATTGAAAGAAGTTCTGCGAATGTTGAGAGGGCCGCCCTAATATTAAAAAAGGTTTACCTTATCGAGTCTTCGCATTAGCATTCGAGGGTTGTGTGAAAGCTTTACGCTTTACAATTCAAAATTAATGTTACAACAGCTTTATTGAAGCTTTCGCAAAAAAGCTTTATTACGTTAGCTTACTGTTTGTTTCACTTTTTACTAGATACATGTTGCCAAGCAACATTAGCTTGCTGTTCGTTTCACTTTTTACTAGATACATGTTCCTAAGCAATGTTGAGCAACCAAAAACACTCAACCAAACACCACACATATGTTTGAGTTTATGTGTTTAAACAATTTTCATTTGAGAAATTAAAATACTAGAAATATATTCAAATGTATATCAAACGAAAGATAACATCTTCATTTACCTACAAAAAAAATTTTAAAAAAATTCATCTAGCCGTTTCCTCAAATTCAATGAAATAAAGATTACAACAATAAAAACCTGACATGACTCCTCATACCGTAAGGTAAGACGTATTCTACGTCAAAATGGCTATTACTTTTTGTTTACCTCCTTTTCAGTCTTTCATCTTCAATACGGCATCACTTTTTTTTAAAAAATCGCTAAACTAAAATTTTTTCAAATAAAAAATCGCTAAAACGCCCTCGTGTCTATATTTCGGAAGCGGAGCGTCCAATCGAAAAAAACATAAAAAAAATTTTTGGGTTTTGCATAAACTGGTCCAATTCGTATGAATGAAATTTTTTTCCAAAAATCGCCAAAATAAGCAAATCGCAAAAATAAGAAACTGGCTATATATAACTCGGAAACGCTGAGCCGACACCGAAAAAAATTGTTTATTTTTTCGATTGGACGTTCCGTTTCAGAGATATGGACATGAGCGCGTTTTAGCGATTGTTTATTTGAAACATTTTAGTTTTAGCAATTTTTTTTTAAAAGTCATACCATATTGAAAGCATCCATTGGTTAAAGCCTGTTAATGAGGTACAAATGTTAATATATTTCGATGGTACGCACCATTGCCGAGTTATAGCCATTTTTTACCGATTTTCTTATTTTGGGGTTTTTTTTTGGAAAAGCTTTCTTCCAAACGAGTTATAGCCACTTTTTTATTTTAGCGATTTTCTTATTTTGGCGATTTTTTTGAAAAAAAAATCCATACGAATTGAACCAGTTTATGAAAACCCCTTAGAAATTGTGTAAATTGGTAATTTTTTCGATTGGACGCGCCGTTTCAGAAATATAGACATGAGGGCGTTTTAGCGATTTTTTTTATTCGAAACGTTTTAATTTTAGCGATTTTAAAAAACCACAATCCATTGGTTAAAGCCTCCGAACGAGGTAAAATTTGTATTATTTTTTCGATTGGACGCACCGTTTTCGAGTTATATCAATTTTTATAATTTAGCGATTTTCTTATTTTGTCGATTTTTAAAAAAACATGTTCCATGCGTATTAGACCACTTATGGAAAACACTTGGAAACCGGAAAAGTTTGGTTATTTTTTCGATTGGATGCTTAGCTTCTAATTTTTTCATATTTTCGATCAAAAATGAGAATGGATTACCATGGGTAAACCATTACCCATCGCAGTGGGCAACTACCCATTATTTTCTCCATTACCCTGAGGGTAATGTGTAATCGTGATGGGTAATTCCCCATGATTGTGGGTAGCTACCCATTATTTTCCCCATAACCTTGAGGGTAATGGGTAATCATGATGGGTAGTTCTCCAATGTCGTGGGTGGCTACCCATTATTTTCCCCATACACTGTGGGTAATAGGTAAACGTTCAGTACACATTCCCCATGGCGTGGTGTATGGCTTACGATCTCTGCTTAGAGCAACCCAGTTTGAGTCGAATGTGAGTGACTGACTTTCATTTGCTTAGCTTTTCCATCGAGATCGGAGAACAGAAAACAAAATTTTTAATTTTTTTTAAGGAAAAAATTTCTTACATTTTTCGAAAAAGAGTCAACGAATTTCTTTCGTATGTTGTCCAGTGTTTCAATACTTTAAATAAAATATTGAGCTTAAGGACGTCAATGAGATTCTGTGGCGTATTTCATTTTATAGTTAAGTACCCGTTGAACAGCAAAGTGAACCAACAGATATTTGTTAATATTTATTATTTATTATTAATTATTAATTTATTCTTTTATACTATTTTATTTATACTTTCGATATTGCGGTCTTTAAGAGACTGAAAAAGTGTCTTCGCAATATTTTTAACTATTTTGCCATTTGCATTGTGTGGTATGACATCCACGAAATATACCCCCGCATGCAATTGCTTGTAAGAAGACACCAAGCGTTTGGCCACATGCGCAATAACCTCCTGTCCTGTAAGGAGACTATCCTTAGATTTTACCACTAAAGCACCAGCTGCATCGCCCTTACTCTCATCGAATATACCCACAACACACGCTTCGATAACATCCGGTAGCTCTGCAATAGCATCTTCGATTTCCTTTGGCCAATAATGGAAACCTTGATATTTAAGGATCTCCTTCTTGCGATCGACTATATGCAAATAGCACTCATCATCCATGTAACCCAAATCGCCGCTGTGGTACCAACCTTGAGCATCTACCATGCGTTGAGTTTCAAGGGGATTGCCGTAGTAGCCATTCCATGGGAATCGCTTGTAAACTACAATCTCTCCAACTTCATTTGGGCCCATGGGGGAGCCATTGTCATCAACAATGCGTAGCTTTACATTAGGCACAAGTTTACCCACCGACTTTGCCTTATCCAAGTTAAAATTAGCAGAAATGCCCGCGAATTCTGTGAAGCCATATCCGAACGAAACACGAGCGTTCTTGTTAAGGAAAGTCTTGAAGCGTCTTAGATTATTTTCCGATATACCACCGCCGCCACATACCATGGAGGTTACTGACGGCAGGGCCTCATTTGTGGCCAATGGACTTTCCAATACAGCCGCCACATGACGAGGTGGCAGGAATAACATGGTTACTTTATACTTCTGCACAATTTCCGCCAAATGTTCGCTGCTGAAGGGTTTATTGGTAATAATGCGGGTACAACCAGACATACAACTGCCTATTAGATAAAGTAAACCGGTAAGCCAATCTAAGCCACTAAACAAAAGTATGACCGATTCACTGTTGAGTTGTCTGCGGAATGGAAAATTTCAAAGGATCTTAGTTGGAAGTTTATATTTCAATTTCAGTGTCTTACGGATTGTCAACGAGAAGAGATGAGCTAGATATGCACACAGCTTTGGGTTTTCCCGTTGTACCGGATGAGCAGAGGATAGCGACAGTCTGTTCAGCACCCAGCAGTTGATTCTCCGGTCTGGAAGGAAAAAATGTGAGAACTCGTAACAAATTATTGAGGATATATAATATATTTAATCTTGTTTTGGGAATTGGGAAATATAAAGAGCGGCACAGAAAAATATTGGCCCGCATTTTAAAAACAACCAAAAATCCTATCACTCCATTGTAATCGATTAACAAATTTGAAAAAAATATTGGATTTAACTCCGATTTCTGAAACTAATTTTTAAATTCGAACCTAATAATGTAGATCAAATTTAGATTTCAAAAACAATTTCAAATCCGAATTGTAATCAAACATTAAATTAAAATTCTGTAAATTAAAAATTCTGTACGAATTTTGAATCGGATTTTAAATTCGAACTCAATAATTAAATTTCAAACACAATTCCAAATCGAAATTCAAATAAAATGCTAACTTAAAATTCTGTAAATAATTACAATTCTGATTATGTGCCGGCAAAAATATGGAGTTTGGAACAAATTGCCAATTTTAATTGAAATCTGCACGCTGAAAAATCTGTCTTTTTTATATTTTGGATGCAAATATAACGTGATTGTAGTTTGTCGCAAATATAGTATGCTTTTGTGCAAACACATTGTGTTTTCTATTCACTATTACATGTTTGAGAGACAATGATTAATAGCTTGTAATATATGTTTTTGTGACCCAAATGTGGTTTTGTTTGTTTTAAAACAAAAACGTCTCAGACAACAAAGAAAGAGAAAAGCAGCTGATCTTTAATTCATGAGAACAATGCTTGCAAACATATACAAGTTCTCTGCAATATGTTACTAGGCGTGTAAACAACCACGGTGGGCTGGAACTCGGCGTGAATGCATTTGTTTAGCACTTCCAATTTTCTTTTTGCATTCGATTCCTGGACCCATCAGAAGGTCAGAAAAAATCTACAGTAATTTTTAGAGCCGATTTTGAGGAAAATATGTTTTTCTGGTAAATTTGAGAAATCCAGAAATATCCATTTTCGTGGGGGCATGCGACGTTAGGCTTGGCCATTGGTGAATTTCGAGCTCCCTTTTGTAGCAGATAACCTTTTCCTAAAATATATCCTTAATCTCCCGTCTCACAAATTGACTCCCCTAGCCTCCCTTCCGCACCGCTTTATTTACACCGGAAATATGAATTATTGGTCTTTAAATACATGAATCTGGGCGTTAATGAAATTAAATAAAATAATTCACAATAATAATAGTTTTGTTTTGGTTCTTGACTCGCTTGACAGGCCTGCAGGTCATTGACAATCAAAATTATTGGCAAAATAGCCTTAGTAGTAAAATGGCATTCAAAGGGTCAAGTTCAATAGTCTTCTTCGTTTGTGGTCTCCTTTTTGGGAAAAATGTGCAGGAACTCGAAGGACCGTGCGGGGACCCACCAAGAAAATCAGGAGCGTATATGTTTACTCTGTCTGGAGAAGAAAAAGCAATTTGTCAAAATTAGCAGTATTTTGCGCACCCACCTCGAGACATTTGTGAAATATGATGCAGACGATGAACGTTTCCCAAAAGTTCTGTGCAGCGCCTGTAAAATTCTCGTTTATCGGCCCGTGAAGTCTAATAATTTCCAGGGAAACCTACCAGAAAAAATACTCGTGCAAAGGCATATCTTGCACTGGGAAACTCAAGAAGTTTTCGACTCCATCTTCATAAAAGAAATCTATGCTACTTATTCATTTCGATTTTACAAGCACAACACGATTGTTAACTTCGTTTATTTTCACATAAATCAGCTGTTTTTACTTGTCAAAATTGATTTTCGAGCTGGTAACACCATAACAACTGCAACCAAACACAGTTGTGAAACACAATACAAAAGATAAGTTTGGTTGTGTTGAAGTTCGGTCGTCTCTAAGTCGACCAAACTAAGTTGAGTGGTGAACGGTATTAGGGGCATAAATTTTCCAGTCTGCAGGAACACGTGAGCAAATCACTCCCTAAAAAACAAAAGGAACATTTGGCGAGTTTTTTGATAAAAGATGTATTTGTAAATAGTGGTCCAAGTGGCACAGTGTCAGGAAAGAATATTGCTCAGTTATCGCAGATATTGAACTCGTACTTAAACCAAGCGACTAGACTCCCTCCCCGCAACAGATTTTTGCAGAACAAGTTTCGAGAATAGGGACAAATTATGGTCTTTCCAGCAAAGTAGTCCAAGGAGTGGCACGAGTCTTGCGTGTGGCTTCTCGAAAAAGGGATCTATTCGAACCACATTTAAAAGAGAAGCTATGCATAAACCGACATAGACTGGATGAATTTTTCCACTTCCAAAGATGTAGTACAATAATATCTAAAGCGGGCGAGAAAACAAGTTCAACAGAAATATTGGTCTATTGCAATGATGTTTTGGGTTTGATAAATCGCGTAAAAGAAGCCCGCAACCTCAACGATCCTCATTTAAAATGCGGTATAGATGGTGGAGGCGGGTTTCTCAAAGTCTGCCTTTCAATACAAACACCTGATCCTGTTGTAAGAGATCTTCGCCAAAAATATATAGACGGCGTAGCTGCAAAAAAGTTTAAGGATTCCGACGTGAAGAAGTTATTTATTTTGGCAGTAGTTGCAGGCACACAAGAAACCTACGAAAATGTTCATTACTTATGGTCCCTCTTTCACATAAATCATTTTCCTGGAACGATCGCGACTGACTTGAAACTTGCTAATATATTAGTAAGAACCATGTCTCATTCAAGCAGCTTCCCCTATACCTGGTGCGTTGCTGGTAAAGAAAACTTGGATAAATGCGGTGAAAAAAGAACTATGCGGAGTGGAAGAAAATTAACTTCAAAAACTCTCTTGCTAAAAAATACAGAAACTGTTCAAATGCGCCCGTTCTGCCAAGAGGCACGAATGACAAGAGACAAATCCTTGATATCATTTCACCGCCTGAATTGCATTTAATGCTCGGTGTTGTGAATACACTGTACGATGTCGAGTTTCAGAATGGGTAAAAGGTGCAATGCCACCCAAGACTTTGTGCACGGGGCTCCTGCCTTTGCGGGTAATTCGTGCAAACTGCTGTTGGAGAAAATTGAGATTTTGCGCGAAATTTGTAGACCGTAATGCTTGAATTATGTCAAATGTTTCCAAGATTTTAGAGAAGTGGTGGAATAGTGTTTGTCAAATAATCTCAGATCAAACTACTTGGAAGCGTTTGAAATGTTCAAAAAAGCTATCTTGATCTTCGGATTAGTGTAACCCCAAAAGTCCACGCTGTATTTTTTATGTTCCTGAGTTTTGTGCAAAAACCAAAAAAGGATTAGCATTTTCTAGCGACCAAGCCATGGAATCTGTGCATCACGATTTTAAAATGACCTGGGAAAAATATAAAATTGAAAAAAACCATCCTCATTATGGTAATAAATTACTGACTGCAGTCCAGGAATATAACAGCGTTCATTGTCAACTTGTCAGTTATCGGTAGACGAAAAATGGGTAATTTTGATTTCATGTTATTGTTTGTTTTCATGTTATTATTTGTTTTATGTTCTTAGTTGTTCTCACATACCTTATTTCAAAGTGTTCAGAAGTGTTTTTTGTAGAAAAATTGAACAAAAGTTGTCGAGAAAATTAAGCAATTACAAAGATACCAGTTCTAGTAATTTCATTCATTTCAAGTTCATATTCATGGTAAGTTTTAAGCGTTCGACAATTTCAAAACAACTTGGTTTTAATCAAATAACCATCCTTCACCCTGAAGATGTGCGATAAAAATCCTCAATTTCATTAATACAGGTATTTTGTCCAGAAAAACATGTTTTTTTCAAAAGAAAAAGCAATTGATCAAAATTAGCAGTATTTTGCGCACCCACCTCGAGACATTTGTGAAATATGATGCAGACGATGAACGTTTCCCAAAAGTTCTGTGCAGCGCCTGTAAAATTCTCGTTTATCGGTCAGTGAAGTCTAATAATTTCCAGGGAATAGCGCTACCAGAAAAAAAACTCGTGGAAAGACATATCTTGCACTGGGAAGCTCAAGAAGGTTGGCTGCATCACGAATATTTCTTCTTAAATGCAACACATCTATATTAGCGTTTTCGACTCCATCTTCATAAAAGAAATCTATGCTACTTATTCATTTCGATTTTACAAGCACAACACGATTGTTAACTTCGTTTATTTTCACATAAATCAGCTGTTTTTACTTGTCAAAATTGATTTTCGAGCTGGTAACACCATAACAATTGCAACCAAACTCAGTTGTGAAACACAATAGAAACGATAAGTTTGGTTGTGTTGAAGTTCGGTCGTCTCTAAGTCGACCAAACTAAGTTGAGTGGTGAACGGTATTAGGGGCATACATTTTCAAGCTTGCAGGAACACGTGAGCAAATCACTCCCTAAAAAACAAAAAGAACATTTGGCTCTAAGAATTACGGTGGATTTGTTTTTCTGACCTTCTGATGGGTCCAGGGATCGAATGCCAGAAGAAAATTGGAAGTGCTAAATAAATGCATTCACGCTGAGTTCAAGCCCACCGTGCAATCTGTTTTGGTCAGAAGCCGTCTACAATAAGAAAAAAGTATTGTTACGAATAATTTTTTACATTTTCGCAGAACTAACATTTAAATATTTATTTAAGTATGATTTATCTTAAGTTAGCGTTGAATCTCAGCGGGCATGTGGAGTATTTAAACCCAACATTTGAATGTTAATAAACACAGTGGCTGTGAGTTGAAATCTACTGTTTCCGATCCCACCACGAAAGGTGTATGAATTCGATAAGCAACCTACGAAATAATTGGAGAAGAATCGAGTAATAGATGGCGCTATTAATCTCTCCGCAAACTACGGGATGTTTGGGGAAGCGGGTGAATGGCGGTTCTTTAGAGTTGTAATCTGGCTTAAAACGCGCAAAAGTATGCATTGTCAAGTAATAGCAAATGTGTTCTAAGTGTTAAACATTGTTATTGAATATAGAATAATTATGAAGTGTTAAGTTTTTCAACAGCATTTATATAAAAGCGAAGAACTATGGAATATAATTCAAATATCATTAAGATAAAAATTAATAATATAAAATGCATATGAATGCATTTTTACAACGAAAGTGAGTCTATCGGTTTCTTTAACAATGTTCTGTTCACAAGTGTAAAAACTTTCACATAACCCGCATTTCCTCTTTATCACATACTTATGCAAAAAAAAAAAATTTACTGTATTGAATTTCAAAAAATATGTTGGGGAAACTCTCAGCATTGGTCACTTAACCGATAACTGTCGAGATTACTGTTCGACATCCTAATTGAAAAACTGACTTTAAATTTGATTTAATTGGCACTCATGACTTCCGAAGTAACTTTATCTTTATATTTATATAAAGATTCTACTGCACGTGTGTTTGTGACTGAACTCCTCCTAAACTTCTGGACCGATTTGAATAAATTTTTTTGTATGCGTTTGGGTGGCGCCCTGGGTGGTTTAGATTTACTATTCGGTCCAATTGGACAAAGGGGCGTGGTACCTCCCATACAAATTGCTTGAAATATTATGCAGGACAACGTCTGCCGGGTCAGCTAGCATACAATAAGAAAGTAATGTCATATAGACCTAATATCTTTCCCAGCTAACGCTTCGTTTCACAGTCTTTGTGGTGCAGTTCTCCTATTTATCTCCAGGTTGACGTTGTTGTCCTTGTTCACGGCGGATCCAAGGTAGATAAATTGGCTCCACAAAATACCCCCCTAAGAAAATAACCCCCAAACGAGACATAAAATAATCCCTAATGTTTTTTCACACTAATATTTGGGTTATTTCATTTTCCAATCGGGGTTTCCAAATGAGCCTTTTACAAGGAAATTTTTTTCGCCTTTGTTTCCACTTTGCCTTGGAGTTCATTTCATTTTTGTTTGGCTTTTATTTCATTCTTTGTTTTTGGACGGTATTTCTTTTTTGGGGGGAGGGGCTTGTTTCATTGGGTGTTATTTCCTGAGCGTTATTTCCTTGGGGGTATTTCGTGGAGCCGATAAATGCATCAACCACTTCAAAATTAAATCGGTTGTCGACGTTCAAATGCGGACAAAGTCAAGAGGTTTCTGTAGTCATTGACATCATAAATTTTGTCTTGCACTCATTAACAGCAAGACCCACCTTCGCTGATTCTTTTTCGATTCATGAAAATACTGTAGTAACCTCTCGCAAATTGCGCCCAATGATGTCTATATCGTCAGCATATGCCAGCAACATATGGCTTTTCGTGTTGTAGGTCTTGTTCGTATTTATAAATGTTTTCCCGTTAATTCCCATGTAGGGATTAGGGAGAGCTTCTCTATTTTTATGGTCACTGATTGGGACCGAAAGTTTTACACCGATTCGGAACGGTATTTTGAAACACTTTTTCATGGCTAAATACTCGATAGTGTCGCCGTCACTAAAAGAGGTGACTGCCGTCGAAAGAAATTTAATGTGGTCAGAGCAGGGATCGAACCCACGATCCCATGCACAAGAGCCGCGCACACTACCATTGCACCACCGACGTTTTTTCTCAATATTATCTCCATTAAGATGTTGAAGAGATTACACGATACTGTGTTGACTTCTCTCAGTCGTCGCTTGGTACAGAATGGTTCGGTGAGGTCTTTCCCCACCTTGGTCAGGGTCATTCTACAGAGGCTACAATCCCAATTTGCCGCAATCCCAAGTTCAAACATAGTTTCGTAAAATTTTCCCCGTACGGGGCTATCGAGAGCAGCTTGGTATGTATGGATATGCTTGTCGTTGGTCTTTTCCAGGATTTGGCGTAGCGTGAATATTTGCCAAGTCGTGGACTTGCCTGGTCTAAAACCACACAGATAAAGTCCAATCAGGTTTTCAACAATTGGCTGTAGTCTGTCACATAATACGCTCGACAACACCTTATACGCGATGGATAAAAGACTGATATCGCGACAGTTGGATTTAAAAAAAAATTGTTTCCCGTTTCTATTTGAATGCAAGCCGAGACAGACGTGTATGTAGACAGTGAAAAAATGCCAACTTTTTTTAAAACAAACGTTATGGGTAAAACCAAAATCATAAAAGTTGGAAATTTAAACAAAAAAGAGCTTATGGAAGCCAAAAATAAAAGTTTTAATTACAACTCGGTTGCTGTAACCGAAAGAACAGTTGGTGGAACCATTTTTCGTTTCTCGCAAAAGTTTTGGGAGGAATGAGTTTTTTCTTTGCGTGCAGATTTTTGTTAGTTTTTAATTCTTATTGGTCGGATATGGAAATCATAGGCTTAAAAACCCCTCATAGACTTACTGATAAAATATTTCCAATTCCAAAGGCTGCAACAGATCCATAATGCACGGCACTCCCTCTATGTGGTCAGTAAGAGTGTAAATTTGTGGCTTAAAGGATTTCGTCGATGTACGCATCTTCTCATAATCACTACCATCACAGAAGATAACCTTGGGTTTAGTTAAACCAAAGCAATGCGTAAGAGTATCTAGAACAAACTTTTTAGCACATGGAAATCTTAAATATATATATTAAATCAAACTCACTTTCATCATACGATGGATTGACCGCATGGAATGGCGTAGAATTGAACAAACATCCCAAAACTGTTGGCAATACATAGATGGAGTTACAGGCCGAGATGCCAATGACATCGTCATGTGTTAAATGCAGTCTCTTGAAGTGTAAAGCGATGCGAGAGCCCCAGGTGACAGCTTCACGATTAGTGGTGGCTTTATTGGTGACAGCATCAATCTTAAAAATATAATTGAAATAAAGGCAGAATAAATAAAAAAGCATCCCTGATGTTTAATTCAAATATTGTTATATCTGTATTTTTGTTAGGTACTTGATTTTCTGATGTCACTAAACTCACTTGACATATTGTTGTTGGATGATTTTGCATTATACTAAATAAAATTTTACCCATCGAACATTCATGGTTATATATGGGTTCAGCATCTGGTGCTGACCAAATGTTTGTTTGTTTATCGTAATTACACACAAGAAAATCCATTGTCAGCAAACTTTTGTCGGTGACTACTGTTGAGCGACGTACTACACTGTAGACCAGCTCCGAATGAATGAAGCAAATGAATGTAAGCAAAACACTTGCAGCGAACCGAGACGCAAATACATTGTCCACTATGGAGATAAGAAACCTAAAACGCCTCCCAAGATATGATGAGCTGTTGAATGACTTCGATAAGATTTCTACCGATAACAGGTATCATATAATGACAACTGTTTGCAAGTTGCACGGAAATAAAAGAACATGAATAGGCGGAATTTTGGGTGTATAACAATTTGGAGATACATTGGGTACAGCCGGGCCGAATATGCCGGAAACATGCTGAAAAATGTTTATTTGTTTGTTGTTTGGATGCAAATAGCTGTCAAAAATATAGTATACTTGTGTTCAAACACTATCGAGTAATAAGCCATGAAATAGCTGGTCAAAATACCGTTCGGAACCAGTGTAAAACTGAAGGTTCCAATCAGTGAGTGTAAAACTTGAAAGCGCACATCTCACTGATTGTGAGAAGCTCTCCCCAATCCCTTCATGGGATATCATGGGACACCATTTTTTTTGTGTTCAAACACATTGTTTTTGCTATTCAATATAACATTTTTGGGACACAATGACCAATAGGTTATTATATATGTTTTTGTGAACCAAATGTGGCTTTGTTTCCTGAAATCTGCAGAAAATTAAAACGTGAAAGCTAATAAATAAACAAAAAGCAGCAGATCTTCAATTCACGAAAACAATGCTTGCAAACATGTACATGGTTTCTGCAAATTGTTGCTGGGGCAGTTATTTTTCAGCAAGCGGAACTTTCGTTTCTCATTCCAACTCGTTCTCACACACAGAATTTCACATAATGTGTTTTCGTTTTTTTTTTACAAAAATTTAACTCAATTTTGTCGCCGAAGTTGGTCTATTTCTACTCCAGCAACATATTTGTTCGAATAAATTATATACTACTAAGCGATAGATGGCGCTGTACTTCGAATTTCATTTCCAAAGTTAAAAACTTCAATGAAAATTGAACCCATTTGTGTTAAAAGATGCATTATAAAACTTAATATTATCTATAGAATCGTTTAATAGTAACTATGTTTAATTACATTAAAAAATTTTAATATTCAAAATACAAACCTGGATGTGACATTTGAATCGTGATGCAACTAATGGAGGTTGTGTTATAAGAACAACTTAAATGATTTCCTTTTCGTTCTGTTGATTACATGAACAATCAAATTCAAATGTATTTGGTTTTGTAATTTCTGGCTTACTTTTATTCTTGACATACAGTTGTGTTAACTTTGACACGAAAACAAAACATATTTTATTGTTGCTTTAATATATTGGCCGTAATACAGGTATCACCTGTTAGAACAAACTGTAAGTAAACTGTTGCTTACATTGCGAACACCTGTTGAAAATGTTGCTTGCATTGTGATTCCGGCTTAACATGGAAGCATTGAAAATATTATACATTTAAATGGATCTCAATACTACACTGAAAGTAAAATATTCGTCACACGAATTAATTTTTTCGCCTTCTCAATAAATATACTGTTCATCAATATGTAGGCCAACGAAAAAATGCATCCTTGCAACAAAAATTATTTTATAAATGAAACAGTTTTTTTTTACTTCGACGAATATGTTTTATGTTCAGTTGAGGCAGCCGAATTAGCTGTAACTGAATTTAGAGGTTGTCACATCTACACTAGAGGTCATCACAACCGGATTGGAGGTTGCCGCAACGAAATTAGAGATTTTCATAACCGAATTAGAGGTTGTAACAACCGAATTAGAGGTTGTTACAACCGAATTATAGGTTGTCGCTGCTGAATTGGAGGTTGTCGCATCCAAATTAGAGGTTGTCACAACCGAATTTAATTGGTGTCACAACAATTTTGAAACTTGTCTTCTATTAATTTTTGATGGGTTAATCTTTAGGATTACAAATTAATTTTACATGCCACTTCCGACAGCATGAAGTCGCGCCCCGGAGCCAAATCACCGCATTCGATATCGAGTACTTTGCCTTCGAAATGTAGTTAACGTGGATCACGGTACTCGTTATCGAATCGTATTTACTCGAAGTTGTACACGATTGGTAGTTTATAATCGAAATCAAACAAACTACCATTTTTGCACGCAAAAAATAAGGAAAGATTTCAGTTCAAAGACGCGAAAAAAATTCAAAGTTGAGAATAAATTGAGTTGAAAATATTTTTTTTGGAAAGAAATTTATAAAAATTTAAGTATTTTTCTATTTTAGCAAAATAAGTTAACACAATATAATTTTACTTGTTTTCAGGGAAAATGAACATCAATTAAAAGACACAGCGGTAGCCGCTTCCAAAAAAAAACTGCAACAAAGTCAATGGCAGACAGAAGGAATTGTTGGCGCAATTCATGCTGGAGCATCCCGACTTGGCCAAAAATAAATTCCAAAATTGTGCTCAGGGAAAGGTTAAATGCCAAAACTTATGGAAGCAACTGAGCATCAAACTAAATGCCGGTGGCCCTCCATTCAAAGATGTGTCAAGCTGGCGAAAGGTAATGTTGAACATATTTTATTTTGTTCATTTATTTTTATATAGCCAATAAATAAAAATTTCTAATATTATTAGGTTTATGCTGATCAAAAGCATAACACAAAATTGATTTTTTCGCGAATATTTCTTCTCAATACGCTTATATTTGATTCATCCTCCGAATCCGACGATGAAGACAACAAAAAACACAAGGATTCATTTTCAAAGTGAAATTTTCCGAATAATACAAAACAATTTTCATAATTAACTACTTTTGCATTCCTCTTTCCTCTTGTTTTTCGTAACACCATATGCTTACAGCAATGTAAAAAAGAGTAGTAGACAAAATAGATTACGATCGAATACCGTGATCCCTAAAATTTCGACTATCGAAATGTTTTACGATACGAAAGTGAACTCGATAACGAATGCGGTGATTTGGCCCCAGATGTGTCATCGCACTAATTCTGACGTAGTGTGTCTGTCGATTTAGGTCCTAAGCCCTTGTATATACAGAAGCCCTTCCCGATGGCGGTAAATCTCAAACGACCGACCTTGAAAAACTTTGGAACTGTTAACATCTGCTTGTACTGCACGTTGATGAATGTGGTAATTTTCTGCAAAATAAGATGTTTTCATGCAAAAACCATACTTATAATAAAATTTTGATATCACAGTGACTGCATCATTTCATTCATTCTTCAAATTTTCAATATAGTATTTGTTTTTAGAATTTCAAACGTCAGGTTTGAAATATCTGGAATTATATTATGGTGACCGAATTGAAAATGCACTCAGTTGTACCAACAGAATTCATGTGAAATTCGGTTAAAGCAACCGATTTAACGCCAAATTCGGTCGTTGCAAACGATTTAAATCCAAATTCGGTTATTGCAACCGAATTGATACTATATGTGATAGATGCAACCGAATTGATAACAAATTCGGTTGCTGTACATGAATTTATGCCACATTCGGTTTCTGAAACCGAATTTGGTACCAATTTCGGTCGTTGCATCAGAATTTATTCCAAATTCGGTTCTTACAACCGAAATTATTGCAAATGTAGTCGACATAACGAATATGGGCATTTCCAAAAAAAGTGCCACCCTATGTCACATCACGTCACCCTTGTTAATTGGTTATATTTTATGACCATGTGGATTCTTTTCCTAAATACAGAATGTAAGTAACTACATATTTATTAAAAGAAAATAAGGCAATCAAACAAACTGGTCCTAAAATATAAGTAATTATCGAGAGTGGCGTGATGTGACAAAAGGTTGACCTTTCTGTGGAAATGTCCATGTAATAGATGATTCAGCTGTCACAACCGAATCAATCGTGAAGCGCGAATTTCAGTTGTTGGGACAAAATTCGGTCGTGACAACCTTTTTTCCGAGTTTAGTAGCAACACATTTTTTCGCAGCTTTAGGACAAAACGACTGTAAAGTAGTGTTGTTTTGAACTCCTCAATTAAACTAACTCATGGCTTTAATTTTAATACTTACCCTCAGAGAACTAATTGTTGTTTGTAGCATCCTTAAATTCGACTGCTGCCACCGAATTGCGGTTGACACAACTGAATTAGTTGTGTCAACCGCAATTCGGTGGCAGCAGTCGAATTTAAGGATGCTACAAACAACAATTAGTTCTCTGAGGGTAAGTATTAAAATTAAAGCCATGAGTTAGTTTAATTGAGGAGTTCAAAACAACACTACTTTACAGTCGTTTTGTCCTAAAGCTGCGAAAAAATGTGTTGCTACTAAACTCGGAAAAAATAGTAAAAACAAATAAAAAATAAAATAAAATACTGCTTAGGATTCACTTTTTGTCAATTTATTTTTAAATTTTACGTTTCGCCGGATATTATTTCAATACTTTTTCACTATTAGAGACATCCGATCCGACAGATGCGTGGGCTCCTACTGAATCGCTGAATGCAGAAACTATATGAGTTAATTTTGTCAAAATTGTTTGAACGCAGTTTCTTGTAAAACGTAGCGGGATGGGGGCTAAATGAAAACAATTAAAGAACTTTCTTTTAACACTAATATGCTACAACCCAGTATTATCAACTGTATTGGGTACTTTTGCTTTGGTTTGTGTCTAGACTAACATATGTTGGGAAAATTTCTTGTTTAATGGGAAGTTTTTTAGGTGGAGCCTGTAACCAATATTTAGTATATATTGTAGTTTTGAACCCAATGAAAATTAAAATTGTAGTTTTGAACCCAAAAAAAAAAAAGTTTAAGAAAGATTTTCTTAAATAAGTGCCTTTTCTTAAAAAAAGTAAATTTTCTCAAAACCAGTACCCATTCACACTCTTAAACAAAGTACCTTTTCTTAAAAAAAAATAGCTTATCTTAAAGAAGTAACTTTGCTTAAAAAGTACATTTTCATACAAAAAGTACTTTTCTTAAAGAGTATTTTTTTAAATACGTAACTTTTCTTAAAAAAGTGAATTTTCTCGTTACAAATTGCCTTTTCTTAAAAAACTACCTTTTTTAAAGTGTACCTTTTTATGAAACAAAATAACTTTTCTTGAGATAAGTACCTACCCTTAAAAATGTACCTATTCTTGAAAAAAATACCAATTCTAAATAAATTCCCATTTCTTAAAACAACCTTTTCTTCAAAAAAAAAATACCTTCTCTTAAAAAAAAATCATTTCTTACAAAACTTCCTTTTGTTAATAGTACTTTTCCTGAAAAATAAAATAATACCTTTTCTTTTCTTGAGATAAGTAGCCTTTCTGAAAATAAGTATATTTTCTTAAAAAAATAACCTTTTCATAAAAAAAGTACGACTTCTTTAAAAAGTACCTGTTCTTATGAAAAGTATGTACTTCTTTGTAAAAAAAAAAAAAAAATACCTTTACGTCTTTTTCTTACAAAAAGTACTTCTTATTTTTATTCTGTTGTTCGACCTTTTCCTTATCAATAAATAATCAATATTCTTCGAGCTTGAGGTCAGATTTGCTGTTGTTATATTTATTTTCCTCGATATTTCGCTACTATTTACATTGTTTATATCTCCTGATGATGCTACACAAAGGAGTAGCGAAATATCGAGGAAAATAAATATAACAACAGCAAATCTGACCTCAAGCTCGAAGAATATTGATTATTTATTGAAAAGTACTTCTTCTTAAAAATAGTACGTTTTCCTAAAACAAAACATTAGCTTTCAATAAAAGAAGTACCTCTCTTTAAAAAGGGCCTTTTCGGGAAAATATAATACATATTCTTACAAAAGGACCTAAAAATATCCTTTAAAAAAAATACATTCTATCCAAAAAAAAAATTTCTTAAAAATTTTATTATTAACTAACTACATAGTATATAATATATAGCAAAAAGGAACTTCGTTCCTACCGGGTATCCCCTGACACCTCATGCACATAATTGACATGTGTCTGATTGTTAAAATTCTCAATGTCCAGTGTGACAGTGAAGAAACCGCATGAGTCATTGACTCATGTTGTCCCTACCCTCAATGTCAAATGTATTTAAATACAATATTATTAAAGAAGTAACACTATAATAAAGAAAAATTTCAAAACATTAAAAAAAATTAAATTATTTTCCGAACACGAAAATTGAAAAAAATCATATCTGAAGAAAATCTGACCCATTATACAAATATAAGACCATACCTTCTATACCTTCATTAAGATGCTGCCTGTATGAACAAAGATGGAACTTGACAATTATTTATAGTTATTCTGATTTTTTTCGTGTTCGGAAAAAAAATATATTTTTTCCTAACTTTTTCCACAGTGTACATTAAGGTGGACCTTGAAATGACATTTTTGCGATATTTTGGTAGATGAGGGCTCTATTCCGTGCCTTTTTAAAAAAAAATGGCAATGCCGAAAAAAAAAATTTAAAAAAAAAAACATTAGGGGTTGCGCACGAGCCGAGAAAAAGGTCCACTTTGCCAAAATTAGGGGGGAAATTGCCATAGGTTATCAGGGGTCACCCGTAGGGGGGAAGAATGTATGGCCGACCCCCATTAACTTTTTACCGCCAACATTTCCCCCAAGACACCCACCCCCTATCTCCTCCCCTTAGGGGGGTCACCATACAAAAATGGAGGTTGCTCAGTATTTTCGAAAAACACCATAGGTCATCAGGGGTCACCCCTAGGGGGGCAAAATATATGACCGACCCCCATTAACTTTTCATCCCCAACATCTTTTCCGAACAAACTTACCCTCTATCTCCACTCCTTGAGGGACTCCCCATACAAAAATAAAAGAAGCTGTAATTGAGTAGTACTACTAAGCACTCTTAATATAATATAGTCAAATTAACATATTTTTGTTCTCTGATGGGTATTTCTTGCGGTAAGAATCGATAACATGTAATAAATACTGTTTCTCTTCTTCGCCTTGACACAGTATTCTATTATAATCTTGTATCATTTTTACTCCTCTTTCGGCAGTGTCGTTCACAACGCGCAAGTTATTTACAATTCTACGACCTTCTTGATAGTCTGCGCGAGATTTCCAGGTTGCTGGATTTGCAAGAATGAAATCTTGCGATATTCCAAATCGTACAAATAAATTTTTGGTATTATGAGTTGCTCAAGTCTTTAGCCAAGAATTCCTCATTCACATCTTTGAATTTCACCTCGATTTTTTTAACGCTGGTGCTTTTTATTACGACGCGAGGAGCTGGGGGAACCGGGTCGTCTTCTTCATCTTCTTCACCTTCTTCGTCTTCTTCATCTTCTTCACCTTCGTCATTCTCATTTTCTAGCAATGCTTGGGCCATTTTGGCCTTCAACTCATTTGAAACCTTGTCATCGAAAAAGGCAAGGGCTATGTGCTCAACGGCGAGATACCATAGGTGACCGATAAATTTCTTTATCATTACCCGAGATAAATCCTGGTCAACGGACTTGTACTCGACGATGTCCTTCAAAAACTTCCAATCTTGATTCGGCGCCTCAGCTGCTCGAGAAGAACCAAACCATGCCTTGACGTAAAGTCGCACCACAAAAATACAAACGTGTCGAATACCATTCAATTCACATACAGATAAGTGAAAAGTTCTCCGAAACAAAAACATCTTGAGGCTGTAAATGGCTTTTGCCATCCATCGAGCATGGGAAACGGGTCCTGGAGGTCGGAAATGGTAATTCTCAAGTTTTTCACCCAGAAACAAAAGAATTAATTGTAGCATTTCTTTGTAGTCATCGCGAGGGTGTTTCTCCTTCAATTGATCTAAGCAAAACTTCTTTATGCCGACTTGCATTGCCACAGGAATTTTTCTGACGACTTGATCGTCTATCAAGCCAGAATGGAATGGTTTAACCTTTACAGCGTCCCATTCCTGTTTGAAACGGTCAAAGCAAGGAACGCCTGGTGCACTGGTCTTTCCCATTTTTGTCTCAAAAACTTCCCTTAGCACCAGTTCGTATACGTGGTGTCTGCAAGGTAAATATAAGATTTCTCTCTCCAACAGCCGCTCAAGAGCAACTGCGGATCCGGAGAATGGGCCACTGTTCGTTGATGTCGTGTCGAAAGAAAGTCCTTGTATTCGATGTGTCATATGCCAAGATGCCAACAGTTGATAAACGGCATGTGCTATTCTCCGGCCTTTTCCTTTCCCATCTTCTACTTTGGGAACTCCAAGAAGTTGTTCTTTTTCTCCGTACGAGACAATTACCGGTAGACGGTCCACCTTCTTTGTACCCACAAAATCCAAAAGCATTTTGCCATCCCAATGGACTACGAAGGATTTAGCTGCGACAAGCTGGAGATGAATGAAACGCGTTGAAGAATAAGAATTCTGAATGAGAGCAAATAAATCTATGCGATCTTACTTCTGGATTGTCTTTCACATAACTCAGCATGTTCTCTCGATTTGAACGCCGACATCTCCGAAGCGACGTACGGTTTATTGTGTATTGTTGAGGATCGCGTCCAAATGCTTCTGCCGCCGCTATCATAATGCCGACCGCGTCTCGGTCAGTCACTTTGCACTTGTCCAAAGCTGATAGGAATCGTTCAGTAAAACATTGTTTGTAACCTCTTCTGTCACCAACATTTGACGGGCCAGATTCTGCCGGGAAGTTTTCGTCCTGTCTCCCATTATCACCGCTTGAATCACTGCTTGAAAATTTAACCACTGCAATTGAACGAATTTCATTTGAATATAAACATTGGACGAACACACAAAGCGCGAAATAGCTTACCGCCTTTAGCGAACCGATCTCTACTAGATTCCGTTGCACGTTTGCGTCGCAACTCTTCTTGTTCTTCGCGCTCAGCTTTTCTTTTCCTCGTTCGAGTATCAGTAGCGTCCACACCTCCCATAGTTCCTGGCCGGCCATCTTCTCTTTGCTTTAGCAGAAACTCAATGTCTTCGGCATTTGTCATTTTCTCAAGGGCGTTGGCGTGTGCGATGTCGAAAAGATTATCCAAGCTATCAGAAAACGTATTCTCTTTTTCTCTAGTGGACTCAGTCTTTCTGTGAGATGACTTTCTTAAAGCATCCCACTCATCGTGCAGCGCAGCTATTTTTCTTGTAACATCTCCTCTGGCTTTCGTCGGAATAGCTGCTTGGCGCCAAAAAATCATCACTGCGTCCGCGACTATAACCGCACTATTTTTCTTCGAAATGTTTCGTTTGCGAATGTTGAAGAAATGCATTCTTAGCACTTGCTTCTTCGACGGTAATTTGTTCCCCGTAATATTCATGCTTGGATAACCAATCAAAAAAATATCGTCGCGCGATCTAAGTCGTGTTGTCATCTTAACTTTTAAAAAACGGGAGAAAAATCAATTTACTTTTCGCGGTCGTCGGCACTTGTTGAATGACAACAATCGATGAATGAACTGCTATTTACAACTACTACGTATTTTCCAATATTTTACTGCCAGGTACTGATGAATGGGGGCATCTGCTAAGGGTGCCTATGTACCTGATTCAGCACGTGTGCGTTTCAAATTTTTCAAGACTTTCCAAACAATGACCACTCTTGAATATTGGTGGAATTTCTGTAAAAAAATCAAAAAAAATCAAAAAAATCTCGATATTGTGCAACTGTAAATACATAGATTTTCAGTATTTTTGTATGGGGAGTACCTCAAGGAGTGGAGATAGAGGGTAAGTTTGTTGGGGATGAAAAGTTAATGGGGGTCGGTCATATATTTTGCCCCCCTAGGGGTGACCCCTGATGACCTATGGTGCTTTTCGAAAATACTGAGCAACCTCCATTTTTGTATGGTGACCCCCCTAAGGGGAGGAGATAGGGGGTGGGTGTCTTGGGGAAAATGTTGGCGGTAAAAAGTTAATGGGGGTCGGCCATACATTCTTCCCCCCTACGGGTGACCCCTGATGACCTATGGCAATTTCCCCCCTAATTTTGGCAAAGTGGACCTTTTTCTCGGCTCGTGCGCAACCCCTAATGTTTTTTTTTTAATTTTTTTTTTCGGCATTGTCATTTTTTTTCAAAAAGGCACGGAATAGAGCCCTCATCTACCAAAATATCGACACAAGGTCCACCCTAGTGTACATACTTAGACTATTATACCGATTTAAAATTTGTAATGTACATAGTTCTCTCGAAGTTGTCTTGAAGTTATAGCGAGCTTGATCGGAGGTTTCCATTTTAAAGTATGACCAAAATAGTGAATCTACAACCGAAGAAATGTAAAACAACACAAAAAAATTTATCGTGATACTAGCGGTGTGAAGTTATACCCAGTCGCATTATGGGATATAATGGGGAACTATTTATTTAATTTACAATACACCAGAACTACATCTTTAATTACCCAACACACATCTTTTTCTAACCTAGTGTATTTATAGCATCCACACCCTGAAAAATCCACACCCTTGTTTGGATGCAAATATAACGCTTGTCGCAAATAAAGTATATTTGTGTCCAAACACATTGTGTTTGCACTTCAATATTACATGTTGGAAACACAAAGATTAATAGGTTATAGTATATGTTTTTGTGACCCAAATGTGGCTATGTTGGTTGAAAACAGCTGAAACCAAAAACGTGACAGACAACAAAGATACACATATTCAATTAATGAAAACTGTACTCTCAAACATATACATGGTTCTATTACACTATTTAGACGGAGTTTTCTGCATTGCTTGCTTGTAGTTCATTATCGCTCTTTCACCTATCTACTATAAAAATTTCCAACTTCATAGTCGATCAGCTGTGCCATTGATACCCCCTAAATCAAACGTAATTTCAATATATGTCTATCGCTCATCCCTCCGGCTGTGTCATCGCGACTCCTTGCTCGAAACCTCATTCTCGCCGGTACACACTGTACGACGACGGGGAGTATTTTCCACTAGTAAGCAAATCTTACCAACTTGTTGTACAAACTTGCGTCATAGTTAGGATATGATAAAGATCGTGTTGCCTTTGTATGTTAACTCTTTGGTATGGTAGGACATAAACCGAACAGAAATAAAGAAGAATGCGTATTTTCGGTCGATGCAACCAGCGCACAGTGGCGCCATTTGAGTTTTTCGTTGCAAAAATTATATCTTTTGAACCGAATAAGATAATTGAACAATTTAAACGGCATATGATAGATGACTGTTCAGCTTGTCAAATAAGTGTTTGGAAAGAGTGCTAGGCTTTATAGGTGCTTACTTCTGGGCTATCAAAGTTAAAATTTGTAGAAAAATCAATTTCATGGTAAGTAAAAAAAATTTATTTGTACATTTCTGGATTGTTTTTATTTTATTTTTTTTTTTTGGGAAGTTTTATGTTTTAAAATTATTATTTTTTAAATTTAATTTTTCAATTTTCTGTAAAATATTCATCACAATTCGTAACAGAAGGTATACCTAAAAGACTAATCAATTGTAAAGTATAATTGTTTTCGAACTCTATTCGTGACTTCACATGCCGCAGGGAAGAAATAAGTGGATCGGAAGATGCGGCCAACACGTTGAAGAGGTCCTCATTTTGCCTTACCCTTAATGCTTTGATTGTGTTCTGCAATCTATATTTTTTACAAAATTTGTTAAGAGACTCCTGTGTTTCTTCAGAAAGCTGTCCAATTGGCAAAGACTGGTACTCAATTATATATTTGCCATGCGGCAATATTTTATGGACGGTCGGGGTCAACTTCTTCTGTGGATACATTTCTGCTAAAAGGGATGCAGTTTTCGATGAATATTCTCCATATTTTGCAGAATTAACAATTTGCAGTTTAAAACATTCAAGATCATTCCCAACCTTTTCACGATTTGATTGTCAATTCCAGTGATTCTAGATACTGCCTCATCATTTTCAAAAAATCTCCTAGAAGTGTTTCCATCGTTTGAGTTACCGTCTCCGCATTTGGGGCAGTCTACTTTTAGTCCAACTTGTTTAAAAAAAAGCATTCTGTATTTGCTTCTT
Organism: Phaonia tiefii; assembly: GCA_963931995.1. Taxonomy (NCBI): domain Eukaryota; kingdom Metazoa; phylum Arthropoda; class Insecta; order Diptera; family Muscidae; genus Phaonia; species Phaonia tiefii. The sequence goes on along the minus strand of OZ008370.1, from coordinate 189,768,457 downwards.
TCTGATCTTTTCCTTATCCTTAACTGATGAATTTTCATCGATGTTTTCATCTTGTTATGGTAGGGTATACGCCACTTTTAGCAAGAACTCCATACACCTTATCCTTTCGTGCAATGGTGACATTCCATATTCGTAATTATCCTCGTTTGTAGAATCGTTTAAATTACCGAAGTTCTTCTGACTCATTTTGCAAATCTGGCATGACAATGTTGAGGTTGTTCCTGTCAGTTAGTTTACTACTTTTCCGTCAACCATGCAATTTTGATATTATTTGAAATAAGATTTGTGCCTACCAGTAGGGACCATAAGTCAATATTGTTCTTGACCATTTGTACGCCAAAGTAATTTTTAAGTGAGGTGCGTACCTGCTAATTTCAATGGGTAGTTTTTTGTGCATCCTGTGTTTGTAACAGAATATTGGGAGCAGATTTTGCCAGCGGCTCTCAGTTAGACAACCGACTTGAAATTAAATTTTCAAACTATTAGATCAAACTAACTGTCAGTCAAAACATTTAAGGGATGCACGCCATACAATTTCTGCAACCATGTCCTGTTTACCTTTTTTACCTGTAGAAGCCAAACGGGCACGGCACTACGGGCAGATAAAACCTTTTGAATTATGTAAAGGATAAATCAAAGAACATATTGTGAAAATATGGCAGAGGTAAAAAAAAATTTTTTTTTTTAATCCCGTCAAAGTTGAAAAATAGTGAAAAAAGGGAAAGTTTTTAAATAGTGATTTACTTAGAGAAACACAAAGCAAACAGTAATTTTTTTGGAACAAAAAACAAAGATGATTCGTTACATAGTTTTCGTGATATTATACCCGAAATCGCACCAAATCAACTAAAAATTTTATATTTTTTGAAAACCGAAAATCGGTCAAAATTATAAAAATCTGATATTATTAATAGTAGCATATTTGAGATCGTTGAAAAGTTTCCTATAAGATGGGTTTATTTAAAATTTCATAGGCGCACATGAAAATTTTGATTTTTGCAACCTCGTTTGTTCTACGGGCGCAACTGTCCAGCGTCAAATATAATATAGCAGTCATAAGTATTAATCAAACACTATTTAAACTTAGTCTGCTGGTTGCTGGCCATAATTTGACCAAAATCAAAACAATATAATATAAAGTTCAAAGAAACTCTTGAACACACTGTTTTCGAAGGATGATATACATGTTTTTATCATTGTTTTTAAATATTGCCTTTGTCACCTGTTTATGACATGTGTTGACGTTTTAATTACGCCTTGCAATTGCGACTTCATTAAATTTTTAGTACGTACAACGTTCAAGATCCCATATTTATGTTTTTTTTGCCAGTGAGTGAGTATAAGTGCCCTCTAATGATAAGATCTGAGAATATCTTTCTACTAGAATGTGTGAACTCTCTTATCACCTCATTGAAGCTCACAAGCACAAGCATATTTAAAATGTAGTCATTGACTTAGTTTTCGTCAACTAACTTGCTCTGCATAGTTGTCTACATAAATCCTCACAACATTTAGTCGATTATTTATTTTTCAAAAAGCCCAGTCAATAGAAAACTGGTAATTTCTCATCAGGTGCACTTGAAATTATACATGTCATGCTGACGCCACAAGTTATAATATCGCGTGCCACAAGACAACGTTGTAGATAACCGAGACGATAGATAAGATATAGTTATATATAAACGTCACAAAACGCAATGTTTTTAACAGAGTTGCCAAAAGTTGGAAAAAAGTTTTGAATCAAGAAATTACTATCGCATGCGCGTGAAGAGATTGTAAAAGCCGTTCCAATCATGGAGCAAATTTTACAAAAAGGATGTACAAGTAGAGAAGAAAAAACCGGCGCAATTTGGCAACCCTAGTTGACGCATTTCCTTCCCGCGTCATAACTTGATAATTTCATACTTTTCACATACTTTATGTAATTTTATTTAAACATGGTTGGAATTTCTCTAGTTACATACAATAAAATCATCAGAAAACTGCTCGTGTATTGAAATATTCAACGAAGAGAGTAAGAGAGAAAGCAGAAAAACGACGCGCTTCACTCGTTTTCTTTGTTGGCATTCCACTCCATGAGTACATTTTCTTCTCTATACCATAGTTGCTTTATGAACTTTAGGTACCGCGTTGAAACTGTCCTTACAATTATAATAAAAAGTAGAGTGGTGTCAGTGGGACACCCGGTTGGAACGAAGTTCCTTACGCTAGATACTACATATATGAAAATATATTTATTAATTATGCACCACCCCCCACACACGGTGTAACGGCCTTGCCAAGATGTGGGGGATTAAGCATGGCCTAGGCTGCGTGAATGTAGGTCTATCTGTTGATCAGGCCTATGAAAATATCGATTGTAAATGAAACTTCCTCGACATGGCGATTCTTGCAACTTGACGGCATTAAAATATCCAACGTTGTAACAAAAAGGACTTTTAATGTAAAGGTGGTTGGCAGCAGTGCCAATAACCTGGATGGCCAGTTACAGCTCCCTCCGACGCCAAGGCACGCGTCGGTGGTAACGTATGGTCCGGATGAATACAGAACACAGAACAATTAAAACAAATACAAGAAATGACAAAAATGAGAACGATTCCACAAACGATACTAGAACACACCCTGATGCTGAATTGACGTTTTCGACTAATCCTATGCTAATCCACTAGCATAACACAGCAGTACCATTAGATTATGTCAATGATGAAACGCAACGTTGGGACCATCATACTCAGGTTTCTACAGGAGGAAGTGCTTCGGCTCCTGTAGTAGAGAATGTGACAAGCACACACAAGGCCACTGGCAACCAAAATAAGGATGACGACGAGGATGTACCTTAAGTGACAATGAAAATAATATTACTATTTTCTCCACTCGGAAGAATGACGTGGCAGTAAAATGGTCGACGGAGGATCAACGCAGAAAAATAGCGAAGATGAACTTCTAAGTCAGACAAGGCGGAACGCATGATGTTCCGAAGGATCTGTCAGCGCTTCCCTCGTCCTGAACAGAGGGTGAGAAAATGGTCCGATAACCGGTGGAGGAGAACACTGCGAAATCAGCGGCAAAAAAGAAGAGGAGTTCCCCGAAATCTGGTAACTCGGAGACGCTCAAACGCAATATTACCTAGGGTGTTCCAAGGAATTCCAGGAACGATAGGGGCAAATCCCACGCGATTACTAGGAAGTCGAGCACTTCAGCGAAATCAGCTGGGAAAGAAAAGGCGCGAAAATGCGAGCCCAATACAACACGGGAGAGGAATCTGAACGTGGACAACCGTAAGGAATCACCGTCCTATGTAAAGGCAGCAAGAAGGCAATACCAGGACGTTCTCTGCTATGCAGACATTGACAGCGGCAACCCCACTGGCATAATACCGAAAGACCAGCACTAAAACGTGGAGGATCTAGTCGATTCGAGGGTAATTTAACATGTTATGAAGGTTGAAAGTGGACCACCCATAGAAGTCGTCAGCAGTGGTTTCAAAGGGGAGGTATTAATACTGCAGCTCGCCTCACAAAATTGCACGGAAACGCTGCAGAAGCTACTGAATGGCATCTCTGCCTCCTGAAAAGGCGCGAAGCTAGTCATTGTAAGAAAAAAGAACATCCCCAGGCTGACAAAGGCGACCATGTACGTCAAATATCGGACGCCATACTGAAGGTCATTGGCAAGCAAAACGCCGGACTAACCGTCGATATATGGGTTATTTTCCACAGGGAGGAAGGGCAGGAGGGCACTCTCATTGTGCCTGGAATAGACCCGGCATACATGGCTAGTCTTGACAAGACAAAAAGTATGGTGTTCTTCGTGACTTAAACTGTCTACATCAAGGTTGGAAAAGTGCTAATTGGCATGATGGCCGGGGCAACACACCCGTAAAAGGCAAAGAAAGATGATGCACATGAGAACAGACACCGCTTAAAGAGAACGAGGAATCGACAGAAACCATCACCAACTCCCAGGAAAACCAGTTACTGGAGGATCAATGTTAGAAGTCACCCAAAGAAGTCACCCTGCTCAATAAAAGTAATAAACGTAAAATACACATTGCTTTAATACAATAACCTTTGCCCATTCATCATATTAACTACCAACTATTTTATAACAAGACGCACCCCCGTCCGAGAACATGTACTATCTAGTGCAGTGATGCCCAAATTTTGAATTTCCAAAGCACGCGTGGTGGACAACAAAATGCTGTTCCTACGCTGCCGACACACGTACAGTGTAACCTTCTTCGTATGATTTCAATCGTGGGCGGTCGGCTCTTGCTTTGTTACATTTTTCAATGCAAATCAAATCAGTTGCTGGTTTAAAATACATCAAATTTAACTTCGTTTTATTCTGCTACACACACAAGCGCAATATGTTACAATATGTGTGTAGCCATCACTGATCTAGTGCCATTAAAACCTTTGTTTTGTCAATATCGGACGGAACTGTGCTGAAACAGGGAGATGGCTCACCGACACCACCACCTTCGTCGGAATTACAACGAGTGGTAGAGAGGGCCAAACAATCAAGTAACGAAGAATTAATAGGTAGTGATGCTACCTCTCACCAAACATCGTGGAGTCAGACACTAGTAGAATTCTTAAATACTAACGACCTTTTCACACCGAATATTGGAAACAAAGCCACTTTTGTTAACAAAATTATGGGAAAGTATTGGATTGAACAATTTGTTCTGACAACCTTATGGAAGAGATTCAAGAAAGGAGGGTTTCGAAGGAGCACTCATTCTCGGATCACAGATACATAAGATTCAAGATAACATGACCTCTGCCGTATCCGATAATCTTCCGAAACAAGGCCAAGACAAACTGGACAAAGTTCGGAAGCCTACTAGATATCTACTAAATCATTCTCAACTCGAATACACTAGTAGCGACGAATTGAACGATAAAGTCTTTCGATGTCAGCTGCCCATTTCGAGAAAGGAAATTGACCCAGGATAAACTCTGGGTTACAGAGGAAATACGAAACCTTGGGAAGAACGTCAGCAGACTGCAACAGGGATATGCGTAAAAAACTGGAAGGACAATAAGAGATGTCTTAATGAATACAACGCAATATTGAGAAAGGCTATTTGGTGAACATGTGGATAGCGTCAACGATATATCGCAGATGAAAAAATTGCTCCCTGAGACCCACGTTCAGGCGGATACCCTAGTAGCTCAAGTAGTATAGCTCAAAGTTAGTGGAGAGAAGGGGTCTAGCATTTTTCATTAAAAATCTGGCGACCAGAATCCACCTACGCCTCCCGGATCACAATAAGAACTTTCAAGCGGAAGTACGGGAGATTACGGACTTCATCAAATGGCTCGGCGATAATGCAAATCCAGCCGAAGCGAATATCTACACGAATAGCCAAATGGAAATTGGCTATCAATATCATCGGAAATTGTCAAATCTAGAACGGCCCTTGACTGTAAGAAGGTAATTAATGATTATTCCACGCATGGCAGACTCAACATCATGTGGGTGCCGGGACATGAACGTGCAAACTTTCTGCCAACGAAAGCCAGGAAACTTCAAACGGTGAGCCTGGAGAGCGAGAAATGTTTCGGGGTGACGAAGGCTGAGTTGGATAAATGGGCGGAATCGGTCCACAGAGCCTTTTGGAAACAGTAGGCAGGATGGGAAAGATCCTATGGGGAGACCCAGATGGGTCGAGGACAAAAGGTTTTCTGAATCTGGGAAAGCCTGAAATGAGCGAAATGATGGGAGTCTTAACGGAATTACGAGCCCACCTGTCCCGTATTGGACTAGTGGCGAATACTGAGCGCATGACGTGTATGGAAGACGATGGAACATTTTCTTTGGCAATGCCCGATCTTCACACAAGCTGCATCCAGGTATCTCTCGAACAGTATAATACCGAACATGACCAATCTTGTGGGATTGGCCTGCAATATCTTGAGGAATTTCGTGAATAGCACCGAATTCATATGAGAGGTAAGTGACTTGGTAGGGCAAATTGAGAGCACACAACAGGTGGAATCAGCGGCTTATGTGTACGCCTGTGTACACTCTGCATCACACCCTTATTCATCGATATTGTGCTGGGAATGAAATCGATGGATTTCGAAAGATTTTCTGGTGAGAATGTCTTAAAAAAACTTAAGAGCTTATTTAAGGAATATGGAGTGCAAAATAGAGAAAAAATTAAATTCATTACTGATAGAGAAAGTAATATGCTTACAGCTTTAGAACACAATATACGCCTTAACTGTATTACCCACCTCTTTTCATATGTTTTAGATAAATCTTTTGCTAACACAAAAGAGCTCACTGATGTGCTAGAGTCTTGTAAAAATATTGTGAGATATTTAAAAATCAACATGTTGGAATATTTTGTTTTTATATTTAATTAAAATCCTTTGGCTTATTAGTTATCCTTAGAATTAAAGATTTTTTAAACAAATGTTAAGGCCTTGAAATGTGTTAAAACCCATGAAATGTTTTGTTTTTATATCTTATTTTGATCCTATGCCTTTATTATTTATCCTTAGAATTTAAGATTTTTTATAAATACGAATGCCTTAAAGGTTGTTCTAAATACAAGATTTTTCTATTTGATTTATAAAGTCTATCGTTAAATTTAAGATTTAGTTAAGTTAGCAGAACTTTCTAAGTATGTTTATGAACAATGTGACAAATACACATTTGTATGTATATTAGGGTGGGTGGGTCAATTGTTTTTGTCAAAAGGCGTATATCGCCAAATCAAACAAACAATGAACATTTGAAAAAGTTTTAAAAACAACGTGCTTTTTTATAATATGCGGTTATATGCAAAAAATACCACATGTTTCATTAATGCTGGGCTTAGTTCTTCCTAATCCTTTCAAGCCAAATTTTAGTAATCTTTTTTGAAAATTAACTCAATCTTAAGTATGTAATGTCATTGAACATTCAGTAAAAGCACAAGTTTTTTTAAATTCAGGTTTTAATTTATAAATTTATGGCATAATAGAACTAATAATAATATGGCAGTAGTTGCAAGTTTATAGGGAGAAAAGAAAGGAGGTAAACCGTCCCTTTAGGCGTAAGAAACGGCAGTGGAGAAAGCGAGAGAGTGAGAAAATTGAGTCATACAGAAGGAAGAACGAAGCCCGAAAATTTTACCAAAAAGTCAAAAACGGAACTAATAGACATGGTTCAGGGGCCCCCTTCTGTAAAGACAAGGACGGAAATCTCATCGCAGATGTGCAGAGAATGTTGGGAATATGGAGAGATCATTTCTCTGCGCTATTGGTACCTGCGATATCCAATGACGAGACAAGCGATCTAAATTTGGACGACGACGTCGGTTGGCCCCCTCCTAACCAAGACGAGGTCAGAACAGCTATTGCCCAGCTTAAGAACAATAAAGCCGCAGGAGCCGAAGGATTACCGGCGGAGCTGTTTAAGGCTCGCGGCGATGAGCTGATAAGGTGCATGTATCAGCTCATTAGCAAAATTTGGTTTGATGAATGCATGCCCGGCGATTGGAATCTCATTGTACTATGTCCCATATTTAAAAAAGGTGACCCGAGTCTCTGTGCCAACTACCGCGGAATAAGTCTTTTTTCCATAGCATATAAAGTTCTACCAAGTATAATGTGTGAAAGACTAAAACCAATTATCGCTGACCTGATTGGACCATACCAGTGTAGCTTTAGGCCTGGAAAATCGACAACCGACCACATTTTCACGCTACGCCAAATCCTGGAGAAGACACACGAAAAACAAATCGATACCTATCATATATTTATCGATTATTAAGCGGCCTTCGATAGTCCGATGCGGGAGAAACTCTATGAAGCAATGTCTGAGCTTGGTATTCCTGCAAAACTCATACGCCTTTGCAGGATGACCCTGACGAACACCAAATCCGCAGTGAAAGTTGTTAAGGATATTACCGAACCTTTCGAAACTAAACGAGGCCTCAGACAAGGTGGCACCCTATCGTGCGATCTCTTTAACATCTTAATAGAGATTATTCTGAGAAAAGCTGCTGTCAACATGAATAAAACCATCAGCAGCAAAACTCACATGCTGCTCGCGTATGCTGATGATATAGATATCATTGGACGCACAGTTAGAGAAGTTACTGCGGTGTTTTCGAGAATTGAGAAGGAGTCAGCAAAAGTGAGTCTGACGGTAAATGAGGATAAGACAAAATTAATGGTTTCAACGAACAGGACCTCCACGCGATTAGACCAAATCGTGAACGATGATAACCGTTATAAGTTCGAGGTAGTAGACGAATTTATATACCTCGGATCTGCCGTAAACAAAAACAACAACGTCAGCCTTGAGATCAAGGCTTGCGAATATATGTTATTTTGGGCTAAGCAAGCACTTTAGAGATAAAGCCCTCTCTCGAGTAACAAAAGTTCAATTATATCAGACTCTCATTCAACCTGTCTTCCTTTATGGCGCAGAATCCTGGGTCTTATCGCAAGCAGACGAAACATCTGTAGGAGTCTTCGAGAGAAAAATACTCCGAAAAATATATGACCCTATAGTGCACAACGGCGAGTGTCGGCGACGCATGATCCATGAGCTGTATGAACTTTATCCCGACATTGATATAGTTAAGCGGATCAGAATAAAGCGATTGCGCTGGCTAGGCCATGTCAGTAGAATGGATGAAGACGAACCAGCACGAAGGGTTTTTGAAACCGAACTCGAAGGAAGACGAAAAATAGAAAGACCTAGACTCCGCTGGAAGGATCAGGTTGACGAATCCCTGCGTACACTTGGTATTGCCAACTGGAGAGATAAGGCAAAAGATCGAACTGGTTGGCGAAATATGTTATCTTCGTTTTGTAAGGTGCCTGACCCCCCGGGGTTGTTCGTGACCGGATAAGTAAGTAAGTAAGTTGCAAGTTTATCATAACTTTTCAACACTCTTTTGATCAAACTTTACTAAAACACGGGTTATTAGCAAAAATTTTTACAAAATGGATGCAGATTCTTAAGGGTAATAAATTGTAGTTTAAAATAAACCCGAATTAAAAATGTTTGGTTTTAATTAATACAGTTTTTTTAAATTCTTCAAACGGGAATCTTTATATCTCTCGGTTTTAGCTTTACACCCGTGTTTTCTTAGAATTATGCGTACATTTCGTTTTTGCTATACTCCTTTTGCATTTTTTCTCACCCGAACAATTTGACCCACCCTATTGTATATTGTATTACATACATAAAAAACGAAACTTCGTCTTTTCTTTTCGCATTTTAAATTCGATATAGGTACACGAACAACGAAGAAAGTGTAAGTTTTTTACTTTTATCTACTGACTGATTCAGTTTATTGAATTGTTTCGTATTTTGGAATGCTCAATGCATTCGTACTACAATAACAAACCCTTACCTGAGTTTATAGCCCAACAATCCTTAAATGATCTGCAGTCAGTCCTTGATGACGGCATCGTCAATGCTATGATGACTGTTGCTTGTAAACATAATCATTAAAATTACCTGGTTATGCTTCCTTGTTCGGTACTCGAACAGGATCGATTGGTATGCTATAACAATAGTATGGTACCTAATGTTTATAAACGTCCTAAAATGATCGCGAGGTATTTATGCATTGTTGTTGAAATGCTAGTGTGTACATTTCCTTACGTATCCATTTTCTCATTTGTTCTTTTTTTCATGTATTATTTACTTAGAATTTTTCGAGTGCACTCGAGTTTGAGTTGTTGGTTTCGGTCAAAATCAATTCAAGTGCGACACACCCAAAATGAGAAAACGAGTATACATCCAAAAAATTTCGAGTTAGCGGCATAAACTCGAATGTTGGATAGTGGCACTCGTGGTTGATTGATTTCAACATTTTCTGTTCGGATTTGGAACTCGATCGAACACATATGTAAGTTCCGACGGATGATGTTGATTTGTTTAACATTTTTAGCTTGTGCACTCAAGCCGTCTCGACCATACACAACTCAACCCTTTGGTGTTAAACTCGATTGAACACATTGTAGGCGAGTGTTTGATTGATGTGTTTGAAATTTTAAGCTTCGGTACTCGAACAGGAACTATCATACCCGGAGCTATATCTCTGATATGTATGTATTCAACATTTGCCCGTGGTCAGGAGGAATAAAACGTACATACTTAGAAGAACACTCACAAATGTAAAATGTAAAAGAACCCTGCAGTTTTAAAAGTTGAAATTAACTCAAAATCGTTAGGTATTTGGCTAATGAAAAATTGACTAGTGAATCCAAATGCCACAAGTTATGCAAGGGTTCGCCTTTTGACTCTCAAACTATTGATTTACTTCTTAACTTTGTTCTTACTTCTTTGTGTCGATACACATTTGTTTGCTCTTGATGAAAGAGGTTAATATTCTTGCTCTCAAATTCCCGTAAAGCATTTCAATGTTTTGTGCTCATTAACGATTTCATTAGATAAAAGTATTGCAACGATGGATATGTATGGAATGCAAAAAAAAGCTGTACCGTTATTCCAAAGGAGATAAACAAGAAAAAAATATTGGCTTGACTATTAGTTTCTTGTGTTGGCGTCAGTTGCAATTGGAAGTTCGTGGTCAGAAAATGTGTAATTTGAAGCAAATAAATAAATATATAATAATATAATAAAGTCTCAAATAACTGGAAAATGTTTACTGCGTACTGGTAGGTAATATAAATTTAAAATATTGATAACAGATTAAAATATTGTTTTCAGATTATTTTATCACTTTTGCAGAATCCATACCAATAAACACGAAATTCCCTGGGTCGGCGGAAGACAAACTAAGAAGACCTACTCAACTTAAAAAAAAGGGAGATAAGGGCAACCTCTGTTTCAAGGAAACAACATAAAGAAGCAAACGACTGATAGCTGTAGAGTCGTCTTTAGTTTTACCTTTCAGTTTTTTATCTTTTTATTAAACATATTTTTCATCTTTTTAATTTATATTCTTATGAAAAGCGAAGAAACAAAAAACTCATAGATGTGACGTTCTTTTTAATTTTATCTTTAAGTTTTTTATCTTTTACGAAGCGTGGAATTTCATTATATTTTATTGGAATTTATTTAAAGTTTAAATTATAGTTTTTAAATGAATTATTATAATTTTAAGTTTTCATTGTTAAATAAATAAATATCAAAAAATGTTCTCGTCTTTTCATTATGGAAATAACTGGTACATTAGGAGTAGAGGAATCGTTTTTTTTTTGCTGACCGGTGATTTCATCGGATAATCTTCATTAATCTTTTTGTTATGGCAGCAGTATTAGTGAATTCGTACATCACATGTTGTTAGTGAAATCATTAGTGAAAGGTTATGCACAAGATGGCAATTGGCTACCGCCAATCTCATCCCCATGTTAAATTCGTTAGTCGAAAGCATTGCTGGTAGTCTGGCAGGTAGTTAGTGGTAATTCTTGGTAGTTAGGGAAATCACTAAAGATTCGTTAGCTACGTCGACTGCAGGGAAGTCACAGGCACTAATATTATGACCATTCAACGTATAAACCATAGACGAATATAGTATAGACACATTAAATCTCTCAATAAATTAAACGTCATAGGTATGGTTGCAAGTAAACATTGGATGTTGGAAAACATTGGTTCAATAATATCAGAGAGAGCCAATAGTAAACAACGGAACAACAACCGCATTTCGTGTTTTTGTGACAAAGCAGTTGTGTTTAATACAATACAAATGTATACCAACGATAAAAGTCAACAAAAAAGTGCAAAATATATTTAAATTTTTCAGTTCTACACCAAAACGATAGGAAAAAGTTAAGTGAACATATTTTGTAACTCCACCTGGTGTAAGATAATTTTAAATTTAATTGCTCTCATTTCCACAAACCTATGAGAGAATAAATGTGTCTATACTATATTCGTCTATGGTATAAACACATGAAGATTTACGCATCAACTTCAAAAGAGAATTAATAAAATTCCCCGAGAAAAATGCTATGGTGTAAAGACAGTGTTAGTTGACAAAAAAACCGGTTTATTAACTAATTTACGAGTTGAACAACACAAATGCTGGCAACGCGTTGCCATGAAATTGACAGTAGTAAATTAAACTAGTTGACATCCATTGGTGTTTTCATTTCTTTGGTTTTTTCTTTGGTGTTTTGATTTGCTTGAGTACGGACGTAAAATATTGGTAAGTTTTAATTTATTGTTTTGGCTTCTTTTATTGGTTTATAATACATAATATTTTATTATTTTTAGACAATGGATGACGAAATTTTAATCGAGAGTGTTAGGAGCTCTTCGTGCCTTTACGACAAAAGCAATCCCGATTTTAAGGATCGCGAAAAAAAGGCGCGCATGGATAGATGTTGCCAAAAATTTGGGAGTAGATGGTAAGTATGAAGTGTGTTTATTGTATTATGTCATTATAATAATATAATGTCGTTATATTCTCAACAGAAACTATAGCTATGAAGCTATTTGTTTGTTAAGCACTTTGAAGTAAATAAACAACGACAACATACATACCAGCTGTTTTTTGTTATGGCACCACTAATCGATGACAAAAAGCTAAGTTACGGTTTTTGATATGTTAGGCGTAAAAGTTTATGTTAAGTCACGTCTAATTGAACCTTTAGTTGGGATTGATACTGCGTATGTATCGAACGTGTTTCATTGCGTAAAATTACAGAAAGTGGTGAGAACAATGAAAATTAAAAAATAAATAGTAAATTTGTATGTATGTATGTGATTTGTTTGTTTTCAGATGAAATGAGAACAATTGCATCAGCTAACAAAAGGAAAATGGCTGCAGCAATGATTTTATCTCTTGAGGAAGAGGAGAAGGAGCAAGAGTTTAAAATTCCGAAACGTACGACTTGGGTTCAAGAACTCTATTTGGAGCGACACGTAGAAAACAATAGACAACTTGTTTATATTTAGAGGTGGTCAAACATCGATGTGCCATAAATCTACATATGTGACAGCGCATAGAGAAAGGGACCTAAGGGCAAAAAAATCAATTTTCACTTTTTTTTTTTTTTTTGATGTGAACAACATCTGAGCATCGAATGAGACCGATCCCGTGCCCCAAAAGTGTTCCCTCCCAGAGATATGCGCGCTATATGAAAGTGAATTACACCAAAGATACACGTATTTAAATCTTTAAAATGGCTCTCCTGAACAAAACCGGTTTTTACCCTTAGGTCCCTTTCTATTTTGCGCGCCACATATAGTGAAGCTATTAATTTCGAAAATAATTTAATTTAAATAAATTCATATATATAGAAATAAGTTTTCAATAAGTGAATAAGTGCTGTAAATAACTATTGTGACTTTTAATAAACTGCACATCAGAAACCAAGTACACATTGATTAAATTTAAAATCGGATGGTGAAATCGAAGTGTAGCCACCTCTGATATGTACACAAAACTTGTCAGTACAAAACAAAGAATGAATGGGTATGAAGTCAATATATTGTCAAAAAAATTACCATTCATTTGTTTTCTGTTGACAAACTTTGTATACATACATATGAGATGTGACAACACTTCGATTTCACCATGCAATTTTGAATTTAAAATAAATTTTTCTGCGTATTGCAAATTTGAAAAAAATAGACGAATACCTCGAAGATACTTTCGCTGAACTGGACAACGACAACGAAAATGCTACGACATTGTCAATAAGCGGAGAAAGAAAACCAAGTCGCTGCAGAAAAGTGGGTGCAAAGTGGTGTGACGAAAAGTGCTATCAGTTAATTACTTTGGTGGAAGAAAGGGTCAATTTGTGGGACGTTACCAATACCGAATACAAAAATCGCAACAAACGTGAGATTTCGTGGGAAGAGATTGCCAAGGTAATAAATTTGCCAAAAGATGAAGTTTCCAATAAATGGAGCTTGTTGCGCCAGCAATTTCGTGTAAGTAAAAACCATTATTAATTAAATATTAATTGTATTAAATTCAAATTGATGTATTTTAGAATGCATATAATAAAGTTCAAGCGAGGAAAAGTGGGAACTCTGTTACTGCTCGGAAGCCACCAAATACTTTCTACAGTGCTTTACATTTCCTGCAACCGATATTAAACATGGACTCGGGCCGTCGGACATTAAGTTATGTGAGTTCAGCAATTTATATTTACATCTTGCGGATATCCGCAAGCCAGTTTACCTCTCCTTGGGAAATAAAATATTAATTAAATGTGTCTCGTCTATGGTTTCCGGTAATGCTAGTCCGTCCGGTGTTCATTGACTGTAACTCCTGAAACTCCGACTTGAGCAATACCAATGTTGTCACAGGGTCAACTTCAATAAATGGCAACAAAAAGTTATCTTAGATAAATGTTGTTATCATTTATTGTGAATGAAAATGTTATCAAGAAGGAGAGACTCAAAAACCGAAATTTCCAAAATGGCTGGCTCAAGGTAAATTCATTTAAATTAATATATTTAAAAGAAGAATACCTATATTCTTATATCTCTTAATTTGAAGGACAGATAGATATTTATTTTCGATTCGAAACAAAATTGGAATCAAATTTTTCAAAACAACGCGTGGTAAATGTTACACATATTGATCATGGTAGAATTATTTAACAAGTACTTATATAGTGGTTTAAACAATTTTTTTCCTGTAATTTTTCGTTTCATTTGTCAAACTCGTACATATGTATTTGGATTTTATACTTTTGTGTATTGTTGGTATGTATATATTTGTGTAAAGTTTGACAACTGAAACGAATGAACAAAATGTCTGCTGTTACCATGTATTTCTTGGCACTGGCTACAAACGTGTTGCCATATCCCATATTTTTTTTACCCATTAGACCGATTTTGTTGAAGTCATAAGCGGCAATAGCTTAATGGAATAATATATTAATTATTATAATCTCTGGTAATATCGTGCAAATACACAGCCATCAGAATCACGGCCATATACTCTAGAGTTGGGCATTTTAGTTCATCCAAATCAGCTCTCTTTTTAGTTCAGCTCAACAGAATGAACTAGTTCATTCATTTAGTTCACTAGTTCAATTTAGTTCATTGTCTCATTTTAGTTCAACAGCCCATATGAGTTGTGAACTAAATAACAGACTTCAATTCAATTTGTCGTTTTAGTTTAATATACATAGGTGATCAGAACTGCCCATCTCCGAAGTGTTTTGGATATTGTGATAGCTTTATATAATAAATCGGGACATTTAAGGCATTTGGTATAAACTTATGCGGAGGTCAAAATTGAGATGGGTCTGGTATCGCCGTAGTTTGTCTGATTACACTTCGATTCCACAAAAATGGTAACATTACCCTTCAGTACCGCTGGTATCTATTGACCCTTTTTTACAACTCAATTCGATACTCTTTATCGACAAGAGAATTCGCAACCACTTTGTATCCCATGAAAATATATATGCAGTGGTTATTGCCCCTTTTTCGCCAGTCATTTCATTTCTCTTTAAGCGTCGGTGAAATTTCTAGAACATAGTTATGCCGTCGGTGGTGCAATGGTTAGTGTGCGCGGCTTTTGTACATGAGATGCTGGGTTCAAACCCTGCTCTGACCACCTTCAAATTTCTTTCGGCGGCGGTCACCTCGCATAGTGACGGCGACACTATCGAGTATATAGCCATGAAAAAGCTTCTCAAAATACCTTTCGGAATCGGTGTAAAACTGTAGGTCCCAATCAGTGAGTGAAAACTGGAAAGCGCACAGCTCAGTGGTTGTGAGAAGTTCTCCCCGGTCTCTTCATGGGATGTAATGGGAAACCATTTATTTTTTAGTTGTGCAGAGGCGAACCATGTAGTGTACGTTTTTTTTTAAGAAAGAGAGAGATAATAGTCTAATGCTCAGATGTAGAACAAAAACAAAATTTCCCGTTACTCGTGCGCATCATCAAATTTATCCCTAAATTTGCATCGAAATTTAGTCTTGTTGAAAGTTTGAAAGCGCAGAAGCTATTATATATTGTACTTTACTGTATTGTACAGTAAAATTAATTTTGATTTAAAAATTTAAATCATATTATTTTTAATTATTTTGTTTTAAAAATAAATTAAAAACAAATTTTGAAAAAAAATATTATACAAGTGTCTAACATCTTTTCACTAGCGAAGTTGAATGTCATTTGGATATGGCGAAGTTTAAAGTTCGTAGTGGCTAACAAATTCATCGGGGCCTTGGCACTAACATGTGCGTTGGTCAACTATCAGCAGCGAAGGGACGGTTGAAAAGTAATGCAGAGAGTGGCGATAGACCTCTTCCTATGACATCTACATGTTAAATTCGCTAGTCAACTGCATTAGAAGTAGATTGCGGTGGAGGTACCCCTGTCTAAAAGGGATCAGAGAATTCGTCAGTGCTGCGGCACTCCCTCGAACTGAAGGGTATGCATGAAACTACTGAAACAAAAGAGCGGAACATTGTGAACTAGTTCATATAGTTCACGAGAGTGAATCGTTCAATTGAACTAGTTCATTCGTGAACTACACAATTCTAATATGCTCTAACGTTAATTTACGTGAATTTGTATTCTCCGTCAGCCAAGGTCATTAGCACTACACTATTAGTTTTGTTTATAGTTTAAACACTGCAAAATTGGCCGGTGCTTGTATCGTCACGTGTTTACCATCCAGAACACCAATACAATGCGGAAAATACCAGCGTTCCTCAATAATATTTGCGATTTTTTCCCATTCAGTATCTGTACTAGGCATCTAAAAGAATCAAAAATTAAATTGAAGTTTTTTTATTTACAGATAATGAGCGAAGATTCAGAAGCGAGTGTAACACCAATCGCCACTACGGTTAAGGATTATGATTCTGATTGCAATGCGAACCCATTGTCATCGCCCTCACCATCGTCAAACTCATCTTCGGCCTTTATTAAGGTTACACCAAAGTGACGTAAACTTTCTGAAACCCATGTTTATCGCACTGCATTATTAAAGCTATTTGCCAACACAAAAGACGAAGATGAGTTTGAACTCTGGGGCAAATCCGTTGCAGCCACTTTACGCAACTATCCAGATGCCACCGCTGTGCGCATGGCTAAGTCGAACATGAACCAAATTATGGCATCTCTGGAAGCCGGAGAACTGAACCAATCTAAACCTTAATTTTAAATAATTAGTAGTACTAAATAGTATCATACCCTACCGGGACGAAGCATGTACTGCATATAATTTTCTATATAAAGCTTAAAATCAAATAAATAGTATCTCACCTTAAGAAAATCATCCTTTAATGTGTAAATGGCATCACAGCCTTCATGTGTGGAACGTATCGATATTTTCAACATGCAGAGCTTAGCATGCTATCCCAGTAGCCAAATATCGAAGAGTAACGATAAGCCGCTCTGCTGCAGATATGTACTAGAGAGTAGCATGAGTGTATTTATTTACGTCCCCACAAACTGTTTGTCATACAGTTACCAGCAAAAATTTAACACCCCAGCGACCAATTCTTTCCGACATGTCTGATGTCCGAAAAGTCTGTTAAATCCCTGTTATTTTGTCCGACAAATCTGCACATTCCCTAAAGGAAATTTGCAACATCGCAAGGAAATTTAGCAAGAGAGATTTCAGCGAGAAATTTGCTCACTCTCTGAACGAGAAATCTGCTCACCATCTGATGGGAATTTTTGTGTGTTCGACTTAGTTGTTATGTTTGCTTTCTGGGGGGTTACTATGTAACTCGATTCGAAGACTAAAACTACTCGAAAGTTATTTTCTATTCGAATTTGAAATGGTACCATGTAAAACTTACGGATCGAACAAAAAGTGTGGCCACACAATGGCAGTACTTTCGAATAAAAATTTTATTGAGTTGGCAATGCTTTTTGTCAAATGTCAATTCACTTGGTAATTATTCAAGCAACAGATTTTCAGGTGCACAAACAATTGAGCAGCAAAAATTTAAAAAATAAAACAAATGGATTCTGTTGCGTTGTGGTTTAAAACTGCAAACGAACGTGATGAACGGAGAGCTCTACGAGATGGAATACGGATCTCATCCTTGTCGGACAAAAGGTAAGGTTATATTTTATATGCTTTGCAAATAATAGGTAAAATGTTGTCTTAGCTTTGTAAAGAATTTCAGACTTTCCAAGGAAGCTTGCAATTACGTACTGGAAAGCTTAAAGGATGTGTTACCCCAGTCCATGCGATCAACGGCAGTAACACCAGAAATAAAGTTGGCCACAACATTAAAGTTTCTTGGACAAGGTGGATACCAACACCAAATTGGTCAAGATAGGTTCGCTGGACTGGCACAGCAAACAGTCTC
Source organism: Phaonia tiefii (assembly GCA_963931995.1). NCBI lineage: Eukaryota > Metazoa > Arthropoda > Insecta > Diptera > Muscidae > Phaonia > Phaonia tiefii. The sequence continues at coordinate 189,750,220 of OZ008370.1, read as the reverse complement.
AAATTGTATCGCCGAAGTTTGTGATGCCATTGAGCAGGTGTTGTGTCCACGGCACATAAATTTTAATATGACTGAATATGAGAAACAAAGTTCTAAAAGGTATTTTTATGCTAAGTATGGAATACCTTGTGTAATCGGAGCGGTGGATGAAAGTCATATTCAGATGGTGCGACCAGCTACAAATTATTTTTCAGTAGAAAATTAAAACAAAGCATCAATGCAATGGTGGCAAGTATTACATTCCTAAGTAAAATATTTTTTGTAAACTTCCAATAATATACATACATGTATAATGTACATATTTATTTTAAAAGTATATTTGTGACCACAATATGGTAATTAGGGCAGTAAATGGATGTTTTGGAGGTGCTTCCCATGACTTGCACATATGGGCCCTTTCTGACGAAAGAGAATTGTTAAGAAATAACTATTTAAGTGGCGACAATTCTTCATGGGTAATATGTAAGTAATGTGATTTTATGTTCAATGTCTGTGCATGTTAAGTAGTTGTATACTAACGTACGTATAATTTCAGGCGACTCAGGATATCCATTATAACCTTTAATACTTACACACTACCGTAATGCACCTGAAAATTCTCCAGAAAGTCGTTACAATGAATGTTTTTCTAAGTCGAGGTCGATTATTGAAAGAGTGTTCGGAGTACTAAAAGGTCGATTTAGATGCCTGCTTGCAGATAGAGAACACCACTACTCGCCAACAAAGGTAGCGCAAATTTTAAATGTATGTTGCGCTTTACATAACATTTGTATTAAGTATAATGTTGATCTGCCAGAATGCGAAGATACTTTTGACGACGGGCATGAAGATGAAGCTGTACCAGAAGAATATCACGATACTAACAGTGAATTATCAAGAATAGCTCAAGCGATCAGAAATCAAATAAAAACCAGTTTAAACTAATTCATCAATGTTTATTAAATGCTACGAAATGCTTAAATGTTGACTTAAAATTAAAATTCACTCTAAATAATAAAAAAAATTAACTTTCAATTCAATGGTATATGTATAAACATTTCATTAATTTAATGAGCTCTGCAATTCGAACATTTTTCGTTTCAGTTCCAGCTTTGAGCGCTTCAATTGTTGGTTTTCGATCTCCATTTTAAGTTTGTGTTCGAATTTCTGTTTTGCCAAATTGTACTTTTTTCTTTAACCTGCAATTTCTTCCGACTCTGGCTTACTAAAGATTTTAAATTGTCGTTTTTTTTTGCGCAGGACTTCAATAGAGTTCTGTGATAGTCTATTTGGTTATCTACCTGTATATTTAATAGCTGTCTTTCGCTGAAAACACGACGGTTTCGGGTCGGAGGGCAAGGTGTAGACGATCGAAGCGCTGATGAGCATTGAGGCGGAGAAGTGGGCGAAATGTTCTGATCAGGTATTGAACCATTGATTGCTTCCACAAGAAGTTCGTCTTCCACGTTTGATGGCTCTGTCGTGGGATGTTTTGCGCCTAATTTTTTTACTTGCAGTCCTTCGTCTGCTTCTCGCATATTTAGGGGTTCAATTGCCCTCTCTTCTAGCGGCGATATTATGCACAATCTAGGTGGCCCGCCACCTGTGCCGGAAAAATTTTGCTTATTTTTTTCGCAACTTCGCGTTTAAATTGTTTTTATGATCACACCAAACCTGTAAAACAAATTAATAATCTGTAGAAGATTATAAAATATCTTGTTTGCCTAACATACCTTCTTCCAGCCGGATACGCCACCTATTGGTGGCCCTAAGATGTTTAGATCATTTTCTAAGCGCTTCCATAAACTTTGGGATTTTGCCTTTGCCTCCGGCGTTTTTAAGTAACCCTTTGACATATCAGGGTGCAACGTCATAAAATTTATCATAGCTTCGAATTGGCACTGTTTTGTGTTTGTACTTTTGTTGGTCGATTCCCTTTAATCAATTTAATTTGTAATTTATGTTAAAAAATCGCAAAAAAATATATAAGGAACTTACATTTCTGTACCCTTTCGCGAATTTAATTGCAAACGAATAAAAATATGAAGAAACGAGCACTTTTGACATTCACAATCGAGTTGCATAGTTGCCACTTATTCGAAAGTCGAGTTACGCCCAATTTATACGATGATTTTTTACGACGTTGCTTCTGCTTGCTTCTGCGACGTCTTTTTTTACATATAGGTGAACGGTGTAGAGAAGGGCATTATGGAAAAAACAGAAATCGTGTCTTTTTGTTTACCGCTCTTGCTTCTCTACACCCTTCGACTATATATTAAAAAAAGACGTCGCAAAAGCAACGTCGTAAAAATCATCGTATAAATTGGGTGTAAGAAATCCGATTATCGAGAATTGTTCATTAGAATTCGAGATACATGGTGGCAACAATCCGTTTTCGTTTTAGTTTCTTATAGAATCGAATTACATGGCCCTGTTCTCTGCTTATTCTATAAAGGGAATTTTTTGTTTGCTTTTGTTATTACTTCTGCATTCCATTGTAGTTGTTAATGCGATTTTTTTTGTTTAAAATGTTATATCTCGCCGAGCAATAAGAAAAAAAATTAAAAATTTCTGTTATTTTTTTTTTAAAGTAACATATTGGACAAAATGTCCGACAAATGTCAGAATTCTCTGCCCTTTGTCTGACAAAATGTGCGCCAAATGTAGGAATTGTCTGCACATTCTGGGACAAATGTTTGACAAAGCTTAGAATTGTCTGCACATTCTTGGACAAAATGTCAGATTTTCCATCAGAATTCGGACAATAATGAACTCGAGCAATCTGGACGTGTTTTTTTTCGCTCCGCATTTTTTTTTTTTAAGTTTTCTGAATACAAGTCATTTAAATATCTACCACACATCAATTTCAACTTTAATAAACGATCCTATCTACATAAAACTTGCTTAAAAAAAAAAACAAAATAAATCCAAAATTGAATCATCTACACAAATCAGTACAAAATATAAACTTCAACATTCAGTCAGACAAACAAACAAAATCTTAACTTTTTCGTGTTGTGAGAGCACTTGCATTGAGAACAAGAAGAAAAAGTATACTTACATATTATAACTATACGCTCTTCTCTGAGCACCAAACAAAACCAACAGAGCTACATAAATAGAGTGCGAAATACTAACAACATAAATACAACGAACATCAGAGTGCATACGCTTTAGATAACGAATACACAATACCAAGCAGAACCAACAGAGCTACAAATTAACAAGATTAAAGTTTATTCCTGTATTGCGCTGCTTAGAGGAGCGACTTCTTTATTTAATGATTCAAAATGAACTCACTTAAATTAATTACAAAATTCTTAATGATAACTACCTTACCAACTAATGATGACGTCGCAAAATGTGCACCGTCGCGTTGACTGCTGGCATAACGTAAATTACCTCTGGGGTCGTTGTTTTAATTGTGGCACGCTTAACAGCGTCAGCATTGTTTGATATTACTTATGGCACAACGTCTGCGATCGTTGCTCCAATTGTGGCACGCTTAACAGCGTCAGCATTATTGGTTATTGACCCACCAAACATTTTTGGTGTTAACACCTCCCCTTTTAATTATGAGCGTCCTCGATCGTGACATTTTAGAAATATGGTATTTGGGACAATCTTGGGGTCTGTTGCGATTCCATAAAATTTGTGGTGGCAACTTCAGGGAGTGAGAGGTGTACTGCTGGTATAGTGGTTACAATTTCTTTGCTTGTTTGATTTCTTCCTCTCACAAGCATCACTACGAATAGTATGATAATGGTGGATAATCCAAAATTAATTCCTGAAGTCCATCTGTTCTTGACATCTAGGAGGCCGATTTCTTCGGTATTCTTGAGGTGAAGTTCTTTTACTGATTGTAAGGTAAGCGTTTTCTCAATCGTTGATCCAGGTAATCTAGGCTGTAAAATAGGTGGTAAAGGTTGAACATCCATCATTTGGAAATAGTTATATGTTTTGTCTTTGACAACTATTGATGCATTATGGTACTGCAGAATGTAGGTTCCGGTCAGATCCCGTGGTTCTTCGTTAATATGAATAGTTTCGTTGATTTGATTTAGTAGGAGTATTCCAGGAACAATTTCTTCAACAGTGGGTATGTCGGCATTGTACTAAAATAATTGCTAGCATACTGGGAGCCGGAAGGTCGACAGAATCCTTTTTCTTTGTTGGTACTCAGGGGTCAATTTTTCACAGCTGCTCTCAGTTGAAGGTCCTACGGTCTCTTCCTGCTGATTGTGTTGAATTTGTAGCCTGTTCGGGTACTTGATTTAGTTGCACTTGTAGCCTGTTCGGGTACTTGATTTAGTTGCACTTGTAGCCTGTTCGGGTACTTGATTTAGTTGCACTTGTAGCCTGTTCGGGTACTTGATTTAGTTGCACTTGTAGCCTGTTCGGGTACTTGATTTAGTTGCACTTGTAGCCTGTTCGGGTACTTGATTTAGTTGGGCGCCAATTAACAAGATTAAAGTTTATTCCTGTATTGCGCTGCTTAGAGGAGCGACTTCTTTATTTAATGATTCAAAATGAACTCACTTAAATTAATTACAAAATTCTTAATGATAACTACCTTACCAACTAATGATGACGTCGCAAAATGTGCACCGTCGCGTTGACTGCTGGCATAACGTAAATTACCTCTGGGGTCGTTGTTTTAATTGTGGCACGCTTAACAGCGTCAGCATTGTTTGATATTACTTATGGCACAACGTCTGCGATCGTTGCTCCAATTGTGGCACGCTTAACAGCGTCAGCATTATTGGTTATTGACCCACCAAACATTTTTGGTGTTAACATACATAAATAGAGTGCGAAATACTAATAACATAAATACAACAAACGTCAGAGTGCATACGCTTTACAAAACGAGTACACAATACCAAAAATTCATAAATATAAACATGGTGAAGAGCCGCACAAAAACCAAAAGAAGCGCGCTAAATACAAGCATTGATCTCTCAGATCAAAGCTCACTTATACGTGGAGCCTCTGGCTCGAGAACAAATAATCCAAACAGCGATGAGTGCGACATACGGACACTGGGTATAACAAACACTAAAAACACTCCGCGAGTTTCAGACCAATTCTCATCTACACGCACATGGATAAAGTTGAGTGAGAAAATAGACAAGCAATTTGATCTTATGCGTGAACTCAATGAGTCGACACGGAAACAATTGATTGAGTGTGAAGAGAGATTTGTTAATGTTTTTGAGTCTAAAATTCAAATCATGAGAAAATAAATTTCTCTGTTAAATGATAAAATATTCGCGTTGGAGGCAGTGGCGGAGGAAATTAATAGTTGTAAGAGGGAGTTATCTACTGCAATGGAAAAAATATGCCGCTTAGAATCGGAAAGTGAGCAAACTCATCTCCTAGCAAATGATGTGGAAATATTGAAACGAAAATTGCGTGTTTATGAAAATAATGCAGTTGCATGTGATCTACGCATAAACGGAGTACCGTACACAGAAAATGAAAATCTTAACATCATCTTTCAGCATATTTGTCAAGTTATACATACTTCAGTTCCGGCTATTAAATCAATATTTAGATTGAAAGACTTGAACAATAAACGTGATAATACCTCACCGGATGCAGTAATAATTGTTCGTATGTGGTCACCATACGACAAAAACTTTTTTCTAAAAACTCTTTCAAGTTTTAAGAAGGCAAATAAAGATTTTCGTTTCAGTCTTCGACACATCGGGGTTGATTCTAACTGTTTATTTTTCATTAACGAGAATCTGACTCAGACAAACTATCAGATTCTGCAAGCCGCAGTTCGTCTCAAGCGTCAGAAAATAATTCATAGTGCCTTCACCTTATGTGGCTCAGTATACGTGAAGAAACGACCTGATGATAAACCGTATCGCATTGATGAATGCTTTCAATTATCCAGCCTGGACATGTTTTTTCCTGAGACTCATCCCATTGCTGATTTTCGGGAGACTAACCCTGAACATGTTTGATAAAATTGTATTTTTTAATGCTAAATGTGAATCTTTTATAATCACTTTCCCTTTCATTAATTTTTTCTACAACTTCACAACAAATTATCAAATTTTTCTTGAAACTGATCTTTTAATATTTTTAATTTTTTTCATTATAAACATTCAAACGTGCATTGCTAATATCGTTAAATTTAATATATTTAATCATGCCTTCCTTACATAGCTTGAGGGAACAGTCCAAAGACGGGACCGCCAATATGATTAAAATATTATGCAGGCAAAAAGAAGGTTTGAAAATCTGCCACATAAATGCTCAAAGTCTGATGAATAAAATGGACGAATTTGGGCACATTTTTGTAAGCCAGAAATATCCGATGACACAATTTCATTGGAAGGGTACAGTGTGGTGAGAGTTGATAGAAATGGTCACGGTGGTGGAGTAGCCATGTATATTAAACGAGGTATATTTTTTCACACCATTTCAACTTCATCTGCTGTTGACCTTAAAAACAAGAACGAAAAATTACTTGTGGGCGTAGTGTATCGACCAAATAAAAATATTTGTTTAGAACCATTTGTATCTAATTTAGAGACATACGCCATCTTGTACACGGATATCTTGATCGCTGGTGATTTTAATTCTAATTTACTTACTGAATCCAACTTAACTGATAAAGTCATATCCATCGGCCTCTCTCCAATTAACTCTATCTTACCGACACACTTTTCTTCCACCCGAAATACCCTACTTGATGTTTTCTTAGTATGTGATACTTCTAAAGTCTTAAAGTATGATCAATTAACTGCCTCTTGTTTTTCAAAACATGATCTAATTTTTACAATATATGACTTTAAATTATTTATTCCAGAAGAGTATATTACTTTCAGAGATTTTAAAAATATCAACCTTCAACAGCTGGAAGATGAATTTTGCAGAATTGATTGGAAGTTGATATACACGATGATGTCAGTTGAAGAACAGGTATCTTTTCTCGAGAAAAATCTGATATATTTGTACAACATGAGTGTACCACTCAAGACTAAAATCGTTCGTCGCACCGGACAGCCTTGGTTTTCTGAGGAAATTAAAAATGTCATTACGCAACGAAATATTGCTTTTTCCAGATGGAAGCGGTTTAAAATCTTTGAGTTTTACGAGATTTATCGCAAATTAAGAAAACTGACCAATAAACTCATTAAAAAGGCTAAAGCGAACTATTATGCCAATAAATTTACTAATGCCGTAGGGTCGAAGAAAAAATGGGAGACTATTCGTGAAATTGGTATTGGTAAAGTCTCTAAACACATCTCTCAAGATCTAGATGTTAATCAAATTATTAACAAAGGTTTCTTGGACATTCCCATGGCAAAGCCAGATGCTGAATTTTATGCAGGGCAACATTGCGTCCCTACTGGAGCTTTCTCCTTTATTGGTGTAAATCAATCTGATGTCCTGGAATCATGCTTATCAATTACATCAAATGCTGTTGGAATTGATGACATACATCCTAAATTCCTTAAACTATTATTACCTAATATTTTACCGTTTGTAACATTTATATTTAATAAGATTCTTACTACTAGTCACTTCCCCAATAACTGGAAGAAAGCTAAAATAATTCCTATTCCAAAATCAAGCTCTGAGTACAGACCCATTTCAATTCTATCATATCTTTCAAAGGCATTTGAACGTATATTACACACCCAAATATTCACCTTCTTAAATGCGGGATCTTTACTTACTGATCGTCAATCAGGTTTTCGCCATGGACATAGTTGCATTACTGCATTAATGGACGTTGCTGAGGATATTAGAAAAGAGCTTGATAGAAACAGACTTACTTTCTTAGTACTACTGGACCACTCCAAGGCATTTGATACAGTCGACCATTCCATTTTGTGTACTAAATTAAAACAACTATTCAATTTTAGCAATACTGCAACTAAGTTAATTGAGTCATACTTGACAAATAGGTATCAATATGTTGACTTGGGGAAATCGAAATCTTCACTGTTACCATTAAAACGAGGTGTTCCACAAGGCTCAATCATCGGACCCTTACTTTTTTCTATGTATGCAAATGACCTGCCGAACTACCTTTGTAATTGTAATGTACGTTTGTATGCTGATGATGTACAGATCTACTTAAGTTGTGAGCCGGAACATATAGATGAATGCGTTCGAAGCTTAAATCAAGATCTTGAGAGAATTAACCGCTGGGCATCGGCAAACGGCCTTACTATTAATCCTAGTAAATCAAAATGCTTAATTATTGCAAAACGATCTATATTACCCAATTTTTCTCAAGTGCCAAAAATCTCACTTAACTGCCAGACAATCGAATTTGTTAAAACAGCGAAGAATCTTGGAATCATATTTAATGCAAACTTAACATGGTCTGATCATGCTAACACTATATGTGGACGCATTTTTTCAATGCTCAGAAATCTTTGGCTAACTCATCACTGTACCCCCATTGGAATTAGAAGTTTATTAGCCAAAACTTATATCATGTCAGTGCTATTATATGGTAGTGAACTATTTGCAAGCTGTGATTCGAAGAGCAATAGAAAACTGAATGTAACCTTCAATAACGTTATACGATACGTCTATGGCCTGAAAAGATATGATCACATTTCGTCCTTTTCTCATCAGCTTTATGGCATTTCCTTTGATAATTTGTTAAAAATAAAGGTTTTAGTATTTATGCATAAGATTATCTACATCCTCTTCACCTTTACAGACGTATTATTTTGTCTCGTTCAGGTAGAGGTAGGAAAATAAATTCTGTGATATATAACAGCCATATATCCGAATGGCATTTCTTTATAAATGGAATCCGTCTCTGGAACATGCTCCCTAACAACACACAACTGTTAAGTAATGCACGGCACTTTAGAAAAAATATTACTGATCTGTTTTCGTAAATTCTTATTTCACCATTTCTCCTTATTTTCTTCTTCTAATACAAATTCTATTGATTGTGATTTATTTTTCTTTTTTACTAAACTTACTCAATTACTAAATTTTATAAAGCATTTTTAATTGTCACTACTTCTATTTTTTATGTCCATTTGCTTATTTATTTACGTATTTATAAAGCATTATTTTAATTGTGATTATTTTCCTTACTTTTGTTTACGCTATATGTTTAAAAGTTTCAATCACTTTTTTTTTCTCTCTTTTAAAATGTTGGTATTTATATACATACATTTATAATTATTTTTATTCTTATTTTAAAAACATAACGATCCACCTTGTGATGTTCTATCTGCTACTATAACACCTGTGCTGCAATATAAGACTTGTGTCTTGTGTACAGGAATTAATAAATAATTAAATAAAATAAATAAAATAAAAATTCTGTAAGAAAAGTCTCCACAAGTATCAGAATTTTAACAGCAATATCGGTCCGAATTCTTGTCAACCATTCATACAACTTTCTGTAAGAGTTCTGACCGAATTCGGCATCAGACTCGGCAACTTGTGCAGACGTTCTGTCAGAATTCGGACAGAAGTCGGAAGGAATTGGTCGCTGATTTATATAATATTTTAAATATTTGATTAAAACCAAAAAAAATAGTTGAATATTGAATGAAATAGTTGATAGAAAAATAGTGACAGTTTCGGTTATTGCGACCGAATTGATACCAAATTCGAAAGTTTCAACCGAATTTGCTAATGATTTCAAATTAGAAAAATGTTCCAGACCTTGTAAGCTTATAGTATGAATTTCTTACATTAAGTAAAAAAAAAACTAACGAAATCGGTCACTAAATTCAAAAACGTAATGGACTTTAGCCCGGTCATCAAAAAAATATACACCACAGAAAAATGCAACTCACCTCAAAGCACTGCATACGTAAATTGCATAACTCAGTTTGTATATGGGCAAAAATAAAATGTTTTTAACCTTTTTGAAACCGAGGTATGCAGTCAATTATTTCTTAAGCCGTTCTGAGTTGTGGCCACAAGTGGACATTTTGTGATTGACAAGACTTGATACGATATGTGTGCGAAGTTTCGGATATTAATCTTCATTTGCAACGTAGTGGCGAACGCTCCAAGTTGAAAAAGCTAAACAAATCGGTTGAAACTATCAAGGAATTTTTTGAAGTTTCTAAAATTTTTGCGAAACGGTTAATTTTTCAGCATACACTTAAAGGCAAGATGTTATAAGCACTCCCCAGTGGTGAATTCGCCTTCATGAGTTATTGCGCTATTTTTATTGCGTACTGTGCTAAATTATGCTAACATTTTGAAACCGAATTTCAGGGGATTTTCGTTTTTGTATAGGCCGCGGACACCCCTCTATAAAATCTAAATACGCAGAATTGTAGCCGCTGTCACTACGAATCTTTTGATGCATATAGCTTTAACAGTGTCGCTGTAGCACGGACGCAAAGTACAAAAAAAGCGTGAATTTTCTAACAAAAAATGTTTTTTGAGATGGGTTTTGACAGTTACTCTCCAATAGATACAAATACCTGCGTGAATCCAGTTTTTTCACATTCTGCGTCATTTAAGCCAAATCCCGCTTCAAAAGGTCAACATCAACCGAAGATATGGCAACCCCGTTTTTGATGTTTAGTACCCGAAATTGCATGTAATGTTACATCCAAGCCGCTGAATGAAATTGGATGAAATATACATCAATCGATACGGTTTTTAATAGCGCATCGATAAATCAGAGGCGCGTTAAAAAATTTTGACCGATCTCCATTTTATATGCATGTTTTGATTTTTAGTACCCTACATTGGAATGCACGTGATTGTGTGAAATCAGAACTTTTCCAATCGGTTATTACCTCGAATTCTTCTGTATTTAGTTGCTGCTAATGTATACTATTTAAATATTTTTATTTGAATGAAATTGGATGAAATATACATCAATCGATACGGTTTTTAATAGCGCATCGATAAATCAGAGGCGCGTTAAAAAATTTTGACCGATCTCCATTTTATATGCATGTTTTGATTTTTAGTACCCTACATTGGAATGCACGTGATTGTGTGAAATCAGAACTTTTCCAATCGGTTATTACCTCGAATTCTTCTGTATTTAGTTGCTGCTAATGTATACTATTTAAATATTTTTTTTTTATTTTTAACATCTATATGATTCTTTTTATTATATTTTTTTCAGTGTATATTTTTTAAATTATACATGCACCAATAATATTGACTTATATTGAAAGCCTTTTGTAAGCGCAACAATTATATATGTTAATTTGTTCATTTAAATTTAAATTTAATTTTTTTTAAATTTAAAATTTAAATTTTTTGTATAAAATTTCGCTAAAAGTTCCATAATTTTCGCGCCCCTCAACGAAAATCAAGAACGCGAACGGATTTAGTACGAGAATTTAACCGCAAATATATATGCGAAAAGTCGCGAATGTAGCTTTAAAAAAATCGCTATTTTTTTCAACCCCAAATATTAAAAAATTTTTACTTTTGCCCATATATACGATTGATGATCAACCGATGGTATCAATTCAGGCACAGTAGTTAGGCATCTGATGATGAACTTGTCACTTGTTAGACATCTGATGATGAACTTGTAGAATGAATTTCTCATACATTCATACATTCTCTCAAAAAAAATAAACAATTTTGTTGACATAACGAATATAATTGAAGATTGAGTTGTAACAACCGAATTAATCATGAAACGAGGTTGCTTCAACCAAATTTCAGTCGTGACAACCTCAATTCGGTTGTGGCAACCTCAATTCGGTGGCACCAACCGAATTTACGGTTGCTGCAACCTCTTTTTGAACAATTGGTTGTCTGAGTGTTAACAAATGTCAACATATTTGATCGCTCTTATAACTACACGCATTTTATTTATTTTATGTAAAGTTCAATGACCAAGTTCTACCAAGTTTAATGACTTTTGACTAAAGCACCTTTATGCTTTTAATTTCTGTCCCTTTTTGTCTCCTCAATATCCTTTCAATTGTCGGTGGCTGCACCATGTATTGATGACATTGGCAAAAAAAATCCTTATATTTATATTTTTCTCGTCAAATGTGTCCGTGTGGTGAAACTTCTCTCAACAGTTGTCCTTTGTTGCCCTGAATTCAAGAAAGGATGGAAACAAGAAGGACATAAACTTAAGATAACATTGTACTAAAAGTAGATTCCCATAGTTCAAATGTCGCATATCTCGTGGAGGACGTGACTTAAATACGTAAGGAAATTGTATGTACAAATAGTAGTACATTCGGAGCAACTTATGGCCACCACTTAGTGGAGACTGTGTTGTGTTGGTATCCTAGCACAAGTGACTGAATATGACCAATATAAATTCAATATGTTGGCCACTTTTTTTACGAGTATATTGGCTAAGAAATGCTGAGTTAGTGGTTAAAATCAGTTGTTTTATGTTTCTTTTGTGTCTGTAAGAAACGGATTTCTTCTGTAAGAAACGGATTTATTCTTTTACGGTGGGAAACATATACATACATACGTATAATTTGTAGATAAAATGTATTGAACATGATCATGGAAACTCTAAGGACTCTGTGTTTTTAGGAGAAACATTGGGCTATTGATGTATGAATAGTGGCTGGAATGCACTGTGCGCCAGGGTTTGTTAAAATCCGTTTATATTTATCATAGACCACCGAAAGAAAAAGCTTCGCAAAACTTACGAATTCCTTCATCAATTTGATGAAACATTGCCTCATTTTCCAACCTGCGACACATTTCATTAAATTGGTGAAGAACATTTCATCAATCTTTCATTCATATTTCATCAATAGTTTATGTTAATTCAAAGACAATAATACATCAATTTGGTGTATATTTTTCATACATTTCCTGTGCATTTTTCGTCAATTAGATGTACGCTTGTCATCATGTTGTTGCAAGTTTGTCATCAGTTTGATGCCAAATTGGTCATCTTTTTGATTTTAACTGTTTGCTAATCTGTAGACAAATTCTTTGGACTATTTTTCATTGTAACAAATCCACAAGAGCAAGGTATGAGACCAACTAGAAAATGCTCATGTCGTGGATTTCGTTATCTGTTCATTGCACTATTTTCAATTATGTATTTATTTTCAATTTACTACTGGTTTTTATCTTTTCAAAACTACGTCCATATTCTGACACGATCCCACTAATTATTTGTAAATTCCAATGACGAAGATCGATGTAAAAAATATATTCAAATTGAAGAACCTTTTTTATGAGTTGGTGAAAGTTGTCATAAATTCAATGAAGAACAATTTATGAACATTTATCATCGATTTGATGTAAAGATTTTCTTTCAGTGTATGACTGCATAAGCGGATGGACGCGTGAGTTGTTGGTGGGATTGTGCACATGATTCTATGGTATTCGGTTTATATAAGAAACAACAGGCAGGCACAGATTGGATACCTTTATCCGGTCAGGTGAATAATGATTTGAATTACAATGGGCAACAGGGATAAAACAGAAACATGTTTCTCACAAGGAAAACGACGAGAGACGTATTTTAGTTTGGGGATTAGTTTGGGGACTCCCACCATTAAAATAACATACTGACTGTATACAAGCGTGATAAGACCGATCCTTGATTACACATCTAATGGTAATCAATGGAGAACAAGTAGAACATTGGGAAACTAAAAATAATTATACTATTTTGGTTATCAGTTGGGCGATATAGATCCCAATACTCTGGCGGACACCCATTAATGCACAATAAAGTGTGAATCGGTCAAGAGGATCACAAACCCGTTTATCAAAGCACAATGGAAACGCTGAAGAGTATCTCACCTTCCAAAAAAAACACCGACTGCTATCTAGGAAATTGGTTATGACAGACTGATACACGCTGAAAAATTATGGCCCCAGCAACATATTGTTTGCCAGAATTGTTTTCATGACTTGAATATCTGCTGCTTTTTCTTCATTGTCTATCAAGGGTTTGTTTTCAGAACTTTTCAACAAAACAAAGCCACATTTGGGTAACAAATACATATATTGTAACCTATTAATCATTGTATCCCAAACATGATATCTTGAATTGCAAACACATTATGTTTGGACACAAAAATACTATATTTGCTACAAAGCTACAAAAACGTTATATTTGCATTCAAACAACAAAACAGACAAAGTTTTCAGCGTGTACACAATAATCCCGCTGCAATACTAACAGACTTATTACAGATGGGAGAACAGGCATGATACTCTTTATCGAGGATCATAAAACCAACCCACACGTACACGCTGAAAAATCTGTCTTTTTTGTTGTTTGGATGCAAATATAAAGTGTGTTTGGAGCTTGTCGCAAATATAATATACTTGTGTCCAAACATATTGTGTTTGCTATTCAATATTACATGTTTGAGACACAATGATTAAGATGTTAGAATATATGCGTTTGCGACCCACATATATTTATGATTGGGATACAAATGCAGCTGTGTTTGTTGCACTGTCTATGCTCCCTCGAGAGCAAGAGAGTAAAAGAGGGACAACGAGAGAGGCTATCTTCTAAATGTGCATCTGTGTTTTTGCATTATTCTCTCAGTCAGTGAGTCATAAATATTCCAGAATGTGCGTGTAAATTGCAGATGAAGTCAGTGTTTCTTATTTTGGTTGATGTATTGCGTTTTAGTTTCACGTATTCAGTCGTCAATGCGTCATCGGACAGAGGATAGCAAAAACGCTTGATCAGTGAAAAAAGAATAAACGAAGGCTCGGACGGTTATATGGTTTGTGATGTGTTTTTGTGTATGTGTTTCGCCAGTAAACATGATGCTGTTTACATTTAAACACAAGTGCGTTTCGGACTTACAAACATATTAATGTTTGAAGTGTGTTCCAAACATATACATGGTTCCTGCAGAATATATTTGGGGGAATATGTTAGAGAGGCCGTTATTTTTCAGCGTGTACGGGTTAAGCCGGGTCGACCGACCAAACAACTTATGTATTCCAGGTACCTTAATGGGAGTGACAAAATCGCCCTTTTTCAGTATGTGACGTACGTTTGACGAAATTTATAAGTAAATACCAAATTTCATTCAGATCTATAGTACTTTCCGGGAGTTATTGTATCAAATAGGTGGCGTGCCGTGTTTGATGAAGTTATGTCCAATACTAATTTGCATTAAGATTGGTTCTGTTTTACGGCAGTTATTGTGCAGGCCAAACTGCCACCCACCTAGCCTTTTCTATGGGAGGTACCAAAATGGACGTGGCAAAATCAACTTTTTCAACAAATGATTGCCGTTTGCCGTAATATAGCTTAATACTAAATTTCATTCAGATCGGCGGTGTTTTACGGTAGGTTATCATGTTGACCAGCATCCCAGGTAGGGTACAGAAACTGTAAATTTACGATGAAGTGTTGCTTTTGTGTGCGTTACCTAGACTTGTTGTAATACAGAAGGTATAGGTATTATACATGATGCGAAAGGTTGTATCTTCATCTACTAGATTGGCATTATAATTTTCGAATAAACCGAAAATTCAATTCAATTCAATTATATTTAATTCAATTCATTTCAATACAAGTCAATCCAAATCAACTCAATTCAATTTAATTCAATTCAGATCAATTCAATTCAATTCAATTTAATTTAATTTAATTCAATTAAATTCAACTCAATTTAATTCAATTGAATTCAACTCAATTTAATTCAATTCAGAGACAGGTTGTATCTTCTTCTACTAGATTGGCATTATAGCCCCATGTATGTTTAATTCATCCGGTTTTTTCTAATTAGCCGTGTGCCGGTTTTTGAAAAAAAATTATTTTCGAATAAACCGAAAATTAAATTCAACACAAGTATATACAATTTAATTCACATTAATTCAACTCAATTGAATTTAATTCAATTCAAGACAATTCAAGTCAATTCAATTCAAGTCCATTCAAATCAATTCGATTCAATTCAATTTAATTCAATTCAGTACAATTTAGATCAATTCAATTCAACTCAATTCAATTCAATTCAATTCAATTCCATTCAATTCAATTCAATTCAATTCAACTCCATTCAAATCAATCCCCGACAACGTCAACTGCAATTACAATGTTAACAAGACGGTCACTGGCCTAGAACGCTAAGACGCAGATGAGAAGAGTCACAAACTTCGAAAATATCGACCGCCAACGTGAGTTCAAATCCTGGTGCCGACAATTTAAATTTTATCTACTTCTCTAAATCTAAATTTTTTCAAATAAATAATTGTTAAAACGCCCATATGGGCATTTCCACAGAAAGGTCAACCTTTTGTCACATCACGTCACTCGCGATAATTACTTATATTTTAGACCCGTGTATAATATGTAGTTACTTACATTCTGTATTTAGGAAAAGAATAGAAAACAATCGAACCACTTGGTCATAAGATATAACCAATTAACGAGGGTGACGTGATGTGACATAGGGTGGCACTTTCTCTGGAAATGCCCATATATGTTAGTGATTATTTTTTAAAGAAGTGAACCGTATTAAAAAAATGATATGGCTAATTGGTTTACATTTTATTATTTTTGCGATTGGGCGCACCGTTTCCGAGTTATAAATAAAAAAATAAATGGTTTCCCATTACATCCCATGAAGGGACTGGGGAGAACTTCTCACAATCACTGAGCTGTGCGCTTTCCAGTTTTCACTCACTGATTGGGACCTACAGTTTTAGACCGATTCTGAACGGTAATTTGAGAAGCTTTTTCATGGCTAGATACTCGATAGTGTCGCCGTCACTATGCGAGGTGACCGCCGCCGAAAGAAAATTTGAAGGTGGTCAGAGCCGGGTTCGAACCGAGGATCTCATGTACAAGAGGCGCGCACACTAACCATTGCACCACCGACGGTCACAATTCACAAGTTATAGCTATTTTTTATGTTAGCGATTTTCTTATTTTGGCGATTTTAAAAAAAAAGGCTTCCGAAAAGAAAACGCTCAAAAATTGCGAAACGTGAAAAAATCGGTTAGTTTTCCGATTGGACGCTCCATTTCCGTAACATAGACGTGTGACGTTTTAGAGATGTTTTTTAGTTTTAGCGATTTTTAAAAAAAGTGATTCCGTATTACAGACATCCATTGCTTTTTGGCCGTCGGTGGTGCAATGGTAGTGTGTGCGGCTCTTGTGCATGAAAATGTGGGTTCGATCCCTGCTCTGCCCAGCTTAAATGTCTTTCGACGACGGTCACCTCGCTTAGTGTCGGCAACACTATAGGCATAAAAAGCTTCTCAAAACACAGTTCGGAAACGGTGCAAAACTGTAGGTCCCAATCTGTGAGTGTAAAACTACAACGCGCACATCTCACTGGTTTGTGAGAAGGTCTCCCTAATCCCTTCATGGGATGTAACGGGAAACCAATTTTTATTGATTAACGCCGCATATCGGGGTAAACAAATTATTATTTTTGCGCTTGGATGCAAAGTTTCCGAGTAATATTATAGCGATTTTCTTCTTCCTTAAAAATTGGTTATTTCTTCGATTACCCTTGCGGGTAATGGCTAATCGAGATAGGTAATTCCCCATAATCATTGGTAGCTACCCATTATTTTCCCAAAACTCTGTGGGTAATGGCTAATTGATTGCTACCCATTCCCCATGGGTAACCCATTACCACGAAATACGAACTTTGCTAACGATGATCTCAATTAATATGTTGAAGAGATCGCATGATGGGATGTCGCCCTTTTTGAGGCCTCGCCTCGTAATAAAAGGTTCGGTGAGATCTTTACCAAAGATCATTTGTGTCAATCTACAAAGACGTGTTAGCTTAGGAGGGATACTAAGCTCCGACATAGCTTGGTACAGTTTGCCCAGTATCGGCCTATCGAAGCTAGCCTTAAAATGTACAAAGAGTGCATGCACAGTTCGCCTTTTTTTTAAAACAACACACAGTATGCTAAGACTATAATCATCGGGCATGCATTCGTCTAGCCAGATTTTTGCATATAAGCTGATGCTTGCACCTTTCAAACTCATAGCCGCCAGCTTTAAACAGTTCAGCCGATAGTCCACCCCACCAGCGGCTTTGTTGTTCTTATGCCGAGAAATTTCAGTTCTATCTTCCTTCAAATTCAACTGGTCAGCCTAAATATTTGTATTTTAAAGATCCCTTACTTGTGAGAAGCTCTCCAAAATCGCTTCATGGGATGTAATGGAAAAACATTTATTTGTGTGTCGGAAAATGGAACGAGCGACAGTATGGCCTCAGAGATCATTTTATTAGAAATATTGGTCACCTTTGAAAACTGTGTAATGTAAACTAAGTGGCAACTCATGTGTATTTTTGATGTGTTAACATCTATAGCGGCGTATAGGGACTAAATCTATCAAAGTCAACACTGCTGCTAAAACCAGATTTTCTGCGACTGCGAAAGAGAATAATGACGTGTTAAACAAAAATGAGCGAGCAAGAGAGCAATGAAAGGGTGGTGTGGCAGGGGTGAGGCAAACGAAATTATGTCTATAGCGTATGCATTAACATAATAATGTATGTATGTACATGTGTCTGTTGTTGTTGTTGAACGGAGATATAAAGCATAGCCACGCAAAATTTCATTTGCAAGCCGCAGTCGACGTTATGGTGACACACTAATACGTCAGCTACTTCGTACAAAGTATGTGTGATGTTGTGTGTTTGGCTGTTTCGTTGCTGTTGATATGGCAAACATGTGGTAATGTGACACACGTATACGTCAGCTACTTCGGACAAAGTATGTGTGATGTTGTGTGTTTGGTTGTTTCGTTGTTGTTGCTATGGCCAAACAAAGCGAGTCATTTGATGTTCAGCATTGCACGGTGTATTTTTCAATGCCAATAATAAGTTGTGGTGACTTTAACACGAATTTTTCAACCGCAGAAGCACTGCCACTTATCGAATTCCTCTACGATAAATTCAAGCTTACTATTAATACTTCATTAGAGTCTCCAACTACTATCCAAGGAACTACAATTGACGCTGTATTCTCACGATATTTAGATAGGGTAGAATCTAAAGTTTATGTCTCATATTTGAGCTATCACAGACCAATTTTATCTGTGTTGAAAACTTAACATTTATAAATTATTAAAATAAAGAAATTAAATTTAATTCAATAAACTATTATTTTTTATTTTCCAATGTAACATTTACTAATGTGTTCATAGAAATCGAACAGGTACCGTGTAGCAAAAAGGTGTTAACACATCATCCGTGAGTTCGAACACTCATTGATTTTTTTTTATTTTAAAGATAAGTCAATATGATTGTCCCACTACAACACTACACATTATAAACTTTAGAAATAGTACATGAATTCATTCATCTACCCGTTGGTTTAGTGAATTGAACATCAAGTCTGAACTTCCGTCATGTTTCATGTGGTGATCCAAACAATTTCATAACTTGCAACTAATATAAAAACTTTTCGTGAGGAAGCAGGACATTTGTCAAGAAAGAAATTTATCCCACAAATTTACGATGATTCGTAAATAATCTTCCTTTAACACATATAAGTATAAATTGTGACTTCGTTCATTTCCTTGGGTATAGTCTATCATTAGGAAGGATAATGTCGAGAAATAGTAGAGTATTCCTTTGTATGGTTGTCAATTCAATTATAATTCAAATTTATATTTGGCTTTGTATTTTTAAAATATACATAAGTATTATTATGTAGTCATTCCAGGATATATGCGCCTGCACTTAGTTGCCACCTCTATGTTTAGATCCACTAAATCTCCACAAAATAGAATAAATTATTGCGGCTATGAACAGCTTGGTACATCCCACGATTTTATCGTTGTTGCAATTAATATTTACGTTGTGAGGACGAATGAATACTTTAAAGTTCACCTTACTATTAAAAACCGTACACTTGAAATAATTGTATCAATAGGGTATTCAAAAATGTAAACTCATTCAAATTTTACAAATTGTACATTATTCCTACTTGTCCCTAAAAGAAGGTAATTGTACTTAAAAGTATGTAGTTGGTTCCATAAGAATCGATCATTAAAAATTGAGTTGATTCTCCGATTGTGATGAAAATTGAGTAAACTGGTTCCAGTTCCGAAACCCCTTTTATTAAAAAACTAAAGCTATAGATCCCCCGTTGGGCATCAGTATAAAACTGTAGGTCTGTACCTGATATTGTGCTTGCATTGTTTTTTGTCCACATTGTCGTGTTACAAATCTTATTCCCAGTGAATTGTGTGCTTTTTTGAATTGTCGCCGTGGCCTAGTTAGAAACAAACCCACCTTGGCCTCATGCGACTGTGGCTGGGTATCTATTGTATTGTAATAAATCCATGTTTCGTCTAAAATTATAAAACAGGATCGTCGTTGAACAAAACTAGCCACACCTTCAATTTTATAACAGAATTGCGTTTGTGAACCAACTTGAAGTTTGGGCATCTCACTTTGGCTGCCTTCTTGGATATAGAAGATGCTTTTAATAATGTGTCATCTGATGCTATCATTTCTGGAATCCGCTGAGGTGCCTTCACTTCTGTCGAATTGATTGCGAACATGCTTATAGATCGCATTGTAAATTCGAATTTGGGGTGAGCTCAGTTCGGAAGCTGACTACAAGGGGCACGCCGCAGAGTGGAGTGTTATCCCCTCTGGAGCGGATTTTAGTGTTTGACGGCATTCTTAGAGACTTTGAGTTGAGAGGACGTAGAATTTTTGCCTACGCGGACGACGTTGTTATACTTGTCGGTGGAGAATCTTTGCCTACGATCAGTGACCTCATGTAAGATGCCCTGAGTGAGTTGTCACTTTGGGCCTGGCCTGGGTGCTAACCCGGCAAAGACGGAGCTAGTTCTTTTTACGTGCAGGCGAAAGATTGCATTTTTTAGGAAATCAAGGTTGGAGAGCGTGAAGTTATCTCTATCTTGTGAGGCGAAATATCTCGGTATCGTTCTTGATCAGAAACTGAACTGGAAGCAAAATACTGAGGAGCGAATGAAGAAAGGATTGAACGTGCTTCGAATTCGATTGGGAAAAGCTTGAGTCTTTCTCCGAAAATCATGGATTGGCTTTTTTCGGCTATCGTGCGTAGTAGGGTGGAACGCATTGCGAAACGACTACCAGTTGAAAATACTCAGAAATATTCAGCGTACTGTGTCGAATGTGTATCAGTGGGGCGAGAAGAAGCACTCTGCAGACGGCGCTGGATTATTTAACTACTCTTGATGTCTATGCGAGACCATGTGCTGTCAGAAGCGCCCTTCGCATGGGAAAATTCGGTATCTGAAGGCATGCCCTTGAGGAGCACGCCAGCATTAGCCAGGAGTTGAATGAGATTCACCTGGAGGAGTGTTTGAGTCAGGCCACTGACTACATGCTGCCGACTGTAGACTCTGTTCAATGCCCGGAGATCATGATGCTAGATAGGATTGACTGGGTGGGAGGTATCCCTGGTTCTCTTATCTTTACAGATGGCTCTAAAATGGAATTGGGCACAGGAGCGGGTATCTGCAGTATCTTCCAAGCGAAAATCGTGGAGATTATGAGAGCTGCAACTGACATAATAGATTCGTGTTTGTATCCATCGGGTGAATTCGTCATCTGCGTTTATAGTAAGCCAGACCTCAGTGCGATCAGGTCGCACATTTTTAAATCCAAATTGGTTAGAGATTGCAAGCGGATCTTGAAGAGTGTAGTGCCCGGCAAGCTAAGATAGTGCAAGCTAAGACTCTGCTGGGTTCGGGGACATAGTGATGTCAGAGTAAATGTTGAAGCAGACTGTCTTGCTAGAGCAGGATGCACTTCTGCTGTTTTTTGATTGATTGCCTCTGCAAATCCAACGATCTGTAACTTGTGTGGCTTTATCGATCCCTGGTCGCTGGACGAGATCAACGCTGCCTGGATGAACAGAGCGGATTGCAGAATTTCGAGGGGCATATGGCCGGCAGTGGACTCAGGAAGAACTAAAGGGCTTATTCGACTGGACAAGGCTAACTTGCAGTTCCTCATGGTGGTCATCACGGATCACTGTGATGTTAGAGCCTTCACTCGCAACTGGATTGGGAACGGGGTTAATTACTGTCGTTCTTGTGGTGATAAAGAAGAGGTGGAGACCATTGAGCACCTCCTACATATGTCAATGGACAGCCCTACAGCGTAGGCGTCGCCGTTGTTTTGGTTTGTTTCAGGCAGAGGACCTGGCCTTTTTGCGCCATGTAGCCATTGAGGATTTGATGGAATTCTCGCAGGGTCTGCCTTGGATCCGGGCAGGCGATACCATCATCTATCTACCCCACTGGTAGTCTGGAATGGTAAACTTTGACCTGCACATGTGGACCCTCATCTTCGATGGTATTGTATGTATTGATTAGGGCTTATGAGGTAATTTACACATATATATACTGGGAACATAGTTAAGTGGTTCTTCTGTTTGTCCTACGTCTATCTATCTATCTATCTATCAGAATTTTGTTTCACTATTATTGGTCTCGTCCCCTTCTCTTCCCTCCCTTCTCTTTTATCTTCTCATATATATGGACAATCACAACGGGTCGACCGACCTCCGAGTGTAGTGACGATAAGTTGTATACTGTCTCTTATTGTCACGTGGCCTAAACCTAACCTAACCTAAGAGCAAACACGGGACCCATCTCACAATACGGGAGCTGTGCGCTTTCTAGTTTTACACTTACTGATTGGGAGCCAAAGTTTTACACCGATTCCGAATTCTGACTTTTTGAGAAGCTAATTACTTGATGGTGTCGCCGCCGCAATGAGAGTTGGGCGTCGTCGAAATAAATGCAAGGTGGTCATAGCAGGGATCGAACTCACGTTATCAGGTATAAGAACCGCACATATTAACTACTACTGCACCAATGTGCCGATAGTTTTTCACACAAAATTGGTCATCTGTTATGCCAGACTATAGTTCTGATAATATTCCAGCGGAACTGTTGAAATATGGTGCATCGGCGTTAACAGATGGCATTACGCCGGTCATCAGAAGTGCATGGACGGACGACAAAATCCCTATGGAGTGGAAAGAGGGAGTGGTTATCACTATCCCGGGAAGGGTAATCTATCGCTGTACGTGAACTGGAGAGGTATTATATTGGCCAGTACAATAGCAAATTGTGAGGAAGCAGCAGGCGAATTTCACTACCTGATCGATCATGTGCTGACCACGGGAACACACTCCGTATGATCATAGGACGTTTAGTTGAACTGCACTCGCCTTTGTATATACTTTTCGTTGACTTCGAAAAAGCGTTCGATTGTGTTCCCCGTTACCCCGTGATAAGGTAGTTTCCATGATCCGTGAATTGTACGGAGATGCAAAGTTCGTCTTCATGGGAGGGAAGCCCAACCCTTCACCACATCTTTGGGAGTTAGACACATTGTCTTGTCCCCCACGTTATTTTTTCTATAAAACTTCTGAACATATTTTGTACCTCAGAAGTAAGGAACACATAATTTTGCATGCCGATATGTTGCAGGAAAGTTAAGAGGGACGGAAACTTTGACCCGCCCTAAAAAAAATTCTGATCAAATATGGCAAAACGCCGATACACGTATATCTTTTTTTAGACCATTCTACCAGAATCCGTTGACAGAACCCCATATTTTTTTTTTGGTATCGCACAGTGTTATTGCACCACCACAACTATTGAGACTTATATGTTGGCAAATTTTACATAAAGTGTCTCATATATTTTAATACGGAACACTGTCCAAGTTGTCATGTAAAACTTTATTGGCTGCCCTTAAAACAAGATTTGGTATGATTACTATGTAATAATATATAATTTTTAAATTTGTTTCGAACTTCTACCATTGAATTATTGTCCTTTTATGTTTGTTTGTTGTTGCTTTCTTGTATTGGCTTCTTCGTCTGCAACTTTGGAATGGGAAAAGTGGTCATCCTATTATATATTGGGTTTAAGTATTGTAATTTTCCTGAATATTGTCCAGAGATTGTACGTGGACTTCCTGGCAGATTCCCCTTTAGTTTAGTATGTCCTTTTTAATAAAATGTTACTAATGATTCTTCTTTATATTGCGGAGGTTAAAGTAGTTCAATATACTAAATAAGGAAAGCCCAAAGTCGTTAGGGGTTTATACTTTAGTTAGTAAAAAGTACAGATATCCTCTTACCTGCATGTGAGAAGTTTATCTTTATCCAGCTCGTCGCGATTCGCTGCT
This sequence comes from Phaonia tiefii, assembly GCA_963931995.1. Lineage (NCBI taxonomy): Eukaryota > Metazoa > Arthropoda > Insecta > Diptera > Muscidae > Phaonia > Phaonia tiefii. Next base: position 189,726,149 of record OZ008370.1, on the reverse strand, counting down.
TCAGGTTTGTTCATTTATTTCATCGTTGTATTCAACGTAAAGAAAGAACGTGAATTGATAGAGTTAGGCGATGCTTAATCTTAGGCTAATAGTGTGATATGGGACTGTCATTGGAGTTGGAAAGTTTCTGATAGCCATTCACTTTATGGGGCCGGAAATGATTCCTTAATTGGACAGTCCAAGCAGCTCACTACTTCCACGCAGTATGTCCTGGACAATGGCTTTATCGGAAACCTCCGTTAGCTGTCTAAAGTCAGAAGGCGAAACGAATGAGCAGCCTGATTGATTTTGCGATACGTCTGAGGATTATTAGGTGACCCTGTCACTGAAGCTCTTCGAACTAGTGAACATATTCTTCTGTCCTTTGAAGGCGGATGAGCCAACACCCCTGGCCAACGGCGGATCAAAATTTAAGAAATCAAAATCCAGTTTCGACTCACTGCATTCTGGTCAGCGTCTGATTCATAATGGGTGGCTGAAACATAATCATCCTGGCAGTAGGTTAAATGCAATCCACTGTGGGCTGGGTTTGCCTCCTGCCACCGTTATATAGGCAATGAAAATTCAAGGAAAATATTATGAACGAGGAAACCCCGTAGCTGTTGACGACCCTCGCAAACGTTATAAGAATCACGAGTTAAGGATATGTACATCAAAGCGAAATATTTCAACATCTCGTTAATTTGTGTGCACGCACCGACAGAGGATAAACATGATGAGGTCAAAGAAACATTTTATGAGCGTCTGGAGGAAGTATAGGAACACTGCCCTGACCACGACATTAATATTATTCTAGCCGATTTTAATGCCAAGTTGGGAAGGGAAGGTGTCTTTCGACCAACGATCGGTCATCACAGTCTACATGATACCACCTCCGATAATGGAATAAAACTGATCGACTTCGCGGCTGCAATGAACATGGTAGTTAGTAGCACACGATTCCAGCATAAGGACATACATAACACGACCTGGATATCACCTGATTAGGGGACGAAGAACCAGATTGATCACTTGGTAATAGATGGCAGTCACCCTTATAGTGTAATGGATGTACGTGTCATTCGAGGTGCCAATATCGACTCGGATCATTATCTGGTAGCTACGAAAGAGAGCACAAGATTGAGCAGGGCGAAAAACGTACGAAGCCGAACTCGGGAAAAGCTAGATATCAACAAGCTACAACTACGGGAGACATCAGAGTCTTATCAGCAAAATCTCACTCTCATGCTGGAGCAGAATACTCCCCCTCCCGAGGACCAAGAAGCGCAATGGAAGCACATATCTCATTATTTGGAAACCGCTGCAATGACTGAACTTGGTTATCAAAAACCACAAAGGATAAAGAATGTCGCATTACAATTGATGAAAAGACGCTGCACAAATGGTAACGAAACAGTCATTTACGACGCGTGCTGCGAATAAGCGATACAAGAGACTAAGAAGGGAGGAAATCCAATCATTTAGGCAGAGGAAATGGCAGTGGGAGCAGAGATTGAGTGTAAAGACCGAAATGTGCAGGATGAATAATGAATACCGAAATCTTACCCAGTGGGTAAGAATATCAAATAACGGGCCGAATAATAGGCTGCCCTCCTGCAAGGACGAGAATGAAAATCTGGTGACTGATAAGCAGTGTGTGTTTAAAATGTGGAGAGAACACTTTTCAGTACTAACCCACTCAGATTCTTCTACTGAATGTCAGGAGGTAATTATTGTGGAAGACAGTGTAGATTGTACAACACAACCCCTCCTCCCCCACCCGAACCAAGGCGAGATTAAAACGGTAATCTCCCGGTTTAAGGGTATTAAAGCCACTGGTGTGGATGGACTACCCACTACAGGTTTTAAGTCTCCTTTTTCCCGGCATAGTAAACGAAGATAAGGACAAAATGTCAAAGGTCAGAATAACAATATATATGGGCTGGCTATAGGCCGATGTATGTAACATGAATGAGAAAAATCCTAGATTAGTCGTTAGATGTTACGAATTATAATGTACTTATGTATATTAATGTCAAGTAGATGTAAGATTTGAACAAAACGTTGGAGAATAAAAATGAATTTAAACTAAAAAAATAAAAATGGACTACCCACTGAGTTATTTAAAGCCCGGTGGCGAAGGACTGCTAGCCCACATGCATCGACTTATATGCGGTATATTGCAAAACTGATCCGCCTCTGTAGAATGACGCTAACCAACACCAAATTAGCAGTGAAAGTGGGGAAAAACCTCACTGAACCATTCTGTACCAAGCGAGGACTTTGACAAGGCGACACACTTTTGTGCAATCTCTTCAACATCAAAATGGAGATAATAATGAGAAAAGCTGCAGTAAATACGAACAAGACCATTAACACGAAAAGCCATATGTTGCTGGCGTATGCTGACGACATAGACATAATTGGGCGAAATTTGCGAGAGGTTACTGCAGTATTTCAAGAATCGAAAAAGGGAATTGAGGGCAACACAAAATTGATGGTGTCAACGACTAGAGAAACCTCTCGACTTGGTCCGCACTTGAACGTTGACAACCGATTTAATTTTCAAGTGGTAGATGAGTTTATCTACCATTGATCCGCCGTGAACAAGGACAACAACGTCAGCCTGGAGATAAATAGGAGAATTGTGTTTGCAAGTAGATTCTATTTTGGGCTCAGCAAGCAGTTTAAGAACAAAGCCCTCTCTCGACAGACAAAAGTCCAGCTATATCAGACTCTCATTTTACATGTCATAGCACATGGCTCCGAAACTTGGCTTATATCGCAAGCGGATGAAAAGCACTTGGAAGTATTCGAGAGAAAAATTATTCGTGAAATATATGGACTTGTTAAAGAATTCGGCGAATACCGATGTCACTGGAACCAAGAACTATGTAATTTGTAATCTGACATGGACATAGATAGGCGAATCAAATTAGGCCAATTGCGTTGGCTAGGCCATATTATCAGAATGGATGGAGATGAGCCAGCGCGAAGAGACCCTCCGTATCCTTGCTGTTACCAACTGGCGAGAAAAGGCGAAGGATAGAACCAGTTGGATGAATATGTTGAATTTTGTTTAATTTGTTTGTTTAATTAATTTGTGTACGACATCTGACCTCATGAGGTTGGAAAATAACCAATAAAAGTAAAGTAAGTAAGAATCAAAAGTAAATACAGTTGTGAAATTTCGGTATTTAAACACGAATAAAAATATGAAACGGTCGCTGGACAAATTTGTTGTAAGTGGCACATATATAATTTAATTTCAAAAACCGGTTTAACCGGTTTTTACCAAAATCTAAAACCCACAAACCGTTTTCTTAAAACATTAATATTTCTAATAAACCGAAAACCGGGTTTTAAAAAAATGGCGGCTTTTTGCACACTCTAGTATTTTCGTAATGGCATTTACATCGGGCAAGTGGGTACGCGAGCTGTTCTCCAGATGATCGCTTTACTCGTTTGAGACGAATATGAACATATGGTAATGCATATAAGCGACCACACACTCCACGCTCACAAGGAATGGGGGGAAACCCCAGATTTTCCCATGGATATATTTGTTACCATACAAATAATATTTATTACAAAAGAATTAACATGGGTTTTACATTGAAAAGTACATTGAACAAATTCCAAAAAAAATTTAAGTATTTAAAAAATTACATAAATTGGTTTAGATTATTTTTTTAAATAAAAAAAAAAACAGAAACCAAAAAAAAGAACCGAAAATCTCCTAAAAGATCGAAAGTGGCAGCACTGCTAAATAAACTAATATCGAAATATTAAAACAAATTTGCATATTTTTTTTTAATCGTTAGAGGTGTCATTACTAAATTGAAAACTACTCAATTAACACTTGAAATTTAAATTATTCTCGACTAATTGTTCCAGCTTAAGGTCTCTTCAGATTTCACAAAACTTTTTCTTCTTGAAATTTTCGTAAAATTTGTTAACAGGTTTTGACTTAGTTAACTGAAATTACAGGATGTACAAATACTTTATCCTTCCTTGGTGTAAAAAGTATTTGCATGCTGCTTTATGTCAATTGGTTCTTGTACTGTGTTGTATCGATTTTAAATCTTGTTTGATTTGTTTCAAAATTCCCAAATCGATATTGCGACGCTTTCCAGAGAATAAACATGTTGTTTGTTTTTTGATTTACCTCATTCGAAAATCAAGTAAACACGAATTTCATGCGTCAATTGTTTACCAACTGTGTAAATATTTGATTGCATTCGATTCGTGTTGATGGTCTGAAATCGGTCTATAAAAGCCCTGTATTTTCATCCAAGAATCAGAGAAGAACTCCTTGTCTTGAAGAGTAATCCGAATTTATTAATCAAAATGTTCAACCTGAGACTTTACTTGATTGCTGGTGGTAAGAATATTATCATCTACCCGTTTTATCTTGATATAATCGTGAACTTTTTTGTATTTTAGCACTACTGTGTACGACATGGTTAGTACAGGGTACCTCATATCCGGAACCTGCTGGACCCCCAGGTCCACCAGGAAAACCGGGACCACCAGGACCACCTGGAGCACCCGGTCCTCATGGCGCACCAGGAAAGCCGGGTGCACCTGGAGTAGATGGCCCACCTGGTCCGCAGGGAGAACAAGGCAGCAAGGGCGAGCAAGGCCAACAAGGCGAACCCGGTCAACAAGGCGAACAAGGACCCCAAGGAGATCAAGGTCCACAAGGTCCACAGGGTCCACAAGGTGAACCAGGTTATAATGGTCAACCTGGCCAGGATGGTAAAGACGGAAAAGATGGTCTCCCTGGTGCCCCAGGGCTTCAAGGCGAACAAGGTGAAGTTGGTGCACCTGGTAAGGACGGCTTACACGGAACTCCTGGAAAAGATGGTGCCAATGGCGTAGATGGAGTACCTGGCTCAAATGGTTCACCTGGCAATAATGGAGCTGATGGACAACCAGGTGTACAAGGCCCCGCCGGACCTCCTGGCCCACCTGGATCATCCAAGGGTGGTCATGGCCATGGTCATGGCAATGTCCATTGGCCATGTCCATGCCGTTGCTAAAGCAGAAAGTAATACAAGTTAGTATACTGTATTGCACCGTTGCGACCGATTTTATATGGATCTTCAATTTGGACACGACTGTGAATTATCTCATTAGTATTTAATTTTCAAGCATTATAATTTTATTTATATTTCAATTTCCATCTTTTTGTGTTAACTTCTATCCTAAAATTCTAATAAATATTGCAAATAATTTAATGAAGAGTTCGTGACAAATATATTTATATACAATATATTACAATTAAACCCCAAATTGTGAAGTCTAAAAGTTTTCCCCAATCTCTATGAAAATTTCAACCATTCCAGTGAGTTTCCAAGGTGTCCCGCCCAAGAAAAACAGGTGTTGCACACTCTTAGTATATTACTTTATAGTATTGCATCTTGACTGTTCTAACAGTTTAGTGAGGCTTAATATTAATTAAGTCGATTTACGAACTCACCACGAACGATTGGTGAAATCGATAAGGAAGTTTCTGCGCAAATCGAGAAATAGCTGGCGCTATTGCGAGTAGTATTGGGAAACGTTTGAACGAAGTATCGTGTAGAGTTGTAACTTGTAAAAAATAGCGATTAGTAATGCATTCCAAGGCAGCCTCTGTTGAAACGTGCAAAAGTACGCAACTCCAAGTAATAGTCTTAAATATAGAGTAATTGTTGTGTGGCCATCGATGGTGCACAATGGTTAGTGTGCGCGACTCTTGTCCATTAGAACGTTGGTTCGACCACTTCTCTGACCACCTTGCATTTCATTCGACGACGGTCACCTCGCTTAGTGACTGCGACATTATCGAAAAGCTTCTTAAAATACCATTCGGAACCAGTGTAAAACTAACTAACGTAATCTAAAGTAGCTCCTCTAAATTCTGTGAGTCCAACTTATTTAGAATCAATCGTTATTCTATATCGCTAGGGTTAGAATAGGTTGAGCATTAAAAACATACATGGGGCAAATTAATTATATGACAATTATAATTTGTTGTTTAATTTGAATTTCCTGTTCAAATGCAAAATCAAAAAACTTTCAATACCATTGGCAATTGTACTTCATATTGGCAATTTTGGTTTTCAAATATTTTATACAGTACAGGTTTATGACAGGTTTATGAAAGTACTACGAGGCAATACCTATCAAAACCACAAACTTCTACATACTATAACAAACTTTAAAACCAGAATTGCCAGCAGTCAAACAAATTCAAAATAATTAAAACCGTTCCTATATTTCATTACAATTAGCATCTGATTCCACAACCTGCATTTGCATTGCCTGAGAAAATGCAAATTCAAAATTTTTTAATTGCCATTGGGAACAATGGTAATTAAAAGCACCCAAAACTGAATTTTTTATATTATTTAATGTTAATTTCTCAAAAAGTTGCGAACAAATCTTTAAAAAGTTCAAAATCTAGATAATGTTGAAAAAGTGTTAGCTAAGATTGGATGGCATTAATTTCCCATCAAGGAAATTGCCGCTTTGTAATGATTTCGCTTCTGAGAAAACATTTTGAAAATTCAACAAATTTTCTACCATTACTACTACTTAAAGGATTTTAGTTCGTTTCTGAGAATATTGTACTCAAAAATTTCACAAATTTTGACGTGTTTGCGCTCTCATACCAATATTTTTGGTTTAGATTTATAATCCTTCAACGAATTTGTGTGGAGGGAGAGTCGCTTAAAATCGCTTAAGTCTCCATTAATAAAACTTTTTTTTTTTAATTTTGACTAAATTAATGACAGAAAGGATATGACAGCTGCTAGAAAATGCTTTATTTCTACTTTCTTTTGCGTATTGAATTGCTTTGTTGTTCAAACCAATATTTGCTTCAATTGCACACATTCGGCGGGCTAAACTCACCTTAGCAAAGACATGAACCGTAATATTTTACTGGTTGATGGCTTAGCTCACTTACAGTTCGAAAAGCATAGCACATGACGGTGCAACACCACCTACGTATACCGTATAGAGTAGTTGATTCCAAGGCGTTTGTTCAGCGTTTTGTGTGATCCACACCAAAATTTCAACACCGACAGAGTTTGCTACACTGAGTTCAAAAAGTTGGTATTTCCTACCGTTCGGCCCAACTTCTTGATATATAGATCTTTAAAGCTTTAGTATATAATCGGTCATATCTCAGGAATTTAGGTATTTTTATTTTTAAACTCTATAAATCGTTCAATATATATTTCGTTTCCTATTCCTATTTCCTATTGGGGGTTTATTTAACAAAAACTGTGTTTTGACCTCACTTTTTTGTTAAAACTGTACTATTTTCAAAAAAAAAACCCTACCGCCCTCAAATATCGGCGATATTTACGTTCAACATTTTGGAATACATTTTTCGACATAAAATAAAAATAAAAAATACATATATTTTTTTGCATGCGGCGCTTTTCATAACACAGTTTTCTACATAAAACAAAAATAAAAAAAATAATTTCAAAACATTTATCAGTATTTAACATTATTTCTTATCACACAAAAATACTGTCCCGAAGCAGCGAAGCCGGTGTCGGACACACCCCAGAAGAGAAAACTCCTAATCCCTGCGGAAGGCCGTCCCCGCAGAAGGCTTTATAACACGAAAATAGGGCTTTATAACACGGTGTTGATCCCAACCCAGAGGAGAAAATCCTTAAGCCCGGCCACGCAGAAGGCTTTATAACACAAAAATACTAAGCCGAAGCTGCAAAGAGAGGCCTGCCACGAACACATAAATACTATGAACTTTAATATCGCCGGTCTTTGAAGAGTTATGGGTGAGTATTATTTATAAATTCTTTATATTAATTTCACCTGTTTATATGCACGCTTGCCGAAAAAACTTTGGATTGATTTTTAACCCTTTTCTCGTAATCCAATCGAGCTGAAACTAATGGCGACGACAAAAATTAACTATCAAAATATGGGCGGGATTGGACAAAGGGGCGTGGTACCTTCCATACAAATGACAAATTAAAAATCCTTTATTTCTACTCGTGTTTACGGTATTTGAATAAAATTGGGTATGTTGGTTAGGTGTCCGTATTGTAAGATCTGCTGCAAATATGGGCGGGATGTGTAAACTGAAGCATTGTCTTGATGAATCAACACTTTCTTTTTCGCCAAATGTGCCCTTTTTTCCACAATTTTTGTTTCCCCTTTCTGAAGATAATCAATAAAAATTATCCCATGCGCATCACAAAAAAGGCGTCATGACCTTGCCTGCAGATAGAACCATCTTTGCCTTCTTTGGTTACGATTTCCCCTCAAAGTCAAATGTTGACTGTTCCTTTGTGTCAGATGTGAAGTGGTGAACCCCCCATGTCTCATCCATGATTATAAATCGACGCAAAAATTCGGTTTTATTGCGGTGAAACATCGCCAAACACTCTACTAAAACATATTCACGACGCTGGTTTTGCTCTATTGAAAACAAGCGCGGCACCCATCTTGCGCACAGCTCTCTCATCTTCAAATCTTCAATATACAATGTATAACGCTTTTTAAAATATATATCGTTTCAGCTAGCTCATGCATCATCCAACACCATTTTGTGGATTTTCTTAACCGTGTCTGACGTGGACACCTCAATTGATCAACCACCACGGTGTTCATCTTGGCAGATAGTTTAAGCTCTGCTATCCAATATTTTACAGTCGTAAAAGAAGAAGCAGACTCCCCCAGAGGAGAATCTAGATCGGCTTTAATATTGCTTGGACTGAGACCTTTCAAATGGAAATATTGATTTACATAACGGAGACCAATTTTTTCCATGTTTGCAAATTCACTGAAATCACTTACTTTTGATGGGTCAAATAAAAATACTAAAACAACGTGGAGCCTTAAAAATTGAAACATATGTTTTATAAGGTTGCCATTTTTAGTCGAAGTTGCGTACCTTTGCACGATTCAGTACAGACTGACTTGGAATGAGTCGCTAATCGCTATTTTTTATCAGTCACAACTCTCCACGGAACGTCTTTCAGACACTTCCCGATACTTTTTGCGGTAGCGCCATCTATTTATCGATTTGCGCAGAAAGTTCCATATCGATTTCATCAACCATTCGTGGTGAGTTCGTAAATCGACATAACTAATACTAAAATCCACCATAGATAATTAAAAACCATAGATGATTCATTTGCTTAATCACCATTTTCACCAGAGGGCAAAGGCTGTTTCCGTGCGACCATTTTTCACTCGGATGCGACAAAAATACTCAAACATTATTTTTATTTCAATTCTATTGTTTAAATTTGGAAATAGAATATAAATAATAGAAAAGCATATCGCTTTTGATATTTGTTGACAAAACAAAAAACAAAAAAGCATGGTTATATAGATTTTTCAATAGCTTTTGTTTCCAGGGAAATTTGTCCATATCCACCACTCCGGAGCCATCTAGAAAATGTCACTTTACTTTCAAATCCACCACTTATCTTTCACCATCTTTGGTTTTTTATTTATCTATGAATCCACTAAACTGTGCAATACTATAGAGTAATATACTAACAGTTTGCAACAGCTGTTTTTCTTAGGCAGGTCACCTTGGAAAGTCACTTGAATGGTAGGAATTTTCATAAAGATTGTATTGTAATATATTGTGTATATATATATATGATGCGAAATCTTAATTAAATTATTTGCAATATTTATTTGAATTTTAGGATAGATGTTTACACAAAAAGAGGGAAATTTAAATATAAATAAAATTCTAATGCTTGAAAATTAAATACTAATGAGCTAATTCACAGTCGTGTCCAAATTGAAGATCCATATAAAAACGGTCGCAACGGTGCAATACAGTATTATAACTTGTATTACTTTTTGCTTAGGCAACGACATGGACATGGCCAATGGACATTGCCATGACCATGGCCATGACCATCCTTGGATGATCCAGGTGGGCCAGGAGGTCCGGCGGGGCCTTGTACACCTGGTGGCCCATCAGCTCCATTATTGCCAGGTGAACCATTTGAACCAGGTACTCCATCTACGCCATTGGCCCCATCTTTTCCAGGAGTTCCGGGTAAGCCGTCCTTACCAGGTGCACCAACTTCACCTTGTTCGCCTTGAAGCCCTGGGGCACCAGGGAGACCATCTTTTCCGTCTTTACCATCCTGGCCAGGTTGACCATTATAACCTGGTCCACCTTGTGGACCCTGTGGACCTTGTGGCCCTTGATCTCCTTGGGGTCCTTGTTCGCCTTGTTGACCGGGTTCGCCTTGTTGGCCTTGCTCGCCCTTGCTGCCTTGTTCTCCCTGAGGACCAGGTGGGCCTTCTACTCCAGGTGCACCCGGCTTTCCTGGTGCGCCGTGAGGACCCGGTGCTCCAGTTGGTCCCGGTGGTCCCGGTTTACCTGGTGGACCTGCAGGTCCAGCAGGTGCAGGATATGTGGTACTCTGTACTAACCATGTCGTACACAGTAGTGCTAAAATACAAAAAAGTTCACGATTACATCAAGATAAAACGGGTAGATGATAATATTCTTACCACCAGCAATCAAGTAAAGTCTCAGGTTGAACATTTTGATTAATAAATTCGGATTACTTTTCAAGACAAGGAGTTCTTCTCTGATTCTTGGATGAAAATACAGGGCTTTTATAGGCCGATTTCAGACCATCAACACGAATCGAATGCAATCAAATATTTACACAGTTGGTAAACAATTGACGCATGAATTCGGGTTTATTTTCGAATGTGATGAAACAAAAACAAACAACATGTTTATTCTCTGGAAAGCGTCGCAATATCGATTTGGAAATTCATCTAGTACATTTTGAAACAAATCAAACAATGATCGATTTAAGGTTGAAATTTGTGCATGAAAATTCTTTCTATCGTACACCATGGAAGGAAAAATCAACCTGTGATTTCAAAATAGTCAAAACCTTCATATTTTGCGGCATACATTTTGCGGAAGATTCAAGTAAAACTTAATATATTTTGGACACCTGCCGACGGTTCTAATTTCCCATTCTAGGGTATTTTTGATTGAACATATAATAGAGAAAAATAGTCTTCAAATTTGACTATTATTTGTAACTATGCCACCATAGGGGCTCCGGCTAACTATCCCATCCTACTATTCCATCAATGCGAATTCGTCGGTCTTTTCCACCATAGCGGCATTCTCCAGTACTTACCTATTCTTTGACAACCGATGTTTGCATTTGGACAGGAAATTCAAATTAAACAACAAATTATAATTGTCATATAATTAATTTGCCCCATGTTTGATCTTAATAAAACAAATAATTTATCTGAATTCAAATCCAAGAGACGGGTAAACAGTTCTGTTCTTATTTCGAAAGGCTTAGTGGATCCTAACGAAAGTCCGTGAACATGAATAATCGTACCTTAGTCTTCAAAACCCCCACTTTGCAAACTACGACGTGATATCGATGACGTAGCAATTGGCGAAAAGTATTCGCTCAGCCAATAGGAATCCTAAGCCTAAGAGAGTGAATATGATCAGACGAAGGAATCTCTAGTAAAAATTTCTTTAGTGAGATTGGTAAGGACAACTTGGTACTAGCGGTTATCGTCAAAGACGAAGAAGCCGTAAGTAAGGATAACTGAAAATAGAGTGTAGACTAATTCTCTTCAATATACGTTCAGATCAAAAGAAAATATCGGGTTCTCCATCCCAATGTCGCCACGCATGCTGAGTCCAAGGCCGGGCTAAAGGAATGGCATTTGGAGATCAACAATTGGTAAACTGAAGCCATATAACTCTCAAATTCGTACTTACTACACCCAAGTCGGATCAGCATAAAGCAACTATGGTATAGAGAAGAAAATTTACTAATGGATTGGAATGTGAACAAAGAAAACGAGTGAACCGCGTCGTTTCTGTGATCGCTCTCTTTGAATATTTCAATATACGAGCTATTTTCTAATGATGTTATTCTATCTAACTATAGAAATTCCAACCATATTTAAATAAAATTATATAAAGTATGTAAAAAGTATGAAATAATCAAGTTATGACGCGGGAAAGAAATGCGTTTGAGTGAATCGCGTCGACTTTTTTGGTTCTCTTCTACTAAGGTTGCCAAATTGCGGCGTTTTGTTGTTCTTCACTACCTGTACATCTTTCTGAGATCAGTCAACAGCGTTGGAATTGTTCGGCTCAAAATTAAAAAAAACGTTTTATTTACCTCGATAATAGCTCATTCGCACTGCAAAATATTTTCGGGATTTCGCATTAAATGTCCTAACAAAATTCGAAGTGTTCGCATTGGGATTTTTACTGATTTGATTGAAAGTCAAGGCGCATTGACGAGGTCGTGTTACTGCGACAACAAACACAGCAAGCATACAACAATAAGCATTTTGCTGTGTCTCATGTTTTACCACAATCAAATTCAGCACAAATGTATTCCAAAAATAAAAGAAAACAAAAAAGGATAAAAAATATCTTTCAGAAACAAGAAATACCGAAGAAATTACAAAAGTAAATAACTCGGCTATTCCAGTAGTATCACCACATCAATGCGCCTTGATTGAAATGGTTGTAAACAAACGTACTATTCGTGCGTAGTGTGAGATAAAACAGCGTTGCATAAATCAAATCAAGCATTTTTTTCCTGATTCTCAGAAAAATAAGAAAAAATACCCGATCTGTCTTCTGTCAAGAAAGGTGGCAAAATCAAGCAAAACTTTGTCAGTGCGAATGCTGTATAAAATAATTTTTCGACCAGTTTGTATAGGGACTTAAGCGATTTTAATCGACTCTCCACACAATCTCATCGAAAGAGTACAGACCAAACGAAAACAATTGGTATGTTGTCATTATCCCCGCAAAACATTATCCCTCCAATTTAGTAAAAATTATAAAGGGCCCCATTATGGGCATGGCACTTTCCAATTTCCCTCTTAACGACATTTCATTTTAACCTGATAGAATATTGTTTTATGTATCGTTAATAAATTGAGGTTCCTTCTACATCTGAGCCAACAAGGAAAAACAACTTAAGAGGTCTTAGGAAAATCTTGATTAAGGGTTCTCAATAGCCATCGGAGTCGCAATTACCGTCACATCCAGTTATTTCTTTAATTTATCTATAGTCAGATATATTTATATACCTGATATTTTTAGCTTATCTAATTGAAATTCAGAACTTTACATATAAGATGCCTCCTAAAGAATCTCACCTAAAAAATTTGGATATTCACATTAGCCGTTTTCCTTCTGGGGGCAGATATTACGATAATGACAGTAGTTCTCTTTATTTGCACCAACTTAACATTCACAACTACTCTATATTCAAAAGTTGCATACTTTTGCCCGATTCAATACAGACTGACTTGGAAACGTCGTTAATGGCTATATTTTATCAGTCACAACTCTCCACGAAACGTCATTCTGACACTTCCCGATACTTCTCGCAGTAGCGACATCTATCGATTTGCGCAGAAAGTTCCTTATAGATTTCATTAACCATTCGTGCTAAGTTCGTAAATCGACATAATTAATACTAAACTCCACCATAGATAAATAAAAACCATAGATGATTCATTTGCTTAATCACCATTTTCACCAGAGAGCAAAGGCTGTTTCCGTGTGACCATTTTTACTCGGATGCGACGAAAAGTACTCAAACATTATTTTTATTTCAATTCTGTTGTTTAAATTTAAAAATAGAATATAAATAATAGAAAAACATATCACTTTTGATATTTGTTGACAATCCAAAAAGCAAAAAAGCATGGTTATATAGATTTTTCAATAGTGTTTGTTTCCAGGGAAATTTCTCCATATCCACCACCCCGGAGCCATTTAGAAAATTTCCCTTTACTTTCAAATCCACCGCTTATCTTTCACCATCTATAACTTTTATTTATGCACCAAACTTTTAGAACAGCCAAGATGCAGTACTAAAGAGTTATATACTAATGGCCAGTTTTTGAGTCAGATGTTTCTTAATTAAATTGTGGTTACACATCGAATTTGGTTTTTCAGTCAATGGTTGATTGGTTAACTTGTAGTCAGAACCATATGATTTTGAGAGTCACTTTACTGATTGTCAATATGAGAAATGTAAAATTGTATAAAATACATGTTTCTGATCTGAGTACACATACTTTAAGACTAGGTCGTTAAATTGTTGCGCCAACATAGTTTTTTACACATTTTTGTTAAAATGACTTGATTTTTATGCATTTGTTTCTCATTTTACATAATTCCATTTATTTGTTCGTCTTTGTTGTTTTGATATTTAGCCCAAAACAGATGTTTTCCCAAATAAGAATACAAGGGTTGCCATAATCGTTTACAGTGTGACACCTTACTTTAACTTGCCACTGAAAAACAAAATGCAAAGTTAACTTCTAATTATCTTTCAATTACGATTAAGTAATCTGATAGTTAACTACCCACTTAAAAACTGGCCATAAGAGTTTGCAACCGCTGATTTTCTTAGGCAGGCCACCTTGGAAAGTCACTGGAATAGTAGGAATTTTCATGAAGATAGGGGACATTTTTTAGACTTCACAATTTGGGGTTTAATTGTAATATATTGTATATACATATGTTTGACGCGAACTCTTCACTAAATTATTTGCAATATTTATTTGAATTTTAGGATAGAAGTTTACACAAAAGATGGAAATTTAAATATAAATAAAATTAAATACTAATGAGGTAATTCATAGTCGTGTCCAAATAGAGATCCATATAAAATCGGTCGCAACGGTGCAATACAGTATACTAACTTGTATTACTTTTTGCTTAAGCAACGACATGGACATGGCCAATGGACGTTGCCATGGCCATGGCCATGACCATCCTTGGATGATCCAGGTGGGCCAGGAGGTCCGGCGGGGCCTTGTACACCTGGTGGTCCATCAGCTCCATTATTGCCAGGTGAACCATTTGAACCAGGTATTCCATCTACGCCATTCGCCCCATCTTTTCCAGGAGTTCCGGGTACAAGGGTTGCCATAATCGTTTACAGTGTGACACCTTACTTTAACTTGCCACTGAAAAACAAAATGCAAAGTTAACTTCTAATTATCTTTCAATTACGATTAAGTAATCTGATAGTTAACTACCCACTTAAAAACTGGCCATAAGAGTTTGCAACCGCTGATTTTCTTAGGCAGGCCACCTTGGAAAGTCACTGGAATAGTAGGAATTTTCATGAAGATAGGGGACATTTTTTAGACTTCACAATTTGGGGTTTAATTGTAATATATTGTATATACATATGTTTGACGCGAACTCTTCACTAAATTATTTGCAATATTTATTTGAATTTTAGGATAGAAGTTTACACAAAAGATGGAAATTTAAATATAAATAAAATTAAATACTAATGAGGTAATTCATAGTCGTGTCCAAATAGAGATCCATATAAAATCGGTCGCAACGGTGCAATACAGTATACTAACTTGTATTACTTTTTGCTTAAGCAACGACATGGACATGGCCAATGGACGTTGCCATGGCCATGGCCATGACCATCCTTGGATGATCCAGGTGGGCCAGGAGGTCCGGCGGGGCCTTGTACACCTGGTGGTCCATCAGCTCCATTATTGCCAGGTGAACCATTTGAACCAGGTACTCCATCTACGCCATTCGCCCCATCTTTTCCAGGAGTTCCGGGTTAATAAATTCGGATTACTCTTCAAGACAAGGAGTTCTTCTCTGATTCTTGGATGAAAATACAGGGCTTTTATAGACCGATTTCAGACCATCAACACGAATCGAATGCAATCAAATATTTACACAGTTGGTAAACAATTGACGCATGAAATTCGGGTTTATTTTCGAATGTGGTAACACAAAAAAAAACAACATGATTATTCTCTGGAAAGCGTCGCAATATCGATTTGGAAATTCATCTTGAACATTTTGAAACAAATCAAACAATGATCGATTTAAGGTTGAAATTCGTGCATGAAAATTCATTCTATCGTACACCATGGAAGGAAAAATCAACCTGTGATTTCAAAATAGTCAAAACCTTCATATTTTGCGGAAGATTCAAGTAAAACTTAATATATTTTGGACACCTACCTCCGGTTGTATTTTCCTATTCTAGGGTATTTTTGATTGAACATATAATAGAGAAAAATAGTTTTGAAATTTGACTATTTCTTTATTTATTTATTTATTTATTTATTTATTTATTTCTTTATTCAGTCTTTAGAATACAATTCTTTACAGACCAGAAAATATCTTATCAAATAATTCTTATATCTAGTTGTAAATTAAATCTAACATATTACTAAATTTACCAATAGGCATTGCAAAATCCAAATCATATTTCATATTGATTAAATTAAATTCCTTTAAAGCTCTTGTGATGGGTTCAAACATAGCATAATTTGTTCTATGAACTGATACATTAAAAAATTCTTTAAATCTAAGACGTCTAAAAGGAACATTGAAGCCAATTAAACTAAGAAGAGATGGACAATCAATTTGACCAGCTATCAATTTATATACAAGCAGTATTAATCTCTTAGATCTACGGTTAATAAGCGTATCTAAATGTATCAACTTACATCTAGATTCATACGATGACATAGTATCTGTAAAATTTAATGAAAATAAGGCAAATTTTATAAACTTTTTTTGAATCCTTTCAATTCTATTGCAATATTTATCCTGATATGGATTCCATACTTCAGAAGCATATTCCAATTTCGACCTCACAAATGACGTGTATAACAGTTTACGTATATATGGGTCTGTAAATGACTTACAATTTCTTCTTATATAAGCAAGAACAGAATAAGCTTTTGGGATTATATAATCAATATGCAAATCAAAATAAAGCTTTGTGTCAAAAACTACACCCAAGTCGAATATATGATCAATTTTTATCAGCAGGCTTTTGTCAATGTAATACGTGGAATTTATAATATTAAGACATCTAGCATAGGTTAAATGATTGCACTTTTTAATATTTAATCATTAAGGAAACACCATGAAACAACATGACACAGATCAATCTGCACCGCCACTGCATCATCAAAATTGGCAATCCTGCTATAAATTTTAATGTCATCAGCATAAAGCAGATAATTCACAAACTTAAAACATTTACAAATATCATTAACGAATATATTAAACAAAATCGGACCCAATACGCTTCCTTGTGGAATACCTGACGTCGCAACATAAACAGATGACTTACAGTTGTCTACACTTACATAACAGCATCTATTAGAAATATATGAAAGAATCCAATTCAGAAAAGAAGAATGGAAACCCCACTTACGTAGCTTCATCATTAGTATACCATGAGGCACTTTATCAAATGCCTTACAAAAATCCAAATAAATTGCATCTCCTTGACGGCCTTGTTTAAAACTTTCAATACAGTAGTTAGTAAATAACAAAAGATTAGTGCTAGTAGAACGATTTCTTAAAAACCCATGTTGACGGTCTGTTATAAAAGGGTTGACAGAAGCGTATATATATTTATATACCAAATGCTCAAAAAGTTTTGACACATTAGATAATTTAGAGATTGGTCTATAATTCTCTATTTTACTCTTTTGACCAGCTTTAAAAACTGGTGTTATTGAAGACATTTTCCAAACATCCAAAAATTTACCAATTCTTAAAGAATAATTAAAAATGAATTCTAAAGGAGTACATAAAGAACTACTGCACCTTTTAAGAAAATGTGCAGAGATGCCATCTTCGTCAACTTTAGTTGATTCCTTCAAATTAATTAACGCTGAAATAACATCAAGTTCAGAAACCTGTAAAGACCCAAAGTCAACAACAGATTCCACGTTGTCTAAAAGCCTACTATCACCTCCATGAGTAGAATTAAATGATTGGAAATTTGACTTAAAAAACTCTGCGAACAAATTCGCTTGTTCAGATTTTGAATTTGCTATTTTCTCTCCAAAAACCATTACGGAAGGAAAATTACTATGCGTTTTCTTTGACGCTATGAAGCTCCAAAATGACTTAGGATTAGTGTGAATTTTGTCTTCAAATGCCATTATATATTGATTGTATAAAAATCGATTTAAAAAATCAAATTCCCTTGCATAATGCTTATACTTATTCATATGTTCCACAGAATATTGACTCTCGCTTAAGTTTTTAAATTTATTTCTTAGATTTTTTAGCTTCTTCAGCCCTGTTGTATACCACGGTTTTTTGTAAACTTTCGGCTTCAATTTTCTTATATAAAATTGACATATTAATTTAATTTGTTCAGTAAATAAAAAATAACATTCCTCTAAAGACTTATTGGCAAATATTCTCATCCAATCAATTGCTAGTATTGCTTCATTGATTATTTGAAAATCGCAACTTTTATAGTCATACTTTAAATCACTCATTTCATTAGTAACACCAGAAAAATTATAAAATGCAACTCCCAATACTATGGGTAAGTGATGAACACCAGGAGGATTGATTGGATGATCACATCTACTAATAGTGAAATTAAGATTTTTGCTAACAAAAATTAGATCAAGTAATCTATGAAGCGAATTATGAAACTTATTAATTTGAATCAAATCTGAACCCATCATACTATCAACCATATTAATTTCATGGGATAAATTTACATTACTTGCATATAAATAATTTGAATCAGGAAAAATACTCCAATTAAGCTTAGGAATATTGAAGTCACCAAGCACAATGCAACCATCTACATTGTTTTCTGGAACTGTTTTTATTATATTGTCTATATGAGCATCATAGAGGCTATCAGTACTGTTAGGTGGTATGTAGGACACTATTATGAACAGAGCACCAACCAAACCATCAAGACGCACACCAATTTGATCAAAAAGGGAATCATTGCTGGCCAATTGTAACAAAGTTGCTTTGAAACATTTTTTTACTGCAATCAACACTCCACCTCCACGGGTACATCCCGTTTTAGCAAAATCGCGATCTTTGCGGAATACATTGTACAAATGCAGATTAAAAAACTCGCCATCAAAAAAATCTTGAGTGAGCCAAGTCTCAACGAAGACAATGACATCATAATCTGCCTCCGATGTTACCATATAGATATGACTATGCCACCATAGCGGCTCCGGCTAACTATTCCAGCATAGCGGATTCATCCTACTATTCCGTCAATGCGGATTCGTCGGTCTTTTCCACCATAGCTGCTTCGGTTGACTATTTCACCATACCGGCTCCTGAAACTATTCCTCGATAGCGGCATTGGCTGACTGTTCTCCTGTACTTTCCTATCCATCCATTCCATTGACAGGGGTGGATTACTTATTGAGTACATTCTGGGTACAAGTCTTGTCATATGCAAATACGCCCTGGTATTTGAGGAATTTCCTGCTTTGAGATCAAACCTCACTTTGTATTCCCTTCGTTTATGTATGTATCTAATGCCTATTCAAGCGATATATAATCTTATCACCGACGGAATCAGTATATCGGCCAAAACCTGAAGTTCCACTGGTGATACCTTAACTGGCCCGGCGGACTTAAAGCGATGGAGTACCAATTTCCCTGGCAACTCCTAATCTATATGAAGTATGTTCACCTATATCGGTCTCCTCGTTCCACTAGTGACCAGGGAATGGATACTCATAACGAGATTAAGCGAGTTCAATGGCCTGAAGACTAATTAAGGTAGTGCTGTCCGACGATAGTATACTCCTGAGATTTGAGACCTTTGTTGTATATTCTATTGATATTAGTTGTGTTCGTTTACTTTCCTAACAATAATGTGGATGATTGTAGTTTGAGAGAGTAAGAAAGATTTTACGCTCTTTTTGAAAATTTACAGAAAAAGTAAACGAACAGCATCCAACAAAAATTTGCGAGAAAACAGCTGATGAGTTTATGTTTGTTTTTTAATTGTGATTAAAAAATGGAAAGGAAGCCACGGTTGACTACTGATGACGTCGTCGGCTCGCCAGAATTTGCAGAATCACTCTGCACATCGATATTATTCATATTAGTTACAAATTGCTATAAAATATTAAAGAAATATTAAAGAAAACAAGAAAAAAAAAATTGTTGCCTGTAAAGTCGGTTTTACGGGCGAAGATTTTACGTGACAACGTCTTTTTCTCGGTAGAATATTTATTGATATGAATATAATTAAATTGCACAATAGGAGTGCAATGAACTCACTTGCCCAATGAGTGTTAGAACTCACGGGCGATGTTTTAACATTTATTGAAACTTATGGTTTAGGAAAATAGAAGTAATTTCAACACCATCTAGGTACCTGTGCGATTTCTATGAACACATTATCAAATGTGACATTATAAACAATAAACATATCCTTTATTATAAAATATAAACATTTCTTTTATTATAAAAAATAAACATTTCTTTTATTAAAAACAAAAGAAAATAATTTACTAACCAAAAAGTATTTCAATTCATCATATTCGCATATCGTTTTTAAAGCCGACCGCAGCTCTCTGTTTCGTTTTGGCTACCTAATTCATATGAAAATTTCTACACACAAACATACACTACACATATCATAAAGCCAAAAAACAAAAAACAAAAAAAAACAAAAAATAATACCTTATCCAATGCAGACTGATCTAAACCAATATTCATACACACGCACATATATACGCACATACATACTTGCTCAGTCGTCATATATATGATGTGCCAAAAAACAAAAACACTCACACCACCGACCAACAGCCACTAGAAGCCAGCAAAGCAAATCGTTTCTGGCACACAAGTAAACACATTGCGTTTACTTGTGTTCGGTGACTCATCGTAACGTTACCGGGCGTTACACTTTTTCATAAGTGACTCCCAGCCGCAACCTAATTTAAGACGTTGTCACGTCAAAAACAAACGTGATTCTACTTACTTGTCTTTGATAATTTATTTTTTCATTTGCTTTGTTTACAGAACAGCCGATTTTAAACAGCTGTTCTATCCTGCAAATTTTGGTTGGCTAAAATTTATCCACCCAAAATTTGCAAACTCTCTAACATCAAACTGTCAAAATTTACGTTCTCTAGCTCTCTTTTGCTGGTTTTTTGGAGTAAACGAACAGAAAACTAGCTACAATTTGAAAGAATTTGCAGGTAAACGAACACAATTATTGATTTACATACGATAATCCACCAGTTTCTGTTTAGACGTCTGTGCGCCTTCTTATGCTGCCTTAGGTCCATTGTGTATTTGTATCAGTCCTCCTTGTCCTCAAATAACTGGTCCTATCCTATTAAAAGTTTCCGGCATAACATCTATATCTCCGCATCTTCAGCATTCCACCTGTCATATTTCTTCCAGTATCTTGTTTTCATTCGTAGACAAGATAATTTTAGTAAGCCTGAAAGAAATTTTTTACATAAAATCGATAAAAAAATGTTCATCAATTGTTTTTCGTTGAATTGATGACAAATTTCATAGTTCTTACATATCCGGTCTCGAACAACCACGGGGGGTCAGGGACCTTACAAAACGAAGATAACATATTTCGCCAACCAGCTCGATCTTTTGCCATATCTCTCCAGTTGACAATACCAAGTGTACACATGGATTCGTCAACCTGATTCCTCCAGCGGAGTCCTGGTCTTTCTTTTTTTCGTCGTCCTTCGAGTTTGGTTTCGAAAACCCTTCGTGCTGGTTCGTCTCCATCCATTCCACTGACATGACCTAGCCAGCACAATCGCGTTAGTTTGATCCACTTAACTATGTCAATGTCGGGATAAAGCTCATACAGCTCATGGTTCATGCGTCGCCGATATTCGCCGTTGTGCACTATACGGCCATTAATTTTTCGCAGAATTTTTCTCTCGAAGACTCCTACAGATGTTTCGTCTGCTTGTGATAAGACCCAGGATTTTGCGCCATAAAGCAAGACAGGTTGTATGAGAGTCTGGTACAGCTGAACTTATGTTACTCGAGAGAGGGCTTTATCTCTAAAGTTCTTGCTTAGCCCAAAATAACATCTATTCGCAAGCACAATTCTCTGCTTAATCTCAAGGCTGACGTTGTTTTTTTGTTTTGTTTACGGCAGATCCGAGGTATATAAATTCGGCCACCACCTCGAAATTATAACGGTTAAGGGCGGATCAATAAGTTCCTGATTTTTCGAAGTTCCCTCGTAGTTATATGAAATGCAACAACAAATCAAGTACCACCTGTTAGTAGACTACTGTCAAATTTTGAGCAAGTTCCGTCATTTACTTTGCTTACTTTACAGCTGTTCAAAACATACAACCTCGTGCATTTTTTATAAATGGAAAAAAGTGAATTTCGAGTGCTCATTCAACATTATATTTTGCGAAAAAAAAACCGTCAATCAAACCAAGGACAAGCTTGATAAATACTATGGGGACTCTGCACCATCGATTTCAATGGTAAAAAAGTGGTTTACTGACATTCGTACAAATTACGCTGAACGTTCTGAATGGTCAATTGAGGTCAATACACCCGAAAATGTCAAAAACATCAACGATATGGTGTTGGCCGATCGAAGAGTAAAAGTGCGTGAGATTGTTGATGCCATAGGCATTTCATATAGCAGTGTGATTTCGATTTTAAATGATTAGTTGGGTTTAAGAAAGCTGTCTGCAAGATGGGTGCCGCGTTTGCTCTTAATTGACCATAAATGTAATCGTGTGACAACTTCAAAGGATTGTTTGGAGTTGTTTAACTGCAATTCGAAGGAGTTTTTGCTGCGTTTTGTAACGGTGGATGAAACATGGATCCATTACAACACTCCAGAGATCAAGCAGCAGTCTAAACAATGGGTTTCTCCGGGTGAACCGGCTCCGAAGAAGGTCAAAGTAAGTTTGTCGGCTAATAAGGTGATGGCAACAGTTTTTTGGGATGCACGAGGGATAATCCACATCGATTACCTTAAAAAAACTTATTGGACCGATTTAACGAGGATTTTAAAAAAACGACCCCACATGGCCAAGAAAAATGTTATTTTTCATCAAGATAATGTGCACACGTGTGTAGTCTCATCCGCCATATTCTCCGGATTTCGCCTCCAGTGACTATTTCCTATTTCTAAACCTAAAGAAATGGCTCTGTCGAAAGAGATTTAGCTCCAACGACCTCGAAAAATCCTATTTTTTGGAAGGGATACAAAAATTGGAGAAACGTTGCACTAAGTGTATTGAGCTAAAAGGAGATTATGTTGAAAAATTTGCAAAAAAAAAACTGTGTTTCATTCAAAAAGTCACGGACTTATTGATGCGCTCTATATCAACGTTCACGGTTTGGTCTAATCGCGTGGAGGCCCTGTTCGTTGAAACCATTAATTTTGTCTTGTCCTCATTTACTGTCAGACCCACTTTTGCTGACTCCTTCTCAATTCTCGAAAAAACCGCAGTAACTTCTCTAATTGTGCGCCCAATGATATCTACATATATCTTCAGCATACGTGAGCAGCATGTGACTTTTGCTGCTGATGGTTTTATTCATGTTGACTGCAGCTTTACCAACCAACTTTCACTGCGGATTAGGTGTTCGTCAAGGTCATCTTGCAAAGGCGTATGAGTTTTGCAGGATTACCAAGCTCAGACATTGCTTCGTAGAGTTTCTCCCGTATCGAGCTATCGAAGGCCGTCTTAAAATCGACAAATATATGATAGGTATCGATTCATTTTTCATGGGTCTTCTTCAGGACTTGGCGTAGCGTGAAAATGTGGTCAGGTGTCGATTTTCCAGGACTGAAGGTATGGTCCAATCAGGTCAGCGATAATTGGTTTTAGTGGGATCGATTCAAAATATTGGCGTAGTATTGAAAACATAAAGAGAAAAATAAAAAAGGCGCATAAAATTCAAAATAAATACATAATGAAAATAGAGAAATGGACAGAAAACATTATCCACGCTATAAACACTTTTCATGTAGTCTTAAACCCTGTTCTTGTGGAGTTTTTACGGTGAAAGTAGGCCAACTCTACTCATTAACAAATAATTTGATGACCAATTTGCATCAAATTGATAACAAACTAACATTAAATTGATGACAACCTTACATCTAATTGACGAAAAATTTACAGCAAATTAATGAAATCAAAATGATGAAAAATATACTCCAACTTGATGACAATATACATATGTATGTATATCCAGAAAACTATTTTCGGAGAAAGGCCCCATCGTCCTCCGATGATATTGTTACAGGAATATGGTTTTACTGTGACTCTATTGATCATATCCATAGTGTTTGACTTGAAACTAAGTTTTGTGTTGAGAATCTCAACCAAATATCTTCCATTATCCTTTAGGTAAAAATTTCTTCCTTCTGCCTTCCAGGTAAAGAGTTCGAGCTCGATTTTCTCTGGATTTACACCCACGCCATTCTTTGGAGCCCACTTAGATAGTATACTGATTAAGTCCTGAAGAACATCTCTGCATGTAGAAAAAGATTAAAGATACGACTGTGCAACATGATCCCTCCGGTTCTATGGGCGGGTGGAATCATATATATTCTAAAACGATGCCGGACGGAATATAACCAAGAATTTCGCCAGTTATCCGGCCATTATAACGGACTATTAACTGGCAGAAATTGAAGCGCTTAATTTCGACGACATTTGGTTCCTACAAGACGCCTTTACTTACCACACAACCCGTGAAGTTATGGCATTTTTGCGATAACAATTTGGAGAACTCTTAATTTACCGCTTCGAGCCGATAATTTCGACGACATTTGGTTCCTACAAGACGCCTCTACTTACCACACAGCCCGTGAAGTTATGGCATTTTTGCGATAACAATTTGGAGAACTCTTAATTTACCGCTTCGAGCCGGT
Source organism: Phaonia tiefii (assembly GCA_963931995.1). Taxonomy (NCBI): domain Eukaryota; kingdom Metazoa; phylum Arthropoda; class Insecta; order Diptera; family Muscidae; genus Phaonia; species Phaonia tiefii. The sequence continues at coordinate 189,701,421 of OZ008370.1, read as the reverse complement.
GATTTGGCCCCCTAGATCATGTGACATCACAGCTCTAGACTTTTTTATTTAGGTGCTACATTAAGTCCTAATTCTACTTGGATAAACCGGCTATGTACGGTGGGGGATTTTGCTGGAAATAAAGGAAATAATTCAGCCGTTTCTAAAACGCTGGTACAGTTTTTACACCGATTCCTTTCGGTATTTTTGAGAAGCCTTTTCATGGCTAAATAGTGTCGCCGTTACTATGCGAGGTAACCGCCGCCGAAAACAGGGATCGTGGTCACAGAGCAAGCATCGAACCGAGGATCTCATGTACAAGAGGCACGCACACTCACCATTGCACCGCCGACGACCACACCACAAATTACAAATTAAGTCATTTAATTAAGTTAAAAATTTGATAAATCGTAGTAATTTTCGGAATTAATTAATTTTTGAGCAATTAAATAATATAGAAAGAACTAAGATATAACGACGAAAGTTGGCAGTTTGGTTACTTACAAAAAATCCCAGAATCCCAAAAATAGAATCTAAAATCCCAAAAATGAGATCTTTTACAAAATTATAGGAATTTTCCAAATATGTTTCAAGGTTGTTTAGCTTTTCAACGTGCTTTGTTGGAACACATGCTTCTATCAGAATTAGGTTAAGCGAACCACAGACTTGTCATTCATGAGCATGAGCTTGGTCGATAACATTTTATCTGACTGATGAATTTGAAAAAAATATTACCAAAAAATTTGGTGAACATGTCAGTGATGCGAACAACTTCGATTAAATTCTTATTTGGTATCAAGAAGGCCGGTAAACCAAAAATAAATATCAACGATAGCTGATGCTCATGCTCAGGAATGACAAGTCAGTGGTCCGCTTTAAAGAAATCGCGAAGCAGCTTTGCACGTTGAGATATTTTTCGCCAAATATCATGTTTTTATTTTAAATCGACCGAATTTCGAAGACTCTGGAGAAAGCTGTGAGAAAGATAGGAAACTCTGGTATGCAAAAAATTCATCAACATTTAGCTTTGTTTCAAACACATATTAAAACTTAATATGTTTGAAAACAAATTCCTCAAGTATTGATAAAAATGTGGTGACACCTTTTTTGCAAAAAGCGCAAAAAATTAGGTGTTTTTTTAAAGTGTTGAACTGCAGCAAGCTATGTCGGAGCTTTGCATTCCTGTTAACCCATCACGCCCTTATAAAATGACACTGACCGACACGAAATCCTCAGTTATGACCTGACCGAACTATTTAGTACGAGCCGAAGCCTAAGGCAGGGCGACAACCTATCACGCGATCTCTTCAACATATTAATTGAGATCATCATGAGAAAGATGCAGTCAACACGAATAAAACTATCAGCAGTATAAGTCAAATGCTGTTCGCATATGCTGATGATTTAGACATCATTGGGCGAAATCTGCGAGAAGTTACTGCAGTATTTTCGATAATTGAGAGAAATCACCAAAAGCGGGTTTGGCAGTAAACGAGAACAAGACAAAAATAATAGTTTCGACAAGCAGAATATCCACCCCCAATTGAAGGAAAGGGTGACCATCGATAACCGTTATAATTTCGAGGTAATGGTCGAATTTATTTACCTCGGATCTGCCGTGAACAGAAGCAATATCGTCAGTCTAAAAATAAAACGGAGAATTGTGCTTGCAAACAGGTGTTATTTTGGGTTAACCAAGCACTTCAGAGATAAGACCCTCTCTCGAGAAACGAAGATCCAACTATATCGGACTCTCATACAACCACTCTTGCTTTATGGCGCAGAACCCTGTGCCCCTACTATGTAACTCGTTTCGAATGCTAAAACTGTTCGCAAGTTGTTTTCGATTCGTATTTAAAATGGTACAAAAAGTGTAACCACACGTTGGCACTGCTTTCGAATAAAAATTTTAATTGAGGTGGCAAAACTATTTGTCAATCGTTAATTGTTTCTGGTAATTTTTGAAACACACATTTTCTTGTGCAAAAGTTTCTTGTGAAGAGTAATAGTTTTATAAATCCAACAAATGGATTCTGCTGCGTTGTCTGTTTTTCTTTCAGCTCCAATTTCTTCCGACTCTGCCTGACAAAAGATTTTAAATTGTGGTACATTTTATTAAGGACTTTAGTGGATTTGTTTCGATAGTCGATTTGGTTGTCGACTTGTTTATTAAATAGCTGCCTATCGCTTAAAACGCGACGGCTTTGGGTCGGAGGACAAGGTGTAGACGATCGAAGCGCGGATGAGCATCGATTGCTTCCGCTTCCACGACTGTTGGCTCTGTCGGGATATCAGCAGTCGTGGCATTTTTTGCGCCGAACTTTTTTACTGGCAGTTTTTCGACTGCTTCTTTCGTATTTAGGACCTCAATTTCCCTCTCTTCTAGCGGTGATATAGGGCATAATCTAGGTGGACCGCCACCTGTGCCTAAAATATTATTTTTCGCAACTTCGCCTTTAAATTATTTTTATGATCGAACCAAACGTGGAAAACATATTACAAAATTATAAGAAAATACATACATTGTACGGCAAACATACCTTCTTCCAGCTAAGTACGTCACGTATTGGTGGCCCTAAGAAGTTGAGGTCACTTTCTAGCCGCTTCCATAAACTTCCACATTTTGATTTTGCCCCCGGCGTCTTTAAACAGCCCTTTGCCATATCGGGGTGCAACGCCATAAAATTTATAATGCATTAAAATTGACACTGTTTTGTGTTTGCACGTTTTTGGTCAATTCCCTTTAATCAATTTCAGTCATAATTTATGTTAAACAAACAAAAGTAATAAAAAACTTGAATTGTTGTGTCCTTTCGCTAACTCTAATGTAAACGAATAAAAATATGAAGAAACGGACACTTTTAACATTCACAATCGATTTACATAGTTGCCACTTATTCGAAAATCGAATAAAAAATCCGATTATAGAGCATTTTGTATTCGAATTCGAGATACATAGTAGCAACCGTTCGTTTTCGTTTTATTTTTTTTATAGAATCGAGTTACATAGTAAGGACCCTGGGTAATATCGCATGCTGATAAAACATCACTCGGAGTCTTCGAGAGAAAAACGCTCGGAAAAAAATCATAAGAGCAAATCTAAGCATTCCAGCTTGTTTTTTGTAGGCTTTATTTCCAAATAAAACAAAACTCGAAGTTTTACAAAGGTTCGCATTTTTTATGGCTGAGGTAGTCAAATTTTGGCTTCCACTGTAAGGCTCCAGTTAGGTCTATGGTTTATCAATTTCTCTACCACAACACCTCTGCTATGCCCGTGATCTTGATCGGACTTGCCCTTTAGACACGGTTAAATTATAATGCATTTGTATAACGCCGTGTATCGCGATCAGGTTAGCGATAACTTTATTCTTTAATCTTTGCCGTTTCCACCACCCAATTTGAGATTAAATTGGCATTTCAGTTGGCAACTCCGTGCTTAGACAAACTCCGCGCCGAGTCAAAATTATCGAAGACGACGGCACAACAGAAAAATTAATTTGGGGGCTATTGATTTTGCTAGTTTTGTACACATTTGCGATGATTTTGAAATAACTGAACATTTAAAATTGGATCAGTGGGTCAAATACGGCCAGTCGATAAAATCGGCTCACAGTTTAAACCAATAAGAGCCATTTATATGGGCGGCAGCGTGAGCTTCCAAAAAGTTTTGGTGGCGGCACGCGTTGGAAAATTTTCGATCGGCTTCCGTCTGTCAAACAGTTTATTTTTTGTGTATGTTTTTATTGTGGTTGCATTTTTATTAGTAACTAACAGTGTTGCATCAAAATGTACACCGGTTTAAAGTGAGGTTTAAAAATAAACTTCAGTATCTACAGATTAAAATTAGGAGTGCTTTCGTTACAAGCTAGCGATTATCGCTTGCTTGCTAGTAACCAAATCGCCAAACTTGCGATAATTTATTATAATATATGTATATATCAAGATGAATTCATAGATGGTGAACGCATAAGCACAGCTGATTTGCTTTGTTTACATTGCAAACCACTTTCGAACTGTCAAGTTCACATGTATTTTGTTTTTGTATGTGTTTGTTTACATTTATTGTTGCTATACGATTGTGTTGGATTTGACACAACGTAAGAGAGTAGCAAAAGCAAAATGTATGTTGTTGTTGGCATCAATTTGCCATCAGCTACAACAACACCTCCTGCGTCTACCATTAGTATTTTTACCATGATATATATGTAATCGTCTTGCTCTAATGCATGGTTTGTAGTTATTCTTGAATATGTGTATATTCTCCTTGTCTTTGGCTCACAATGACAATATCCAACACTGATTTTCTGATTTTTCATACTGGCAACTTTCTGCCTTTTTCAACCGGAAATACATATAATCGTCTTGCTCTAACGCATGGTTTGTAGTTATTCTTGCAAAGGTTTATATTGTTCAGTTTAACGATAACGATATCCAACACAGTTTTTCAGATTTTTTTCAGACTGGTAACTTTATGCCTGCTTAGACCTGAAATGGAAGCGGTAACTTCAAGTGCCGCTTAATATCGCTAAGCTCTCCATACAAAATAAGTGGCAATCTAAGCAAGCGGTGTAACCAAAACAAGCCTATTGCATGAGTAATCTTCTGGGTTAGCGCGGGTTAATGGAGTTAACCTTCGAAATGCGTTAATCTTGTTTGGTGTAAATGCCGTATTATTTCCATTTTTTCGATAATCCCCCCACTGTGCTATGATTGAGGAGCTAGTACCACTCGCACGCGTTATTGAAAATTGGAACCTCAGAATAGTCTGTAAGGAATTATTGCCCACAGACTGAATAAATAAATAAATAAAATCATACGAAATCATACGGCCAGCATCTGAAAGAAATTATCCTTAAAAAATAAATGCAAAAATTTTTTTTTTTTGTTTTGTAATATAATAATGAATAAAGTCCCTGTAAACGAATCACTCTTTATTATTATTGTTTGTAAATGGGCTGAATATACGCGTCGTTTGTGGTACTTTTAACACTGATTGGCTTATAAAATAAACGCTTTAGCGTCATTAATTCTAAATTTAAAGAAAATGTCGAGCCCTAAATTGTCTACAGTAGGTTTATAGCTGGAGTGATCCACTTTGGAAATGGCCAACTTCGATTATACAAAACATTTTGTTAACAAAAATTTAGTCGAATAAAGACTTTTTGCTACTCTATTGGTGCAACAACAGCAACCCCGTAGTTATCATATCCAACAAGAAAATTATATTAATTGTTAAAAATATTAAATATTTTGGAAAATTGTAATATTAGACGTGTTTATCGATCAAAAGTAATAATAATAGATAAAAATTACCATTTGGCATAAGGGCGGCTATAAAAGACTATGATAATAAGAATATCAATTCTATATTTAAAAAAACAAATTACAACTGTGTCAAGTTCAAGTGCAACAAAAGTCATGTTCAGGATTGACGTGCGTAAACCTCTGATTGTTCTTTAAAAAAAATATAGAAAACTCAAACAATATAATTGTTTACTTATGAGCAGGTTGTGTTCGATTCTTGCTTATTGTTTCATGGTTTTATTTACAAAGCGTGTTTTGTTTTTATACTGTTATTTTATTTTATATCAGTCAAATGTGCAACATATGGAAAGACGAAAACATTGATCAGAGGTGTCAAACCAGTTTTGAAATGCGTCTTTGAAAATTATAATATTATCCCCCTATTATGATTTGGGCCGATAAGCGATAGGCGGCTGTATTCTCTTGCTTCATATTACAATTTTGCAAAAAGTGATACCAAGCACCATAGACGAATATAGGTACCCTGCAAACCACATCTACCAAAAAGTATGCGAAAGCACCAACACATTAAAACAATTTTTCTTATTGTTAACACTAACACATGCTAACCGCATTTCTGGCACAATATTTGGAAGATCTACCAGAAACTCTTCCTAGTGCACAAAATATTCCTATCCACATATTGTAGTCTTTCTCACTCTATTTGTCTATTTCCAGCGGAACACACGGCAAAGTAACAGAGAAAGCGCTATGGAATCTAGTATGCGTGAAAACAAGATGAACAATCACATGTATTCACATGTACACAATTTTAATTGGGTAGAATTGTCACGAGCATGTGTATTTTTCAAATAAGACTTCCTGGTAAAATACCAGATATATACCACGGTAGATTTCTGGTAGTGGGTTTGCAGGGTATAGATACATTTATTCTCTCATCTGACGTTTCATTTCACACTCTTTGTGAAATGAGAGAAATTAAATTTAAAACTAACTTACACCAGGTGGAGTTACAAAATATGTTCACTTAACTTTTTCATGTCGTTTTGGTGTAGAACTGAAAAATTTAAATGTATTTTGCTCTTTTTTGTTGACTTTTATCGTTGATATACATTTGTATTGTATTTAACACAACTAGTTTGCCACAAAAACACGAAATTCGGTTGTTGTTCCTTTGTTAGACGTTGTTTACTATTGCCTCTATCTGGTATTATTGAACCCATGTTTTCCACCATGCAATGTTTACTTTCCATCGTACCTATGACGTTTAATTTATTGAGAGAATAAATGTATCTATACCTATATTCGTCTATGCAATCACAAAACGGTAGGTGTCGGCTCAGCTTTTTATTTTTCAGCGTTCGTAAGCGCCAACAAAATTGTTGGCGATAGTTGTGAGGTGTGTGAGATTTATCACTGGAAAAATAATAATAAGTGTTTTAAGATTTTGTGAAAATGTGAGTATGAAAATCATTGAATTGGGTTTGTTTCATTGTAAAAGGCTATTGAACACAGCTTAAAAAAACAAACTATTTGTTTACACTACGCTCAATAATCGGACAAATATTTTATGAAAGCAATAAAACCGACTTATACCAGGGGGATTCTATGGCACAGCTGATCGAAAAGGTACTAGGCCGATTATGGAGAATGAGAGAGCAAAGTAGACAGGAACTAATTTTAAATGGTGTTTATTGACACTAAAAATAAAAAATAAATGGTTTCCCAATACATCCCATGAAGGGACAGGGGAGAGCTTCTCACAACCAGTGAGCTGTGCGCTATCTATTTTACACTCACTGATTGGAACCTGCAGTTTTACACCGATTCCGAACGGTATTTTGAGAATGACAGCTAAATTATGTTTTATGTTGTTTGCATTGAACGAAAATACGCATTCCCTTTGATTTCTGTCCGTTTTATGTCGTTTAGGGTAAAATTGGTAAAATACAGCAGCAAATAAAACTCTATGAAATGGCCTACTACCTCGTCGTCATGAAGAGGCATCGAAGAGAGTAATGGAAACTCTTAAGTATTACTCTATGCTTATACAGCATTCACACTGGCAACGATTTTCTTGATTTTCCCACTTTTGTTGATTTCAAGCAGAGATCAGGAAAATTTGCTTGATTTCCCATACGTTTTGACAGACGCAAATCGGGTACTTTTTTATTTGTATAGGAATCAGGAAAAAATGCTTGATTTGCTTGACGATTTAGAATTAGACGACCAGAAGGTGTGCGTAACTTGGCAACCCTGGTAAAAGAGAACCAAAAAGTGCTAGGAGTGCACTCTAACGCATTTCTCTCTCGCGTCATATCTTGCTTATTTCATACTTTTTGCATAGTTTATGTAATTTTACTTCAACATGGTTGGAATTTGTATAGTTATATACAATAACACTATCAAAAAGCTGCTCGTGTTTTGAAATATTCAATGAAGAGAGTAATAGAGAGAGTAGAGAAGTACTAGGGTTTCACTCGTTATGTTTGTTGGCATTTGAGTGAAGATAAATTTTGACTGTCTACTTGTACATCGTTTTTGATCTCACACTACGAACGAATAGTACGTTTGTTTACAACCATTTCAATCACGGCCAAAGACGATCAAGAAGTAGACAACCAAAAGATGTGCGCAATTTGGCAACCCTGGTAAAAGAGAACCAAAAAGTGTCAGATATTCACTCAAACGCATTTCTCTTTCGTGTCATATCTTGATTATTTCATACTTTTTGCACAGTTTATTTAATTTTATTTCTACACGGTTGGAATTTGTATGGTTATATACAATAACACTATCAAAAAGCCGCTTGTGTATTCAAATATTCAATGAAGAGAGTAAGCAGAGAAATGCTAGGGTTTCACTCGTTTTGTTTGCACGCGCATGTATGCAACAGCTGTTTTGTACGCATTCACAATCGGAACTAAAAGCAAACGCATTTGGGTAATCACAATAGTGTGCTGTCAAGCGCCTACAAATGATAATATGAACTATCGCTTTTTTCGATACTCTTGCATTCGCTTATCGCCCATCGCGAAAAAGAATGATAATTAATAGTTATTGGAACTTTACATTCCTGTCGTGCACACCACCTGCATGAAAGACGTTTCACCACCATGGTCGCCAGGTTTTTTTAAGCGAAATCCCCAAATTGTTATTTTTAATCCCCGAAAATCCCCAAAAAAAAGCTAAAATCCTCGGAAAAATCCCCATCGTTTAACTGGAGTTCGAGAAAGTTTTAAGTTTTAAAATTAAAATTTATTTAGAATTCAGTTTAACAAAACGAAAAATTAAATATTGAAAAATTTAAACATAAATAAATTATTCTATTAATATTAAATTATTAATATGTATTATATTATTATTAAATTATTATTTTAATAATAGTTATAACAATACGATTATGACAAATGAGATCTGGCTTTAATTTATGTACACATTGGTTACAATTCATTAAGCCTTAGTATATCAAATATTTCAGATTCATCTACTTCATTATTTGTGTTGTGCATAGTTTTAGTATTTCTCGTTATTTCTTCTCTACTACTTCTAGTTTTTTCAGTAACGCCAAATATCAAAAATGTTTGTTACATATTTTATTGTTGTCATCACGTACAGCCTTGCCAGTAATACATTTTGATATTTTCAGGAACTGACAAGTGTATGCAGGGGTCTAATCACCGCATCCGTTTTGTATCGTAATCCGGATTACGAAAGTCATTTTAAAGGGCCATCTCGACGATAACCTCTAAAGAACTAGTAGTGACGAAATCGTAGTACTATATTGACTTAATACACACAACTATATATTTAGTTTGGATTTAGGTTTCCCTTTTATCGCTTTTCAAAAATACGGATTACGATACGAAACGGATGCGGTGATCAGACCCCAGTTCTTTTTGCTGACAACATTTAGCAATAACGATTTGCAAGTGTTTACTAGCAACGCAACAAAAACAGTATAGACTTGTCAATTTTCTCTTCTGTTTGTTTTTGCAATCACACATACGCAAAACCAAATATTAATTGTGTGTGTATGCTTGCTATGATTTAGGTAGTGCCAGATCAAAACTTTCAAACAATAAGTGTGTTTTTTTACCCCGCTAAAGTTAATTATAGCTTAATTTGTACGGGACAGCTAAGCGATATTAAGTGGCATTTCAATTTCCCACTTAAATTCCGACTTGTGCAATGACAATGTTGCCACATGTTAAATTTCAAGAAATGGCAACAAAAAGTTATCTTAGATAAATTTTGTTATCATTTCTTGCGATTGAAAATGTTATCAAGGAGAGACCCAAAAGCAGAAATGTTATACATATTGATCATGGTAGAATTATCTACCAGGTATAGTCATTTAAACAGGTGATGCAATTTTTTCCATGTCATTTTTCGTTTCACTTTGGAAAATCTTATGTATTTGGTTTTTATCCTTTTTTGTATTCTTGTACTGTTGTTATATATATGTGTAGAGTTTGACAACTGAAAGCAATGAACGAAAATAAAATGTCTGTTGTTGCTGCTTACAACTTTATTGGCACTGGCTACGAACGTGTTGCCGTATCGTATTTTTTTCACCCATTACAGCAAATGTTGCCACATTGCGTAGTATTAAGTGTGGATCGTTTTATTTGGAAAGTCGTAAGTGGCGATACCTTAAGGGAATAACAAAACAGCCTTAATGATACAAAAGAAACGCTTTTAATACATCTTAAATTTGCATCCCCAAATATCCCCAGATCCCCACACCAAAAAACAAATCCCCTATTTTGGAAAAAAAATCCCCAATTTGGGGATAAATCCCCTAAACTGGCAACGCTGTTCACCACGGCATCCGACGACTTAAGTCCCCAGAACGGTGTTGCAATAATCTGCAAGCTAAATAAATAAATACTTTCCGTTACATCCCATGAAAAGCTTCCCAAAATACCGTTCAGAATCGGTGTACAACTGTAGGTAACAATGAGTTAGTATAAAACCCGAACACAAATGTAAATATTTCAGCAAATGCTTCTTAAATCTTGTCTAGAAATTTGTAAACATATCAATTGAAAATTATCATGTGTGTGTTTAAGTCTAATATTAGTTTTTTAAATTTTGTTGATATTTATTAAATAAACACATAATAAAAAAAAATGTATCACGAAAACAAGTGTTTTTTGTGGTTAAATATGAGATATTTCAAATACAGTATCATGCCCGGTATTCAGTTTTTATGAAATTTTCGTTGCCATAAGAATTACGTGTAGAAAAAATAACGAAAATTTCGTGAACCGAAAATTTCGCTTACTTTTCATTTGCTTGGTACTCAGTTCTTTGAGAAAATTTCGTAGGCAAAAGCAATTACAGGGTGTTTGGGACCGGAATATTGACATTTTGATCATTTTTACAACCTAAAGCAACACGACATGCATTAAAAATAAAATGGAGCGCGTAGAGGAAATACAAATTAAATATTTGCAAGGTAAATCTGAGATATGTGGTAACTCTCTATAAAAAAAATTCCGTTTAGAGTTAAATGACAAAATTTCTTACGCAAATTTCGCAAGAACTGAATACGGGGCTTTAGCTCGAAACAAATATCAACAACTTTATTTTGAAATAAAACGTACAGTATGTGCCCATAACACTATTGCCACTTTAATTTCAAAAGAATATGTATAAACGATAAGATTTCGGTATCTTCATATACAAATGCCAGTTGGTATTATTGCTACAGCTGATAGACTATGAAGTTGGAAAATTATTGTAGAAAGAAATGGATGGAAGAATGACCAATAGATTTTGATATAAGAGTTAGGCCCAATTTTTGACTGGTTATTTAAATTGGTAATCAGTTGATTTTGATTTATGTTTGATCTGACTTTAAATACGAGATGAGTTTTTCAGTGCTTTGTCAAATAATCTTACTAACATGTGGCAACAGTGGCAAATGTCACGAAAAGTAACCGGTATTCATACATTCTTCGGCTAATCGTTACAATGCATCAAACTGACGCCATTTGCAAAAGAAGAGTGAAGTGATAAAATACAAAATATTTAATGAAATTGGAGAATGAAGTTCTAACTGCAATACGAGTTAAATGATGTTTTTATTGTTATTTATACTAGGATGGTGATTATAATTGGTCTCATTAACAATTGAATAAGCTTTGTGTTTGTTGTTCTTTTTGTTTTCTATAAAAATTATATGGTCACTTGATCATAGTTTAAATGTCCGACTTTGGCTGTTTAAACAGCAATCAACTATTAACCTAAACAATGAATTCAGAGTTTAAATAATGTTTGATCGTTGATCAGTCAAAAATTGGGCCTTAGTGTTACTTTTGGTTGTTAAAATTATCGAAATGTCAAAATTCCGTTCCCTAACAATTATCAAACAATTGTTTTCGTACGAAAGTATTTCGGTGTAACAATAGATTTTGTCTACGAAATTTTCGCAAAGAGCTGAATACCAAGCAAATGAAAAGTGTTCGAAATTTTCGCTTCTTGAAATTGTCGTTATTTTTTATACATGTACTTCTTATACTTACTTACTTACTTATCCGGTCATGAACAACGAAGATAACATATTTCGCCAGCCAGTGCGATCTTTTGCCTTATCTCTCCAGTTTTCAATACCAAGTGTACGCAGGGATTCGTCAACCTGATCCTTCAAGCGGAGTCTTGGTATTCCTATTTTTCGTCTTCTTTCGAGTTCGGTTTCGAAAACCCTTCGTGCTGGTTCGTCTTCATCCATTCTACTGACATGGCCTAGCCAGCGCAATCGCGTTATTTTGATCCGCTTAACTATATCAATGTCGGGATATAACTCATACAGCTCATGGTTCATGCGTCGCCGATACTCGCCGTTGTGCAATATAGAGCCATAAATTTTTCGGAGTATTTTTCTCCCGAAGACTCTTACAGATATCGACTACTTGCGATAAGACCCAGGATTCTACGCCATAAAGCAGGACAGGTTGTATGAGAGTCTGGTATAGTTGGACTTTTGTTACTCGAGAGAGGGCTTTATCTCTAAAGTGCTTGCTTAGCCCAAAATATCATCTATTCGCAAGCACAATTCTCCGCTTGATCTCAAGACTGACGTTATTGTTTTTGTTTACGGCATACCCGAGGTATGGGACATGGGACTGTCCGTGGAGGTGGAAAGTTTCTGATAGCCATTCACTTGGGACTGGCCAGAAATGATTCCTTCATTGGGCAGTCCAAGCAGCTCACTACTTCCACGCAGTATGTCCTGGGCAATGGTTTTTCGGAAACCTCCGTTAGCTAGCTAGAGTGAGAAGGCGAAACAAATGACTGATGTCACTGAAGCTCATCAGACAATCGGGCATATTATGTTGTCCTTAGAAGGCGAATGAGCCAAACATACGGGCCAACGGCGGATAGAACCAAAAGAAGAAAATCCAGGTTCGACATATTGCATCCTGGTCAGCGTCTGATCCATAATGGGCGGCTGCAATCAAATATCCTGGCAGTAGGTAAAATGCAAAACCCCCGCAAACGTTAAAAGGACCACAATTTACGTATATGCACCTGGAATGTAAGAACTCTATATAGATCCGGTGCAAGTATCCAATGTCCTCGAAAGTTATAAGGCTGACATTACCGCAATCGAGGAAATGCGATGGACAGTACATGGCTGCACACGAAAAAGAAACTGCGACATATACTACAGTTGCCATGAGAAAAACATGAATTTGGTTGCGGATTTGTAGTTGGCAAAAGACTGCGACATCTAGTCTCTAGGCTCAATCCTGTGAGTGAACGTATAGACACAATCCGCATAAAAACGAAATATTTTTATATTTTCCTAATTTGTGTGCATGCCCCGACAGAAGAGAAAAATGATGATGCCAAAGACATATTCTATGAGCTCCTAGAGGAATCGTATGACCGCTGCCCTGGCCATGACGTTAAGATTGTACTAGGAGATTTTAATGCTAAAGTAGGCAGGGAGAATGTGTTTCATCCAACTATTGGCAATTTCAGTCTACATGCTGACAGTTCCGAAAACGGTATGAGACTGAACATGATCATTAGTGGTACAAGATTCCAGCATAAAGACATCCACAAGGCTATTGATGGAAGACACTCATCCAGTGTAATGGACGTACGAGTGATCAGAGGAGCTAACATTGATTCTGATCACTACCTGGTAGCAGCAAAGGTTCGCACAAGATTAAGTAGAGCGAAAATCGTACGAAACCAGACGCAGAGGAAGCTGGACATCGGAAAGCTGCAATTACCAGAGGTAGCCACAGCCTACTCAAGGAAGCTCTCGCAACTGTTGGCGCAGAACCCACCCCCTCCCAATAACGATCCTGAAGCGCAGTGGAAACTCATTTCCGACTCTATAAAAACTGCCGCAACAACCGTACTTGGTTTTTAAAAATCGCTTCGCAACAAACCATGATGAAAAGAACGCTGCACGCATGGCAATGCTTCAGACAATTGCAACGCGAGCTGTGATTAAGCGGTATAGGGGGAAAGAAAGGAGGTAAACCGTCTCTTTAGGCGTAAGAAACGGCAGTGGAGAAAGCGCGAGAGTGAGAAAATTCAGCCCGAAAATTCTACCAAAAAGTCAAAAACGGAACTAATAGACATGGTTCAGGGCCCCCCTTCTGTAAAGACAAGGACGGAAATCTCATCGCAGATGTGCAGAGTATTTTGGGAATATGGAGAGATCATTTCTCTGCGCTATTGGTACCTTAGATATCCAATGCCGATACAATCGATCTGTATTTGGACGACGACGTCGTTTGCCCCTCTCCTAACCAAGACGAGGTCAGAACAGCTATTGCCCGGCTTAAGAAAAATAAAGCCGCAGGAGCCGATGGATTACCGGCGGAGCTGTTTAAGGCTGGCGGCGATGAGCTGATAAGGTGCATGCATCAGCTCATTAGAAAAATTTGGTTAGATGAATGCATGCCCAGCGATTGGAGTCTCAGTGTACTATGTCCCATATTTAAAAAAGGTGACCCGAGTCTCTGTGCCAACTACCGTGGAATACGCCTTTTTTTATATCAAGCATAATGTGCGAAATACTAAAACCGATTATCGCTGACCTGATTGGACCATACCAGTGTGGCTTTAGGCCTGGAAAATCGACAACCAACCAGATTTTCACGCTACGCCAAATCCTGGAGAAGACCCACGAGAAACAAATCGACACCTATAACCTATTCAACGATTATAAAGAGGCCTGCGATAGCCTGATACTGGGAAACTCTACGAAGCAATGTCTGAGCTTGGTATTCCTGCAAAACTAATACGCCTTTGCAGGATGACCCTGACGAACACCAAATCCGCAGTGAAAGTTGGTAAGGATTTTACCGAACCTTTTGAAACTAAGCGAGGCCTCTGTCAAGGCCTCTACACCCTATCGTGCGATCTCTTTAACATCTTAATAGAGATTATTCTGAGAAAAGCTTCTGTCAACATGAATAAAACCATCAGCAGCAAGTCTCATGCTGCCCGCGTATGCTGATGATATATATATCATTGGACGTACAGTTGGAGAAGTTACTGCGGTGTTTTCGAGAATTGAGAAGGAGTCAGGAAAAGTGGGTCTGACGGTAAATGAGGACAAAACCAAATTAGTCTTCGAGAGAAAAATACTCCGAAAAATTTATGGACCTATAGTGTACAACGGCGAGTATCGGCGACGCATGAACCATGAGCTGTATGAGTTATATCCCGACATTGACATAGTTAAGCGGATCAAAATAACGCGATTGCGCTGGCTAGGCCATGTCAGTAGAATGGATGAAGACGAACCAGCACGAAGGGTTTTCGAAACCGAACTCGAAGGAAGACGAAAAATAGGCAGACCAAGACTCCGCTGGAAGGATCAGGTTGACGAATCCCTGCGTACACTTGGTATTGCCAACTGGAGAGATAAGGCAAAAGATCGAACTGGTTGGCGAAATATGTCATCTTCGTTTTGTAAGATCCCTGAACCCTCGGGGTTGTTGGAGACCGGATAAGTATTATTATCGAAACTTGATGAATTACTTGATTTTTAATTCCCAATACGAATAAATTTCTATAATTTTATTTTTTTGGATTCTTTATTTTTTAAATAAAACAATAAATATGTAATTTATTTTTTTGTTTTCAAAGTTATTAATAATAATTAAAACTAAATAAATTAACTCCAAATTAAAGGATAAGAAAGGTATAACAAAACTGGCGTCATCGAATCGACGAAGAAATATAGTCTAAGTTTAATAACGCGAATCACAATAATATAATCCTTTGTCTCATTAAGATTTTTTCAAATTTCAATATTGTGGCTGTTACGTTTGTACATATTTACTAGAGGTAATTCATATTTTTAAATGCTGAATAATAAATAATATGATAAGAGTTTTTAATTTACAGCATTTCTACTTTTATGATATTTTACCAATATGAGTCGTTACTATATCTTGCAAACAAAATTAGAGAAGGTTCACTTGTATTTCCTGTTTATCATCATAGTGTTCACGATATTAATAGCCTATTCGTCGAATGAATTACGCTTAGTTTAGAAATAAAATTTAACGATATCTTACTCTATAATATATCGCGACCTTAGAACAACAACGTTCTGACAATTTTTGATAATTTAATCGGCATATCTCATTGCAATAAAATGGGCATATCCATACGATTACTGCTGCCGAAATAATTATATTTCTTATCGTTGACGATACATCTAATAGAAAATTATTACTACATATTTTCCTGCAGTAATTTGGTTAACAAAGGGCATTCAATCTGGTTTTTCTCAAAAATTACTTGGTGCACTTAGATCCTTGTTGTTCCTAAGGTCGCGATATGTTAATCAAAAAAAATAAACTGTAACTTGAAAAAAATAAATTAACTTGGTTCCAGTGAAAACTGAAACGGCTGTAAGACGATTCCAAACCAATAATGAGAAACCAATTAATCACTTTTGTGTTAAACTTTTGTACGTTAGGCACTACAAACATGAAGACTTAAAGCCTCTGGTGAAGAGGCAGATTTACCACAGGCATTGCACCCGAATTCAGGCTTTGGTGTGTGAGTGGTTGACGAAACATCTAGTGAGTCGTAATCAGTACCGTATTCATCATTAAAATCCATATCTGTATTATCTTCGCAAGGCGAAACATTCTTGTCCGCATACAGCGGCAAGCCTCCTTTGCCATTTGAGGACCAATTAATAACATTTTTTGTACTGGTGTCTAAGAAAACTTCTTTATCATCGGGTTCTCTGTATTTTGAAACGAGCTTTACAAATTTTCTCTCTCGAGTCGTTTTTGCATTGAATTTATTATTGTCTCCTCTAATAATATTTGTTGTTGAAGACTTTTTAACTTCGGCTCTTGGTTGGTCAATCACGTCAGGATCTGAAAGAGTGTTGGACTTTTCTGTACATTCGTTATTTGTGTCTGCACTCTGAATACTGTCTTCATTCTCTTCTAAATGCTGGTCGCTCTCAGCATCCGAAACACTTGCATCATCCTGAACAACATCGTCAGTAGACATATCATCATCGGAGTAATTAATACCCTCAGATTCGTCTATATCAATGTCAGCTTCATTTTTAATAGTAACGCTAACAGCTAACGGATCGTAACCTTCTTGTTTACCGAAATACCTCTCCAATTTCTTACCATCATCCGTTGTTGGCTTAATTTCGCTTATTGTATTTTGAGCCATTAAAACAGAATATTTGAAACTATCAAACTCACAAATGCGACTCCAACACTGCAAACATATGGCGATTTCCTGATTGGGATGTTCTTGTGTCAAATTTAAGTGCTTGAAATATATAAAAGAAAAAGAAGAATTTGGGTTTTCAAGTAGACAGACAAAATAACAAGTCGGAATAAATAAGTAATAAGTCGATTAGTCCGCTTATCTTTTAATCAAAACAACACTGTTCCAATTTATTTTCAAATTTAAATTTTAAATTTAACCCAAAACGCATTATATTTTCTATTGGTACTCAGCTGCTCTTTATGATGGTCAAACAAAAAGTTAAGCCTGCCGAAGTGACTTACCAATCTACATTGTGATGGTTTTTTAAAGCTACTGGATAAAATTATAACTTACCATGGGATCGAAATATTTTATTGTGGTTGAATATACGGTATTGGCCCGGCCAGTTTCATCAAAAAGGCACTTGTATTCATTACATTTCTTTATACACAAGCGACAGGTGTTTGTTCGTTTCTTGGCTGCATTTGAAAGAAGAAAATCAATGAATTTTTATATTATAGGTTCGGATTAATTAAGGTTCATGCTTCAAGTGGCCCTAAATAATATCAATAATCGACCACAAAAAAAAACATCAATCGGTTTAACTAATACTAATCGGGATTTAACTAATACTAATCGGGATCTAACTTTTTCCGACATGTATTATGTATTATAATTTTTACCTCATTATATGCATGACCAGTACTTCTAATCCTTACAAACGGCAATTCCAATTTATTTTTTATTTTTTTTCAGTTCACGTTTAATTATTTAAAACGACCATTTAAAATAGAATAAGGAATGAATATAAAGATTAAGTCGACAACCCACCACAACACAATTCGGTTATCAAAGATTAATTTCATATTATGGAAATTGTACAATCTAGGTGAGTATCTTCCAAGGTTTGTTAAGATACAGTTGGTTCATGCATTGATAATGCCAGTTTTTTTGTATGGTATGGAGGTGTATTCTGTAGCTGTGGGTTATGTGTTAAGAAAGCTCCGTTTGGTTTTTAACAGGGTAATCAGGTATATATGTATACATATGTACTCCGTTAGACTGCATGAACATTAGTGTGGCCCTTATTTGTATGAATAGTTTTTAGCGATGAAAATGTTTTGCTTCCACCCCCCAGTTTTGTTTGTTTTTGTATCTTAAAAATGGTCATTTGTATGTATGTATATGTCACTATTACTCGAGAACGACGTATCCGATTTTGTCCGAAAGAATGTAGACAAATTTAGAATTACAATACCTTTAATCTATTCCTACACTATTTCTCAATGTAATCAACAGTTTCACAGTTATAAAAAATAGAATGGTGAAAAAAAATATTTTTTTGCATAAAAAATTCAAATATTTTATTATTAAAAAAACGGCTAGAAGTGTAGTTTTATTAGTTTTTCCTAAAGTCACATGACCTATGAACAAAATGAGACATGGATCATTAAAATCGATGAACGCGTTTTAATCATATTCACAGTTTAGAGAAGGTATCTCATTTTGTCAAGAATTGTATTACTCATAATATACAACCCAATCAAAAAGTCACAATGACTTGATGCAGACATTTCATGGGTACCGATCAACTCAGTAGACTTGTCTCTAACCGATACTATTTACTAGAACGTTGATACAAATTGTTTGCCAAAAATTACAACAGTGTAATCTTTATTAGCTTTTCGGGTACGTATTTTGGTCTGAGTGCGATCCATTAAGCTTTCCGTTTGATTGTATCAAAACATTTTAAAATCTATGAATACTGGATCAAGTAGTGTTCGGAACTCTATTGACTGTTCTATTATTATTCTTAGGGTGTTGGTTTGATCTAACCAATTTCAATGAGGACGAAACTCTGTTTGTTCATCCCAAAGTTTTTTTTGTCAATAGGTTCCAGTGTATTGTTAATAATGATGTCTAGTATTTTGTAGATTGTGTTGTGAAGAGTTATGCCTCTAGAATTATAACATTTGATCATTGTTCTTTGGCAATTTTATTATTACACCTTTGGTCCATGAGCTTGGTAGGCGGTCATTGATCTATGCTTCCTCCGCATTTGAGTAACAAATTTCAGCTGCAGTGATGGGGTTTGATTGTAGGAGTTCAGGTGGAATTCCGTCCTCTCCTGGTGCTTTATCCCTCTTTTTGGTTACAAAATCGCCGACATTATTTCTTCGACGTTAGGGACTCCGATTGATATTGTGTGGGCAGCTAATACCGTTAATTCCATCCCCCGCATTTCGAAGTATTCGGCTCCGACGACATTGCTGACTGTTTCGAAGTGTTATTTGCACCGCTTGGATTGGTCTTTAGTAAGAAAGTCGCCGTCTCTATCTTTAACTATATGATCACGGCTTGAGCTAGAGTTTGCAAGCAGGCCTATTAGCCGGTGCTGTTCCCTCATATTATTTCAGTTTTCTCCAGCTTCCGCATCTGTAGCGACATTTACGAAATATATCTTTTTGTCTCTCCTTTTGCCTTTTCACGGATTTCGCGAAGTTTTGTATATTGTCCTAATAGAGGTGGGTTTTTCAATTTATTTTCCTTTTAATTGTTAACTTTTTTTTTCTTTCCAAGTTTCGTCTGTTATCCATACTTTCCGCTCCTCTTTACTTCTGTATCCGATTCCGTTTTTCGTTTGCACATGGCAATCCGAAATTATTTCGGTATCATCACCTCATTTCGATATCGGATGCAATATGGTTTCGAGATCGGACACAATTCTCGTAATAAAATCAGAGAAGTCGGATCCGATACGGCGCCAATTCGCATTCACTGTGCTTTAGTTAGTCATATTTTGGTTACAAGCAAGCAAGCGATTGTCGCTTGCTAAGTTGCAAAGAAAATGGCAATTTAGCGATAAGTCATTTTATTCAAAAATATGAATAAAGGTTGAAAACTCTGAAAGATGTCAAAAAAAAATTTGTTTAAACTTAGCGAAAAGAATTCTAGTCGCTAAGTTCTCGCTAAGTCTTCGCAAAACACGCTTATTATTATCTTTTAAATCGTTGGGAAAACTATTAGTCGTGCTAGTCTCACTCGGAATGATAGCTCAGTAGCATAATAGAGTGTGGGAATGCCCAACTGTCTTGTTCGAAGTGAATGACAGAAAGTAAATGGTTCGAGGAAATAAAAACAACCGAAATTTAATAAAAGCTTTAAATGTACAGCCCCAGAAATTTAACTTTGTAACGAATAATGTATTTACGACGTCTGTGAAAATGCATTGCTCTATTGAAACTTAGAAGCACAGTCTACATATTTCACTAGTTAACACCAGAATACAACTTTATTACAAAATATTAGGCATGTACAAGTGCGTGTACAAGGTTTCCCTCACAATAAGTTAGAAATGGATTGTTAAGTTAGAAATGGATTGTTGTCTAACATCAAAATTTACTCTACAATCAACAAAATGTACATGATTTTTAAAATGTAGCCTGTCATGAAATGAAATGAAATGAAACACCCAAATACTTCACATCATGTACAATATCCAATGAAATTCCATTGTACACCACGAGAGCTTTCATTCGGATTCTAGTCGAAAGAAATTTGATTTGGGTTCCAACAGTTGTGTCATTTCAAGTCGAATGAAAACACAAAATTGTTCAAAACTTAGTCGAACGAAAATGTTGACTTACAAGAACCCAACTTGAGTCCAATGCGAGTAACTGACTTTCGTTAGTTTAGCTTTTCGTTCGATATCGGAGAACAGGCTATAACACTTTCGTCGCCATGATTAGAAAAAAATCATTGCTTAAGATTTAGAAGCGTTCACTTTGAGCCTATTCTCCGACAGCCATTTATTTAAAATTCCAAGAGTGAAATCAATCTAACACTGTAGAACATAAAAGTAATAGTAATAGTAATGAAGCTCCACTTCTGACAGAAAGTGCATCACTATTTCTACCGATTGACTCCTCCCTGACAAGGAGGAGGCCATTAAAGTGCATGAGCAACTCGACGCCCCATAAATGTTATGTTATTGATAGACTAATGTTGAATAATCTAAGCGATCGAACGCTTTTCTAGATCCATTGAGACATAATACACATAGTTTATCGCCCCTAAAGCTGTTCCGAATGGTATCTGTTAGACCCTGTGTAGCGTTCCTATAATTTCTGCAGTAGAGAATTACTCTCGAGGTATTAAACTAAATATTTACTTTCAAAAAAAGTTTGAGTTAGAGATATAGGGCAACCGCCTGCGTGCAATTCATTTTCTTTACAGGGACTATTATGGCTAAAATGATATTAGCTATAAATAGAATGTGGTTTGAGCTATATGGGAATACTATCTTCTAAAACTTTCAAGTGTACCCATCAAAACGAGCAGCGTTTCACTTAACAGATAAGTTTGTCATTTCTATATCGCATTGATCAGCACAGTGAAAAGAAACCCCGTATTCCAGAGATTAGTGTCGAACGAATATAATTGAACATCAACAAACGCTGGATTAAGGGAATTGACATAGAAGTCGGTACCATATGATTTGACAGCAGAAAAAACACATGAATTTAAGGTTTTCCATAGTTCATAAGTAGCTATGTTTTGAAACAGCGAACTATAAGCCTTAAAATTGATTTTTTGTGTCACCGTTTGGTCTTATTCCTTGTGTTACAAAATATTTACCTATTTTTCCTAATAATTATGAGGAATTATGGGTGACTTTTCAATGAGAAGCTACTGAATTGTGCATCACTGCCACATTTATCCTCCCACAATATCACAAGACAAATAATTACAGTTAATATCCCCCATTACGACCACATAATACGGCGAACTGACTCAGAAACAACATACCATATGGTATATAGGCCACCCCAACTTAGACCTTCCTATTATCCGGCAGGAGCTCAACAATTAGTGACTCAGCTACACCGTAGTATTCGCATTTATAAACAGTGATATTCACGCTTTCGGTCAGATTTCTGATTAATCTAGTCTAAATGCAAACATTTTTCTCTACTTCTAAAGATATATTAAAATTGTTAAAGCCAAGATTTTCATACATATGGTTAAGTAATAGTCGTCGTGGCCTTTGACCTTCGAATACCGATCTGCGGCCTTTGTAAGAACGGCTCTGTTTAAAGTGACCCTTTTGAGGCAACAGATCGCGGTGAAATTTATAGCCTACATGTTCATTAAGTCCAAGTTATGTTCATTAAAGATATTTAGGGGCGTATTGTGGGCCATCAAATGACTAAGAATTGTATTCGAACTGGACAACTCATTTGGCGCCAGACGAATACCATTCGTGGAAAAAACTTTTTAAACTTAAGAATAACAAATAACAAACACGTACATACATACGTTTGGAAATTTCGTAAAACGCCATTGAAATCAATCCTTCTTAAACGGCTTGTGTTATTGTCAATACTTCCTTAACAATATATTTTGGATAACTTACATACCTTTGCCACTTGGTATATGGACCGTTTCCTTAAATGTTACTGTCGGTCCGTTCCGTTCGATAGTTTTCTCACAAAATATATCATCCAATTCGGCCATGAAGGGCGCTTTGCACCGTTTCCCCGATTGGCGGGCACTATCTTTAGCGGTTTTATATGTGTGCAGCAATGTCCTCATCTTCCCCTCCAAGGATGATGCTACCAAACTTGTATCCTACAACAAAATTGATTTTTTTTTTAAACTAGTACTGTCTCCACCTACATATGTAACTTACCTTAAATCCCTGCGATATCATATCCTGCAACACTTGACCATAACCATTTCTCTTTCTCCTTGACTGGCAGAACTCCTCTTTCCTGGCCTTGTAGCACGATAAAAATAGCCGTGTCTCGCTTTTGGTCCATCTTTTACGCTTGCTAACATTTGGTATTGAATAATTATTGTGGGATTATAGAAAGTGATTGTTTGCATACTTGTTCTTTTCATTTTTATCCATTTTAAATGAATTTTTGGGCCAAGAAACTTCAATTAGCAATATTTGTTTATAAATAAAATAAGATTTTGACTGCTGTTTCCTTATTTTGCTCCTGCTAGTTTAGCAACTCGCTTAATATCTGCCAAAAATATCACTTATCTTTAGCGATAAACTGTACCTCGCCTATTTGATCTTTGGAAATTTGCTTAGCTTTGGCGACCAATTGCATCGGAGATTAATTTCGCTGTTTGTTGTCGTTTTGTTATATATTTTAATAGTGTTGCCATATTTATTGTTCAGTGTAATAAATATTTAGTGTTATCGAATTCCGAAAACCGGTTTTGTTGATATCCACCGAATGATGAGCTTTATAGCTCATTCACACTGGCAAATTTATAAGCGTTTTCATCTTAAAACGCGCACTGAAAACTTGGCCGTTTACACTGCGCTTGTTGAAGTTTGCGTCATTTTAAAAATTTTGGACATAAAACAAACAAATTTTCAAAATGGAAAGTGCACGCGAATCTTCTAACTTAAAAATAAACACCTTTTTAATTTGCAATAAAATTAAAAAATTGATACATCAATAGTTAATTCAGGCATAAAACTATTTTAGCAGCAACATCAGATGTGCACCAAAAGTTCACCAACGGTAAAGGCTTTTGCGCTGAGTTCGCGCTAAGTCCAACTTCTTGAGATATAGGCCTTTTAAGCTTGAGTATATAATCGGTCATATCTCAGGTATTTATCATCGGATCTGCTTGAAATATATATCATTGCAACGCCCTTGTGAAACTCTATAACTCTGTATATAAATACATTTTCTTTTTTTTTATTCTGTTGTTCGACCTTTTCTTTATCAATAAATAAACAATATTCTTCGAGCTTGAGGTTAGATTTGCTGTTCTTGTATTTATTTTCCTCGATATTTCGCTAGTCCATTGTGTAGCATCATCAGGAGATATAAACAATATTTAACAATTAAAACAAAATAACAATTGTGAAAAATTTACATAAAATTTACATAATTTTTTCACACTTCTTATTTTGTTTTAATTGTTAAATATTGTTTATATCTCCTGATGATGCTACACAATGGAGTAGCGAAATATCGAGGAAAATAAATACAAGAACAGCAAATCTGACCTCAAGCTCGAAGAATATTGATTATTTATATTTCCTTTTAATAACCCATTGAGGGCTCATTTAAAAAATGTTTTTTAACCTCACTTTTTTGGTTTAATCAACTTGTTGTTCTTGTCTTTTGGTGTTGTTGAGTTTGTTGTTGTTGTTGTCTTTTATTGCTGTTGTCCTTTGTTGTAGTTTTTACACACCAAAATTAAAAAATTATTTCTAAAAACTCTCGCAATTTTTCTGATTTTGTCACACATCGAATTAAGGTAGAGATGGAATTTGAACCGCTCCTGCCTGACTAGGTGGAATATAAATTTAACGATTTATGAAATTTATTTCATCAGGATCGGATAATATATGACAGAGTTATGTCGGATTATACATTCAAGCTTTGGAGACCTACAGTTCGGAAAATATGGACTTCCGCAAAATTTTTTTTAATCCGCATTTAATGCTCTACCAGGCAAAAAACAACGAAAAAATCCAATTTTGCTGCTAAAAGAAATTTGCTCCGTTAATTCATTGCAAACGTTAAACAAACGTCAAATAATTTAGCAATTTATTTTTATAGTTTGTTAGTAAGGGACATATGCGGTAAAAGAATATAAATTTTTATACACTCTATCCGCATTTCTTTGTATATATGATCATATGAGCTTTTATAGCTCATTCGCACCGCAAAATATTTTCCTGATTTCCTATCAAATGTCCTAACAAACTCTGAAGTGTTAGCATTGTGGTTTTTCCTGATTTGATTGAAAGTCAAGGCGCATTGACGAGATAGTGTTACTACAACAACAAAAACACCAAGCCTACAAGAATAGCCAATTTTATTTGTCTGGTACTTTTCCACAATCAAATTCAGCACAAATGTATTCCACCATGTCTCCATGCGTACCACCACATCAATGCGCCGTGATTGAAATGGTTGTAAACAAACGCACTATTTGTTCGTAATCAAATTAAGGATTTTTTCCTGATTCCTAAACGAGTAAGAAAAAATACCAGATTTGTCGTCTGTCAAAACGTATGGGAAATCAAGCAAATTTTCTTGATTTCTGCTTAAAATCAACAAAAGTGGCAAAAATCAAGAAAATCGATGCTAGAGCGAATGCTGTATTAACTAGAATATTCAAAAAACCGCTCAATTCAAGAAACCGGGTTTTCTGTTGCTTCGAAAAACGTGGTTTTTGAAAAACCGGTTCACCCAGTTTTTTTAAGGTAAAAACTGGTTTCCACCGGCTTAGGTTTTAATATCCCATTCTTAAACCCCTTATACGGAATTTACACCAACCACGATTAGCGCATTTTGAAGGTAAACTCCGTTAACCCACGCTAACCCGGAGGATTACTCATACAATTTTAATCTGTAAAAACTGAAGTTTAATTTTTAACCTCGTTTTAAACTGGTGTACAATTTGATGCAACTCTGTTAATTACTAAAAAATTCAACCAAAATAAGAACATACATAAAAAATCAACTGATTCGCAGACAGAATCCGATCGGAAACATCGCCGCCACTAAAAAATGTTTGAAGTTCACTCCGCCATCGGATTCAAATATGAGCTAATTTGACCGACTGATCCAATTTTAAAGGTTCAGTTATTTCAAAAACATCCCAAATGTGTACAAAACTGGCAAAACCAAAAGCCGACAACTAAATTTTTTACTTGTGCCGCCGTCTTCGATTATCAAAGTTGCCACCTGAAATAACAATTTAATCTCAAATTAGTTGATGTAAACGATAAAGTTAAGAGAACAAGGTTATCGCTAACCTGGTTGCGATAAACCGCGGTGTAAATGCGACACTATTCACATAGCCTGTTTAACTTGTTTTGGGACCGGAATCAACTGAATAAACACTTAGGGTGTTCACGAAGGACTGCTTATCAGCTTATCAGCTCATGTGTTTATCTCGCCAACAACAAAATACATTGAAATAAAATAAGCAACTTTGAGCAACCTGTGCCTTTGGCAAAAGCTTATCAGCTTATTTTTAGTGTTGGAAAATACCAAAAATTTAACTTGCTGACAACACTAAAAACACGAAGTTTTAGCAAATGGCATCTCAAATTTTATATTTAAGTATTGGTAGCACTGGTATTTACATCTGTTTTTTGTTTATTAAAAAAACAATCAAAATGAGCGCAAGTTGGGGGGTCGGGGAAACCTATGTGTACAAACGCAAAACCATAAATATTTGCATCGTATACATTTCTGACTACTTACCTTTAATGAATTCAATTTCCAAAGTACTCATATTGACTCTGAAGTCCATAATTTGTTGTTTAATGCTCTGCTTAGGCATTTTACAAACAATTTCAATTGTACATTGATGGTTTTTATTTCATTTATCGAACAGCTGATTGAAAAAAATAAACATGATAACCAACATGGAAGGGTGTTCACGTAGCCCAGAGCTTATTTTTCATCTTTTCAGCACATAAGCTGATAAGCAGCCCTGCGTGAACAACCTAACTTAAATTGAAAAAAAATTGATATGCAACACAATTTTAAAATTTTAATAACTTTTGATGTGTTATCATTACATTCCATGAAGGAATTGGGGAGAGCTTCTCACAACCAGTGAGCTGTGCGCTTTCTAGTTTTAAACTCATTGATTGGGACCTACAGTTTTACACCGATTCCGAATGGTATTTTGAGAAGCTTTTTCATGGCTAAGTACTCGATAGTGTCGCCGTCACTATGCGAGGTGACCGCCGCCGAAAGAAATTTAAGGTGGTCAGAGCCAGGATCGAATCCAGGATCTCATATACAAGAGGCGCGCACACTAACCATTGCACCACCGACGGCCACGAGAAATCTAGAGATATCTAATCAAGGAAATCGATGCCAGTGCGAATGCTGTATTAGGAAATGAAGGAAAACAATAAAATAAATGAATGATACGTGAACTTTAACATGAAGCACTGATTCACCATGGTTTATAGTTTATTTTCACTACTCTATGTCGATGAAAACTTAAAATTTTAATTTGACGAATGAGGCGGCATACAATTGTTTTGTTTTTTATTGTAATTTCAGAAACCACGTGTTCGGTGAACAAAGGCGACCCATAATTATCGACGGCGTTGGAGCAACAAAAAAATTAATCGATGGCGGCAACTGAGTTTTTATTAAATGTGGTTTATCGGCATATGTTACTTTTAGGCTCATCTCGTTGGTTGTGTAAAAAAATAGATATTGTTTTTAGTAATTCATAATATTGGCCAAGATTTTAAGTCGAAGCGTGCCTTAATGACGTCGGAGTGAACTTCGAAAAATTATCTACGATGGCGGCACGCCGGACAATTTTCTGTCGACTTCGTTCTCTTGCATATATGCAAAAAAAGAGTACTATGTTAATTTTGTTGAGTAAAAACAGCGTTGAATACGGCAATTTCAAGGCAATTTCAACGAAATTGTTGTAAATATCACAATTTCGTAATTGTCAAAATATATGCGAAATTGAGCAATTTCAGCCCAAATTGCGAAAGATTTCAAGATTTCAATTTCGCGGCAGCGTGAATAAGGCATAAACCAGTTTTAGATTAAAGTGACATTTCACGTGACAACTTTGTGCTTAGATAAATTTAGAGCTGCACAATAGACAAATTAAATTGGAGACTGTTGGTTTAGCCAGTTTTGTACAAATTTGGGATGGTTTTGAAATAACTGAACGTTTAAAAGTGGATCAGTCCAAAATGGTTCACCTAGTGTCATCTAGCAACAGGACAGTGTGGATACGTAAATGAAAGATTTTCTTCTCACAAATTCCATGGTGCACTTAGTTATCTTATGAAACATCTGTGGGCTAAAATACCCTAATTTTTAAAATATATGTTGGTCCTGAGAATCGGATGACGGGTAATAGCTATAAACCAGTAAGCGTTGGTACTGAAATGAAAAGAAATTTTCATTACAACATATATATCTTGGCCAACAGATGTTTCACGGGGAATATAAGAGCACCATTTAATTCGCGAGAAGACTAACGAGACCTCGTTTCTCTCAGATTATAAAAAAAAAATAAAAAATTTAAATTAAAGAAGAAATCAAGAAAGCGAAAAATGGAAAAATTAAATGTCGCACGGACCTATGTGGCCCACAGGGTCCAAAAAACCGGTACATTCAGGGACACTTAGGTATGGGAATGTGTGGATACTTAAACGAAAAGTAATCGTATCGCGAATTCAGCGGTGACAATATTTTTTTGCAACGTCTGTAAGCCGAATTAAGCTGAAAAATAAAATTTTTTAAAAAAAAATCACGATTTTTGTGATTTTGTCACACATCGACTTAAGGTACAGAGGGAATTTGAACCCTCCTGCATGAGCCCGGCCGGGCGACTAGGTGAAATATAAATTTAACGATTTATGAAAATTATTTCATCAGGATCGAATAGTAAATGACAGAGTTATGCGCGATTATACATTCAAGCTTTGGAGACCTATCTAAACCAGGCAAAAAAACCAATAATCCAATTTTGTTGCTAAAAGAAATTTGCTCCAAATATTATTTACTATTTTCGTGTTATTCTGCCCAAAATTTTTGAATTTTATATGCCGGTAACTCGAAAACTAGCACAGTTATCGAAAAAAATATTTTATATTTACCTCGTATTTTGACCCTTTATATAAACAGCGCTTAAAAATTTGAATTTTTTTCAACATATTCCTATTTTGCGACACTTTTTTGGACCCTGTGGGCGAAATAGGCCCCGGCGACAAAAATTTTTTTGGGTTTTCGTTTTCTCTAATTTAATTCTATTTATGGGTTTTTTTTCCTTTTTTTTTGAGCGTTCCCCGGCCTCATTCATTTTTGCCAAACCGATTTCATGTGTGGCCTCTGCGATAAAGCTGTGGTCTCTGAAATTCATTTTGATGTGGGCGCAGAAAAAATCGCCAGTTTTAATATAAAAAACGCAGAATTTGCAGCACTATACATCAGCTGTTCTATTTGCCAATCGCCATGATTTGATATTTGAAAAAAATGTCGACGCAGTATTTACAGCATTTCCAGAAATCCGAGTTTGTAATTTGATCTAAATTTATTTAAAATGTCCACTTCTATAACGACAAGACTGCCAATAAAAGACAGCAACGTTTGTCGGTTGTGTCAAATACCTTGCAATGGACAACACAATTGTATCAATGACGATAATGCTCAAATGAATGAGGTCTACAGGATCACATTGAGATATTTCCCGGCAAAGGTAATTTTGGACCACTATGAAGACTTCACGAAATGTGTTATTGGTTTTTTTTTTGTAATACCTAAAGTTTTTAGAACCTTCTTGGAGTAGCTCACAAGCAGCATTGTGTCTGGAGTGTTGGCGCCATATTATTGAGTTCTACAGCTTCCAGGAGTCGATATTTGAGACGCAAAAGAAACTCCTTGGACGGCAGCATGAGGTTGATATCGATATGAAAGACATTACTATTCTTCCTAGAAATGGCAGCGTCGATGTTACTTCGGGTGATATAGTTAATTGTGATGTTAAACCGAAATTGGAGTACAGCCCTGTGTCGTCAGACTTAAAATTGAAAAATGTTGCATCATCTAACGAAAATGATCAAAATGTGGGAAAGGAAACTACCGATGTTAAAAATGATGATGGGGTGTTCATGGATGGTTTTACTATTGACATATCTTTGTCCGATCTGGAAGATATAGACATTCAATTTAGTTCAGATGATGAAATGCCAGTGACCAAAAGTTTGGACACCCAGAAAGGGGTTGATCTAAAACCTGCGTTACAAAATCCTACACGAAACACGTCGCAATGCAATGTTTCCCTTGATTCTCTAACCTGTGATGGCAAAGAGAAAAAGTCGAAAGATAAGTCAAGCGTAGATGAAGATATTGATCACGGTAAGCCCAAACTCGAATGTTGGATATGTAATAAGTCTGTCGCAACCTTTAAGCTTCTGCAAGACCATTTTCAACTGAAACATAGGAGTGGACAGTGCTACACTGTTTGTTGTCAGAGCAAGTTTACCAGCAAGCATCAATTCGAGGAGCACTTACGCTCCAAGCATACCCACAACGAAGGTTTTAAGTGTGAAGAATGTAAAATTGAATGTTCAAGTTTATCCATCCTAGAAAAGCATAAACTTCAAAAACATCCGGAAATTGTACAAAACTTTAGATGTCCAGAATGCCCAATGATCTTGCCGACGAGCGATCAGTTGGAAAAACACTTCAATGCCCATTTCGCTTGCCAAGAATGCAGCAAAGTGTTTCGAACAACTGCTGGCCTAAAGTCCCATACACGAGCTGTTCATATTGCTGCTACAAAACGTTCAACGACGGCGGTGGGATTAAAAGCTGTTTTGGAATCTAGTTCAGACGGCGAAACACCAGTGAAGAAATGCCGAAAGGATTTTCAAGTAGAAGCTGCTTTACAAAATCCTACAAGAACCACATCGCAATGTAATGTTTCTCCAGATTCTCAAACTTGTGATGGCAAAGAGACAACGTCGAAAAATAATACAAGCGTAGGTGAGGATATTGATCAATTTATAGCCAGGTATAAACCAATATTAGACTGTTGGATATGTAGTAAGCCTGTCGCAACCTTTGCACTTTTGCAAAGCCATTTTCGTCTGAATCATAGGAGTGGACAATGCTACATTCTTTGTTGCCAACGCAAGCTAATCAGCAGGCATCAAATTGAGCAGCACATACGCTCCAAGCATACTCACAAGGAAGCTTTTATGTGTGAAGAATGTAAAATCGGATATCCAAGCGCATCTACCCTAGAAAAACATAAACTTCAAACACATCCGGAGATTGCACAACAGTTTAGTTGTCCGGAATGTCCTATGATTTTGTCGACAAGCAACCAGTTAGAAAAACACTACAATTCCCATTTCGTTTGCCAAGAGTGTAGCAAAGTGTTTCAGACAACCGAAGCCCTAAAGTGCCATACAGCAACGGTTCATATTGCTACCACAACTTCAACAACGGCTGCAGTTGGCTTAAATGATGTCTTACAACCTTATTCGGAGGATGAAATAGCAGTTAAGAAATGTCGTATGGAATTTAAAATAGAATCTGCTTTACAGAATCCTATACGAACCACGGCGCCACACAAAGTTTTCCAAGAGCCTCAAACCAGCGATGCCGAAGAGAAAAAGTCAAAAGATTATACCAGCGTAGATGAGGATATTGATGAATTTATAGCCAAGCACAAACCAAAGCTAGACTGCTGGATATGTGATAAATCTGTTACAACCTTTGAACTTTTGCAAGACCATTTTAGTCTGAATCATGCCAGTGGGCAGTGCTACATTACTTGTTGCAAAAGGAAACTTAGTAACAGGCATCAAGTTGAGGAGCACATACGTTTCAAGCATATAGAAAAGAAAGGCTATATGTGTGAAGTATGTAAAATTGAATATCCGAAGGCATCCATCCTCAAAAAGCATCAAATTCAACGACATCCGGAAATTGTAGGAAACTTTAATTGCCCGGAATGCCCAATGATTTTGTCGACAAGTGACCAATTGGAAAAACACTACAACGCCCATTTCGTTTGCCAAGAGTGCAGCAAAGTGTTTAAAAGTACTGATGGCCTTAAGTCCCATACACGAATGGTTCATATTACTACCGAACAAACTGCAACGATGACGGGCAGCTCAAAAACTTTCACCTGCGAGCAATGTGGTAAAACTATAAACTCAAAAAGTATCTTTGAAAACCATCAACGTTACGCCCACAATGACGATTGTAAATACAAATGTAATATATGTGAGAAGGCATTTAAGAAAGTTCTACATTTCCGTGATCATATGAATTATCACTCAAGCGATAATTATTACCCCTGCCCGCATTGCTCAAAGAAGTTCCAGTATTGGTCTCACCTGGAATCGCATATGAAGTCGGCACATTTGAAAATGTGTTCCAAGAAGCATATGCTCCAGATTTTGTTAGCTGAACAGGCATTTGATGTGCAGCAAGGAAACTGAAGAAAAAAGTGACAAATTTACATCTAAAATTAATGGGAATAGTGATACAAATGCTGCAACCGTAACACTTAAGGCAGATAAGAAAAGAAGTAACTTCAGACAATCAAAAATCGCCCAAGTTGCAATTGTCGGACATCTGGAATTGGAGCTGAAAATTAAATACTCGGTATTGCAATTGTTGTGGCATTTAGCTTCAGCGTTGCGCCGAATTTAGATGCATTAATTGTAATCCTTTGTTTTATCTGTAAACAGTAAATTAGTATGTTAAACAAAATAAGTATAGTATGTAATGAACGATGATTTATAGAACGAAACAAAAACTCGAATTCATTCAATTCAATATAGGTCCATTTGATTGAGCCAACACAAACGAATGCGGGACGTTTGTGGAAAATATCGAAACGAAACATTTCCAGATTTTTCCAAATCTAAGAAAAAAATTGGAGAACACAGCAGGCTCAACCTGTTTCTCAATTTTTCCATTTAATTTTAATAAATATCTCAATGGGGCTTGACTGTTAAGTATTTTTTTATGTATATTTAGGATTCTTCTTCTCTGTAGAGAAAGGGTAAATAAAGTAAATGTATTATTTTCTTGGTAAATTAACGATTAATATTCTGACATAATAGGTATACCTTTCCTTTTATTCTACTTGGCACAGCAAAGGTTACTTCATTGCAACTCCCTTAATGATTATAATAAATAAACATGTTTATTCAATTGATTGCAAATCTTAAATCTATTATGTAGAACACAAATCAAAAAAGATCACAAAAGCTACACCCAAAAAATAACGTTAGACTATTAAAGGACCCAGCGTTTAGGAATGGATGCACATCCATTACTAGTTCCAAACTCATTCTTTCTTGCCGTATGTTATGACGACACCGGTTATCAATGCCGCCACTGTAAAGCCCTGCGCCAAAATACGTGCTCTCATCATTATTTGTGACATTCTGCGATTCCCCGTACGGAAATTATACAGGCCAAAACCCAAGGCGCCTGCAGTTGCAAGGCAACCTGTAAATAATTAATTAACGTCGTAGATCGATTTATATACACATTCAAAACAATTATACTTGTTTTTCTTATATAATTTCGAAATATTTGTGTTCTTACCGATGGGCACGAGTGGATTTTCCTTTATTTTGCGAGCCAACTTCTCCTTGGTTGTTTCGGGAAACGCTGACTCTGATTCCTGACGGAGTTGAATCCAATCAAGCTCTTCATCGGACAATTTAATTTGTTGTTTTGCCTGCGAAGTCATTGCTTTATGTATTTTATCTGGCGTAGTAAATATCCAAATCTTCAGAAGCTGCAGTTGTTTTGTTTGACAAGCACTAACATTGGAACGTCAGCTGTTTTTTGTTATTGTTACACAAGATGTATTTATTACAGGTAGAAAGAGTAGATCAGTTGATTTAATATGTCGTCGCAAAGAGAATGAATAGAAGTAGAGAAGATAATTTTTCTTAGATATAATTGCCTACAAAGAACACGACTAATAATGCCATGTTCCCATTACAGCGCCAATTACTTAATTCGATCTTCATTCGTAATTCATGATTTACCCTGTTCACACTACACATTCGTTATTCAATTTGACAGTTTCTGTTGTTGTTTATATTTCATTGTGAAGAAATTGTAGTAATGGAAGCAACAAAAAGTGAGTAAAAATAAAAATTTTAACATTCTTTGAAGATAATGTGTTATGTATTTGCTTTTTTTTACTTTAGCAAATAGAAAAAGTGTTAGCAGATGGGAGCAAAGGGGCGAACGAGCCCTTTTGGAGATCTGGGCCGAAAAGACGGAGGCGTTGCGTGGTTGCCGTAAAAACAGCCACATACTAATGGAAATGGTGGCGGAGCTCCAAACCCAAGGTTTTAAATACTCAGTGTCGGAACTGAAGACTAAAATGCACAACATGACTGCACGTTACAGGTAAGAGTTTTGTGGTCACTGTTATACATATGATGTAATTATAAAATTCATTTGTATAGAAAGGAGAAACAGAAGGTGGGAACAACTGGTGGTTCACCCTCGGAGTGGGACCTATATAAAGAAATGGAGGTATTGTTGGCCCCATATAAAAGTTACCACTCCGAAGAGCTGGTGGTTGACAGCATTAATGGTAAGTAATCAAACTCATTTATAACAAGTAAAAGTGTTAAATTCGGCTGTGCCGAATCTTTGATACCCTCCACCTTAGCGTTAACCAGCAAAATATTACATTTTAAAAAGGACCTTTTTTAAGAAAATGTACTTTTTTAAAAAAAATAAAAATAAGTTAGTTGTTCACAAAAGCAATTACTTGTTCACAAATGCTCACAAACGCAGGATGCTCACAAAAATTCTCACAATGCTCACAACTGCATTGCTCACAATGCTCACATTGAAAATGTACTTAAGAAAATGTACATTGAAATGTACTTTGAAATGTACTTTGAAATGTTCTTAATGAACTTTATGTACTTTGAAATGTACTTTCAAATGTAAGAAATGTACTTAAGAAGAAATGTACTTAAGAAGAAATGTACTTAAGGAATGTACTTAAGGAATGTACTTAAAAATAAATGTACTTAAGAAAGAAATGTACTTAAGAAATGTACTTAAGAAATGTACTTAATGAAATGTACTTAAGAAATGTACTTAATGTACTGAATGTACTTTGGAATGTACTTAAGAAATGTACTTTTTTTTAAGAAAATGTTACTTGTTCACAAGTAAAATAAAAAAGCATTTTTTAAAAATAAAAAAGCATTTTTTGAAGAACTGTTAAAAAAAAAAAAACATTTTTTAAAAATAAAAAATCATTTTTTGAAGAACTGTAAAAAAAAAAAACAAGTTGGGACGAGAGTTGAACCAACAACCCGCAGAGTCCAACACGCAGCCCTTCACCCATCAGGCCACAGCGACCTTAGATGAACTGTGACAAAATTCATATAAATGTATGAACACATGAACTACATGTAAACATTCTAAAGTACTTATCTATTATAAAGAATAACAAACAAAGATTTTCAACATGGAAATTCACCACGAGACAAAAGGAGTAGTAAAAGTAAAGTAAAAAAGCATTTTTTAAAAATAAAAAAGCATTTTTTGAAGAACTGTTAAAAAAAAAACAAGCTGCAAATAGATTTTTTTTTAAAAATAAGGCATTTTTTAAGAACTATTAAAAAAAAAAAAAATCAAGATGGGACGAAAGTTGAACCAACAACCCTCAGACTCCAAAGCGCAGCCCTTTACCCATCAGGCCACAGCGACCTTAAGTGAAACGTGACAAAATTCATATAAATGTATGAACACATGAAATACATCTAAACATTCTAAAGTACTTACCTATTAGAAAGAACAACAAAGATTTTCAACTTGGAAATTCACCACACGGCAAAAGGAATAGTTTAGTATAAAACTACAAAAATTAATGTGAAAATTCTATGAGTTTTTTTACGTTTCCAACCATAAAATTTTTTCCAATGGACCAATTTCGCTGATTTTCAATACCAAACTGCTCAGGAATACGTGGAACATTCTGGCCAAAAACCAAACCGCGTTATCGCCGATTGAAGTCGTGAGAATGTTTTCAACAGACGGACAGACGGACATGGCTATATCGACTCCGGATGTTATAAGGATCAAGAATATATTTACTTTATGGGGTCGCAAAGCCTTATTTCTATATGTTACAATCAGAATGACAAACTGATATATACCCTCTAATAGAGGGCCTCTATCACTTACAGTGGAGGGTATAATAAAGAAGCAAATTCGGCGTGGGTGCACCTTAGCTTTTTTATTTTCCTTATTTTTGCCTAAAAGGGCATAAAACGCAAATAAAAAAGAAGAATAAACATTTTGGCGCTGGTCAATATTTCCCGAAATATAGGCCTCCAAAGTTTAAAAGTATAATCTCACATAAGTCGGTCATTTCTAGGCCGATCCTGTTCAAATATATGCCAATAGAAAGGTCATTCGAATATCTGCAAGTGTGCATCTAAAAATGTTTTACTTTATTAAACCATTAACCGAACATGAAACCGAACATGCTTAATTTAGAAAGGAAAGGATTTTAAAAAACATCATACTGTGAAGTCAGTTAGGTCTGTTTTTTTTTAAATGAGTTACGTTTTTTTTAATTTATTATAAATCCGTTATTTTTTCGCACAGCCTACAACTTTTTTTTAGTAACGATGTATTTCATATTTTTTTACGACTATTTATTTATTTATTTAGTACGTCCTTTCTAAATTATTCTAGCTGAACGAAATATGATCTGTGTTCTAAAATTTTGACATTTCAAGTCAGATGAAAAAGTTAAATTTCCCTATACCGAATGTCCTGTGATTTGCTATCAAAGATGAAGTCATTCCAACAACACATTTTGACATAAAAGAACCAAAGAACACGACTAAGCGCCTCGTTTCTCCTCTTCCCTCTCTTATAGCGCTCATCCCTGTCTTATCATGATAACGTGATTATCATCTACGGGAAAAATGCGGGAGCTTATCTATCGTAGCCCCACCCTCCCAAAAAAAGGGGATGTAGAACACATTGCAAACAAAAACAGTTTAATAAAAAAATTGGCGACGAGCCCTATTTTGGGAGTTACTCGTCAAAGTTTAGGCATATGGAGCGATTTTGTGATCCCAACTACTTCTAGGAGCCGATTGTTTTATGTAAACAGGGCCGAAATAAGTATAAAAGATTAAATGAAAAAAATCGATAACCTGCTTAGTTATCCAGTTATGGAAGTTAACAAATTTTAAAATGCAGACTTCCTAAATTAAAATCAAATGAAATTGTTGATAAGGGGTTGGACATAAAATTCTAAAATAACAAAATAAAATTAAATAATCTTTTGGAATAACCTGCTTAGTTATCGATATATACGGGTTTAAATGCGTGAAATTTTTCGATCTTTATTAATTGGGAAAATTTTCAAAATGCTTAACGTTTTTTACAAAATCGGAAAATAAACAAAAATAAATAAATACATTTTTGCGGTAGCTCGCTTTATTTTCGAGATATTAGTATTACAATTATTTAAATTTTTTTGTGAAATTATGAGTGTTTTTTTGTCAATATGGCAACCACATACTCGTACAACAACAACAACAATTTTGGCAAAAATTCCGGACCAGGCTAAAAAATGTTTTAAATTAAAGAAAAAGTAAAGAATGTGAGAAAATGGAAAACTAGCTCCCGCAGGGACCTATGTTGCTCGTACCGTATGGTAGACCTTTTTCAAAATCGTTAAATTTATATTCCACTTAGTCGCCCGGCCAGAAAAAATAAATTATTTTCTGGATGTTTACCATAACCAGTCTCATGGTCATTGTACGTACAAAGGTGGACTTATATTGGCTTGCAGACATCCCACGAAAAAAGAATGCCACCGCGGAATTCGCAACACGAATACCTTTCGTACCCACACTAACCCATACCCAAATGTCCCTGGGTGTGCCGGTTTTTTGGACCCTATGGCCCATAGATCCCGTCGTGGGATGTAACGGGAAACAATTTTTTTAGGTTATACATTTTTCTAATTCAAGACGCCGTTATGGAATTATAGCAGGTGACGGCAGGAGGATTTGTAAGGAGTAGTATCATACAATTCTGTGAGACAGTAGTGGTCTTCATGAAAGCTCGAAAGAACATCGTAAACTCGAAAACATCGGAAACTTGCACAGTAATCGTCAAAACAAACAATTTCCCGTACAAAGCGACTTGCACAAAAGTGGAAAGTTTTCGAGGCAAATTTGCTGAGCAAACCTGGAAAAAGAAACGTGAAATCTTTTGACATTTCAATGTCAATATTTTTGTATTGAAAAAAAGAGAGGGTTTTTGATTTATGTGAAAAATAATAAAATAATGGAATAGGTAAAGCATATACTTTTAATTTTACTTTGTTTATTTACTTTATCAGCCTTTTTTTGGCAATTGCTGCATAGATACACTGAGCAACTTTATTTGGTGCCTCATGAAACGCTTCGGGGCAAACTTAAGCTGAGCAAAAGTTCTAGGTTTTCTTGTTTGCATGAATACCACTAGTATTTTTTCTGTTTTATCACGTATAGAAATAACTTTTTATTTAATTAAAGATATATTTATATGGAATTTATTTAGAATTTCTTGAAATTGTTACAGCGACTTCAAGTTGACATCAACTTATCCATGGTGTAAGGTGAAGTTAGTGGTTTGTACAAACTAGTTGATGAAAAATCAAAGCGATTTTGATTTTTTGAAGTTGATATCAACTTATCCATCAGTGTAAGGGGGAGTTGTATCAACTTTCATACGCATTTCGATGAGAAATTACATTTTTCGATTAACGATTAACTCGAACAAATCATAGCGATTAATCGATTAATAAAATATAAGTACGTGTTATGGCAAGCAGTCCGTCTTGAAACACTCCTACAATGTGGCAACTCATATGACAACGATTTGCGAACAAATTTCGTAACTTCATAACTTTACACACATTTCGAACAGATTTGATAGTTTGTTGAGAGAAAACGTCGCTCAGTGCTTTGGCTCATAGCCATACACAAAAAAATGTCTCAAAATTGGTTCATTAAATTGGGTGTAATAGTCTGATGAAATTTCAAGACCCACTGGTCACTTTGTATGGGGGGTATCAAAATACCTGGTCCGATTCTGCTCAAACTATGTATATACAATAAGGATAATGTCAGAAAATTTCGTTTTGCAAAATTTTTGTAAAAACTAATCAATCCAATAGTGTTTTATAGTATGAGCGAGTTTCAGAGCGACACTACCCTTTGTACGGGAGGTACCGGAAAGCGTGTCACTTTTGGGTCCAAACTTTGAAATTTTTTTAACTTTTGTGTCTTGGTACCAAAAGGCACTAATTTTAATGTTGCTGTAACTACGATTTGTGAATTGAACCTACATATATTTTATACTTTATAATGCAGTTGCTTTCGTTACGTTTTGTTTTGTTTTAATAAATGTGCCTAGTACAATATTTGACCACTGTTTTCTTTTATTCGAATAATCGCATAATTTGATTGAGTTTTGTTCGGTTAATTGTCAGATTGAAATTTACGATTAACGATTAATCAAAAAACCCGATTAAATGGGTACCTTAATGGATACGCCTGGCCGAACCCTCATTTAAGAAGTGGATAAACACTTTGAGGGCAATAGCATTTGTGGCGACTTACTTAGCGTTTACACGATACAGTTTTACGGAGACTAAACTTGTTTGCTAATAAACTCTCATTGCCTTCGTCGCTGTTTCAGATTTCTCAAAGGCAGTAAATTCGGCAAATGATTTCATGTAAGCGGTCAATTCGGGGAAGTTTTGTTAAAATTTTGAAAAAGAAGCACAATAGCATAAGACCGCACAATTTGGGAAAATGTGTTTTTTGTTGCAGATTTTGGTAAATGATATTGAATTCACACGAAACGGCACCGACGGCGGTTGCTTATAAGTGTATTGTCATTATAATTGTGTAATTTTTTTTATCAGAATGGGAAAAGATATCTCTGCATACAATTATATTATTCTATGCCTTCAAGATTAAGTGCCGTAATAGCTAAATATTAGTTGGTGCTACAACATATTAGTTTTAAGTATAGTAATAAATACCAATTAAATACTAATAATAAAATTTAAAGGGGATTTCAATAAGAGCGCTACAAAAGTTTTTTTTAAATAAAAAAAACCGGTTTTAGATACCAATAAAATTCTTTACTCCTGTGAAAGTACGTTCGATGCCATTATGTATGGAACTCGATTTCTTTTGCATGGCCACCACGGGCGCGCTTGCAGAAGTCCAGACGCTGAACCCAATTTTCGACGGTTTTCAAGCATAAATCGGCCGATACTGCTGCAACTTCACGTTCGATATTCGTACGAAGTTCATCAATCATCGCTGGCTTGTTGGCATAGACCATAGACTTGATGTAGCCCCACAGGAAATAATCTAACAGCGTCAAATCGCACGACCGAGCCGGCCAATCGACTTGGCCATTTCGTGAGATAACACGTTCACCAAACTTGGTTTCCAATAAATTGATTGTGGCATTCGCTGTGTGGCTTGTGGCGCCGTCCTGTTGGAACCACATGTCCTCCAAGTCCATATTATCCAATTTGGGCCAAAAATATTCGGTTATCATTGAACGGTAGCGATTCGCATTCACAGTAATGTGCCGGTCTTGATCATCACGGAAGAAGTACGGCCCAATGACGCTGCCGGCCCATAAACCGCACCAAACCATAATTTTTTCGGGATGCAATGATGACTCATGGATTACGTGTGGATTGCTGTCTGACCAATAACTCATATTTTGCTTATTGACGAAGCCATTCAGCCAGAAATGAGTCTCATCGCTGAAGATGATTTTCCGATGAAAATCCGAATCATTTTCAAGTTGTTGCTCAGCCCAATTCACGAACATACGACGGTTATGGTGGTCACGCGGCTTCAGTTCTTGCGTCAATTTGATCTGGTAAGGATGTAGGCCAAGATCTTATCGCAAAATTCGCCACAACGACGTCACAGAGATGCCCAACGCTTGAGAACGACGTGTGAGAGACACATTTGGGCTTTCTTGAACTGAAGCCTCAGCGGCAGCAATATTCTCGACACTACGGGCACTTCTTTGTCTCACTGGCACGGGCACATTTTGTACTGTACCTGTGGATTCAAATTTTTCCACTAGACGCTTAATTGTTGATCTGGTAGGACGATTATGACGACCATAAACTCCAAATTTCGGTAGTAAATTTTAATAATTTCGACACGTTGTTGGCTCGTATATCTTTCCATGATGAAATGGCAAACCTTACTGAAGAGAAATGTCAAAAGAGCGGGAAAAAATATGGCGTTGTTTGCTGTCCCTATCGATTTACTTTTGTAGCGTCTCTGTTGAAGAACCCGTTATAACACGAAGTTGATTTTTTTTGCTCGCACAGAATAAACATCTTTTCCTTAAATAACCGAAAAAAAGGAGTGGAAAAAATTCACCAGCGTATTCCTTGGCTCATTTCATGAAAATATGTTCATCTACGACCATCCCCGAAAATGAAAGGGGGCGAAATGGCAGAGGTTTGAAAATTGTCGGATCGGTGGTTGGAGGGTACTAGGGTAAAATTGCTAAGTTCTGAACCAGTGGTCGGCTTTTGTTTTGTTTTTGGGCTTGTTGGAAAGGCCTTTAAGAGACCTTGCAGAATCATTAAAAAAATTTAAAAAAAAAAGTGAAATCGCCGAGATATCGCGGTTTCAAAACAAAAATTGGAAAAAAAATCAAGATCGTGCACATAACCTCAATTTTCTCATCCGGAAAGCAGATAACATATGATAGCCCTACCTCTTACCCTTCCAAAATTACCTTAGCGAAACCCAGAGGTCTTACCGTTCCAAGGTTATGACTATTTGACCGAAATTCACATTTTTTTTGGAAGCGAAATAACAGCACACATTTATTTGTTTTTTGTAAATTAACACATTTTATTTCATTGAAGAAGAACCAAACAAAGAAAAAAAAAACATTTTATGTTAAAGGAAGTTTTCAATGTGGTTCCCTTTTTCTACTAAACACAATTGCAGCCGTTTGCGAACATGTTCGGTAAGACCTCTGGGTTTCGTTTAGGTAGACCCATCCCTGACGAATTTGAATTAGGTGGAGCACGACAAAACTGCATGCATGGCCAGTTTTTAAGTGGGTAGTTAACTATCGGATTACTTAATCTTAATTATAAGTTAATTAGAGGTTAACTTTGCATTTTGTTTTTCAGTGGCGAGCACTGCTGCCAGATTTGACGATTTATCGTCATTTTGACGATTTTAAGGTCGATAATTGAGCATGTGACGATTTGACGTTTTTTGCACTAGAAATGACGACTTTTGAAAAAAAGTAGTAAATATGGCAATTACTTCTTTAAATACATTCAGATATGGCAACGTCTTAAAAATGGATAATTTACTAAAAGTGAAAGAGAAAGGACAAACAATACCATAGAGTAAATATGGGTAGAGAAAATCTTTCACTCACCAAATTTCTGACATTTGTCCTCGTGTGATGTATACGTTTGATGTTGAAAAGAATTGCTTTACTAATACCAGATAGAGGCAATGGTTCAAAACAACGAACAAAATAACAACGGCATTTCGTTTTGTGTGTTAAAATTAATGTGTTAAATACAACACAAATGTATGCTAACAATAACAGTCAATAAAAAAGTTTAAAACCCATTTAAATTTCACAGTTTTTCACCAAAATGGCATGAAAAATTAAAGCAAGAAGTTATTGTAATTCCACCTGGTGTATGTCACTTTTCGTCAAACATCTCTATCACACCGACCGCATCACGAAGAGTGTGAAAGGAAACGTCAGATGAGACAAATGGCGGCTCTACTATAAATTTCATAGAGTAAGTTTCCGGGGTGGAAGTTATCAGAAATTGTCGGATCTTTTTACGGTAATATTTAATAGTAAAGAAGATGCAATGCAAA
The DNA here is from genome assembly GCA_963931995.1 of Phaonia tiefii. Classification (NCBI taxonomy): domain Eukaryota; kingdom Metazoa; phylum Arthropoda; class Insecta; order Diptera; family Muscidae; genus Phaonia; species Phaonia tiefii. The sequence goes on along the minus strand of OZ008370.1, from coordinate 189,658,949 downwards.
AGGTCTATCGAAGTTTTAAAGTACATGTACAAATCGAAGAAACAAAACAGCAATACAATAAGGGCGGTAGTAGTTCCCATAAAGATGGTTGGATGTCAAAGGGAGCAACGAGTGACTTGTCTATGTGCATATGTGTGTGCATTATGTGTACATTAGGTAAAGAAAATACTGTGTTAAGAGCTCGAGTTCCCAAGAAAAGAGATTTTAAAGATAATTTTTGATAAATTGTTTTTATTGTAAGATTATTTGTAATTTAAAGCCTTTCGACAATTTCAAGCAAATAAATATTTACACGTACATACATTAAAAACCAAACCTTTTGATTATTTAAAGCAATTTAGTACATACACACATTACAAATTAAGACTTCAGCAAGTAGAGAAAACTATTATATACAAACGAACATTAAAACCAAAGTATTTATACCAAACATAGCCATTTACTGTATACATACCAAATAAAGAACATAAAAATACTATTGAATAACAAACTACACATGGCTTTTACTTATGTTTTATAAAAAGAATAAAATGCAAAAATAAATTTAAAATATTTATATAGTACAGGTGAAAAACAAAGATTGTGCAATAACAAAAAAAACCATTAGAAGCAAACATTTGCAGAGTTAATAATAAGTGTCATTAGTATGAAATAATGTCAAACATAGGAATGGTATAAGAATTGTGTGAAAAAGTAATACAATTACTATGATAATGAATGAATTATGAAAATGAATGAATTCAATTACGATATATATGTATGGTTCTTTGTGAAATATAATGAATCTGTTTGTGTTTACGATTCACTTTTATTGCCTGATCGCTAAAGCGCGCCCTTCGAAATGGCTAAAATAAAACATTTTTTATTAATATTTTTATTTTGATATTTATTTATTTGTTTAATTTACTTAATTTATTCAAACTTTAATTTAAATTACTTACCTTACAGATTTATTTTGATAAATTTTTTGTATCCCATTATCTTCTGTTTGGCTTTTTTATTTTCAGCCGTTTATTTAAATTCCGTATACGGAAATGTATCCGGCATTTAAAAAATAAGCGCTTTGCGCTTTCAGGAATTGAAACTTCCGAGCTCCTACTTACCATTTGTTGGTGAAGTTTTTTACAGTGCGCTATTTCCAACGCATTTATACTGTAAAAAATTTTTTCCAGCTCTTTAACGCCTTGAAGGAAACTTGGTGATGGCTTGTGTAAAAAGCCTTTGGATACTTGATCCACCCAGGTGAAGGACGCATCAGTACTTAGGTGCTCCTTGAGGTCGAGCTTTTTAAGAATATATCCGCAGATATACTCTAAAGCATCCTCCTGCAAAATGCCACAATCATCTGGGTGGGAAGTATCGAGCTCCATGATGACATGCGGCTCTACTTCCTCTGTCAGCATTATGGTTTTTGCACCATTATCGACGTTGGGGTCGTTCTCCTTGGAGCAAGATGCAACTGTAGAAAAATTTGGAGCTTTCTCAGAGCCCAACCATTCGGTGTTATCTGCCGACACATTTCCTGTGCCCTTCAAAAGCTCTGTGTTTCTCGCTAATAAGGTATAATGGTACAAAGAATGATATGAAAGATATGAGATGTTCGTTATACCCAAAATGTATTTTCGAATCCTATATTGGATTTCCTTTGGTGTTGGATGGTCGTTTAGCCCTCCTTTACTGCGAATAGCACCAAAAAAATGTTCCACGACATCCTGATTTAGACGGTTAGTCAGTATATAGTGCATGTTGAACTTTTCTTTTGTATAATTATACAGTTCGACTAATGCCCTATTAGACATAAGTATGCCCCTCTGAAATATTTCCAAACCCTTCTTGTTTGGGATAATGGGCTGCGACATAAATTCGTTTTTATGCCGTTTCTGCAGGCATAAAAACGTCAAATCCGAGCTAGTGGACCCGTCTAATGGCATTGGCAGTTGTAAAATTGAAAATTTATTTAAATTTTATGAGTTAATGAAATTGAAAGTTTTTTATACCTATTCCCTTCACTTCTAAGTGCTCTTCAGATATTTTAAAGGCAATGGAAACATCGGATTTTGAAGTATATTTCAATACGTCGCAAATTGTCCTTGATGTTAGGATCTGCCCATTCCATACCAAGCCAGAATCTAAATAATGGTTTCTGATCAGCTTTAGAAGATGCGGTGCGTCAGCGAATACAAAGACCTTTAAACTTTCGTCAGATGGGTGTGTAAACCAAGGTTTATCTAAAATCAGAGTAAACTCTTAATAGTTAGCTCCTTCCATAGCTTGCGATTGGTAGGACCCATATCGCACACAAGAGCTACCACTGGTATATTTGCTTTTTTCAGCTCCAAAATTATTAGAAAAAGAATTTCTTTTGTCATTTGACAATCGAAATCGTAAAACACTGGTTGCTTCCACGATTTTCGCAACCCACGTGCCATTACCACCTGGACGTAGTTTGCAGGCTTGCGAACATAGTCTCCTGGCTGATCATATTCAAATGCTTCCTGGACTTTCATTTCATCGAAAGCCAGGACACATATTTTGTCATCATCACATAGTTCAGACATGTGTTGCATGGAGTCAATTGATGCAGTCAGGAGACCCTCGCTTATATCGGTCTTGCGATACCAGCGCTGCAGTGTTGACACGTGAGGAATAGGTAATCCTTTTTCGTAAAGGTGAGTGTATGCTCTTGGTCCTGCCGCGTGCAAGCATACTGCATTGGAAATGTCTTTCCAAGACCATTTGATGTTTTTGTCTACAAATATGGAATTTTATTGAGGAATTTTACATACTTCCAAGCAAAACAATTAAAACATACCTGGCAGAATCAACTTGCGTATTTGTCCTTCGGAGAAAATTCTCTTAAGGTTATTCACCACAGCGTTAGACTCATCCAGCTTACGGCGCAAGTCTTTGTTTTCGTCTTGCAATATCTTCATCTCTTTCTTGAGATTGAGCATTTGTCGTTCCATTAGGGAATTGAAAATTTTAGAGCTGGAAGTATGTTGGAATATGTTAATTTTGAAAATAATTCACTGTTCCTTTGTATAGGCACTTACTTTGTTTGCGTTTGAGTGTCGTTGACACTGACTCCAGTGTCGTTGACACTGACTCCAGTCTGCGTTTGGGCAGTTGTAACAGCCGAAGAACTAAATAATCTGGTTGCATTAAAGAATTATTAAAACTGTCGTTATATTACTGCACTCTTTATACACTTACTTAGCATCCGAATCAAGACTTGACATAATCATACCAGAATCATAAATCGGTGTAGCGTGGGACTTAGAAAATCCTATATCCGGCCTGTATTAAAGATAAAATTAATGTTTTTTAAAATTATAACCAAATTGCAGGAGCCCGACCGGAGATAAAAAAAAAAATACAACAGAAAAACACAGTATCCCACTTGATGACCTTAGTCAACCCATTTTTCGGACTTTGGCCCCATGTATTCGGCAAACTATTTTTTTTTTATTTTCAGTGTTCTCATTTTTTGGTTTATTTTTCTTGAGCTCTGCCAAGTATTCACCAATTCAAATACTTACCCTAACTGAGCATGGCCCGAATCCATACCAGTTTGTTGAATATACGGTAAACAATTAGAGCTGGCAGTACTCAGTGGCGGAGGATGGGGTATGGCTATTGGCAGCAGCCTGTACTGTTTTCCACAGCAAGCTATGACCTCGGGTGGAAAGTGGTTTTTGCAAACCATGTCGCAAGGACGAAATTGCATCCGGCAATGACTGCCCCACAACAAGCGTTTGTTGTCGTCGCGTGGAACATGAAACATCGGTCCCGTACCGCTTTCAAGCCTTTTATTGCATATAGCACATTTCACCATCTTTAAATACTTTTATTTTAACTTTTAAGTGGAAACTTTCAAAAAACACAAGTTTATAACTTAACTTCACTTTGCCAATAAGAATGTAAACAAAACGAATAAGTTTGACAATTCGAGCTCAATTCGCCTTGGCATCAGCTGTTCAGAATATGAATCAGCTGTGCGCTTGCTATAACCTGAAGTAGATCAGCCTTGGTTGCCTCCATGCAGTTGTGCAGTGTGTGCGTGTTTGTTTTCATTTAAGCGGCCAATACACTACACCACCATGCTGGCGCAATCAAGTGTTTGTGCTAGCCGATTGACCGTATATGTATGTGCTTGTGGTGTGATTGTACCAGCTGCTGGTATAGTATATGGGCCGCTTTAGTAGATTGCACAATGTCTCCACTATGTACATATTATGTATCGTCACCTGAAATGTAAAAGGCCGTAACTAACATTTTCAAAATTGTTCAGGAGAAGCAAAAAACAAAATAAATTTATTCACATTTGTTCGTAAATCTTTTAAGAATTTCGTTAATAATGTCGGTGTTTTTAGTGGGAGAAGGCTAAAAATTTGCGAGGACGTGTAGTTTGGTATTATGTACCAATTTCAATCAAAAAATCAATTTTGAAAATGTTGTTAGTTACGGCCTTTTGCATTTCAGGTGACGGTATGTATGTATCTGTTTAAAAGTTTGATCACACTTCACACATGCATAAGGCTTATTACAATTACGTGACATGTGGCCCCATTGTTGACAACGCCAACATTGGACTACCAAAGCATTTCTCTTAGGAGATTCCCAAGAAATTCTCTGATTCAAAATATAACGTAAATTAATCAAATCGTTTACTGATTTTCCTGATACTAGAGTTACAAGAAACAACCCAGTATCAATTTTATATTTTCTAGAGAAATTTGTAGAAAATTTAGTAACAGATTCAACAATGGTTGGAGCTACCTTATCAATTTCCTTCTGAACTATTTCCACATCGGTCTTATAATACAATCCGCGAAGCAAACACTGATTCGTTTTAATTCTTTGGGTGTATATGAGTATGAATCTATCTTATTTTCCTTCAGAAGTTGCATCATTTCGGTGTGAACAGATGCATCTTCGAAGTAAAGTTTACTTTTGTTTTTGTGTTTATTAACAATTTTGTATGAAACGTTTTTTGAATTTAACTGATCTACTAACTTTTCAATATTTACATTAAATAAGAATATTGGTGGACAGAATGTCCTAGATTTAACCTTCTAGCGGAAATTACTAAGCTTTTCACGATATATATTTTTATTTGACGTAGAATCTTCTTCAATATTCAAATCTGCCAACAACGCGAAACGGTTTTGTGAAATATTTTGGGCTTCTGGCTTACGTGTATTAGAGGTGTTCAACATGGACAAATCTACCTCTACTGCATCAATACAACTTTTCCTCTTATTGCGTACTGAACTAAATGTTTCGTCAGATGACTCCTGAATCTCGTCTTCAAATTCCATTGCTCTTGCGTCAACTTCTGAAATCGGCTGATTTTCTTCATATATCTTAGAACACGATTGGTATGCACCAATAAGAGCAGAGGCTTGCTCATGATGAAATATATTTATTTACGTTGAATGAAATATATAAAAATGTATGAATGTATGTATTTTTTTTTTATTTTTTATTTGAAAAATATTTTCTTCCGCTTTGACAAATTATGCTCCGATCAGTATGAAAACCAAACCGAAAACCCGTGGAGACTCAACACCTGTCTTTCCTAAGCTTCCTTCTTTTGTCCAAAAAGCTATGGTTCTTCCTCATTCTTCGGCAAATGTAGAACGTATTTTTAGTCAAGTTAATTTAAATAAGACAAAAATTCGTAATTCTCTCGAAAATGAGTCGTTGGAGGCTATACTTTATTCTAAAGATTATTTAAAATGAAATAATTCAAAATCATACGATGTAAACATAAAACCTGAGCTTTTACAAAAATTAAATTCCAAAATATATCAATAATTTTTTTTCTTCACACTTCTTTAAACAATTTACAATCATTTAAATCTTTTTATCATACAAATCCCAAAATAAAATTTTTGTACATTCAATATTAAATTAAATCAAAATAAAATTTAGTAAATGAATTTTTAGTTCAAAATATGTTTGTATACGCCTTAAACATTAATGAATACATTTATTCACGACTTTATGCAGTATAATTGTATGTATATATGTAACATATTTTATATTTATAAAATGAATTAATGAAAATAAATACCATTACAAATACAAAATTTTGACGTTTTTTTGACGATTTCTGTTAACATATATGTTAACATATATATTTTTTTTCGTCAATTTGCCTATTTTTTGCCGAAATTATCTGGCAGCCCTGGTGGCGAGTTAATGTAAGTCGCCATATTGTCAACTAATATGGCAACCCTTGTATTCTTATTGGAAAAAACGTGTGTTTTGGGATAAATACCAAAACAACAAATGAGAACAAACAAAATGGAATTATGTAAAATAAGAAATAGATGCATAAAATCGAAGTAATTTTAACAAAAATGTGTAAAAAACTATATAGACGCAACAATTTAACGATCTAGACTCAACGTATGTGTACAAATACGCAAAGCTGAAACATAATTTGATTGTCAAAATAATATGGTTCTGACTATAAGTTAACCAACCAACATTGGGTGGTTAAATCATAGTTAAACAATGACTAAAAAACACAATTCGATGTTTAACCACAATTTAACTAAGAAACGAAGATCACCACTGACTGAAAAACCGGCCATAAGAGCATAATAAATAAAAGTAAACACACATGTTTCATTCAGTAGCATGGTAGCTTTCAATATATAAAATTTTAATTTGCAATGTGGAAAGTTGAATGGGAACATTTATTATTTTTTTTTCCATCAATATAATGAATGAATTTACTAATAATGTATGTACAAAAATACAAATGTACATATGTACAAAAATACAAATGTATGTACAATGTAAATGTATGTAGGAAATTTTTTTTTATTAAATTAAGACAACTTAATTGCTAATGTTTTGGCCACCACTGTATGTAGCATCAAATTTATCCCAGTGCGCTCAAAATACGCTCACAAATAAACACACACATTTTTACTGCCTCTCTTTGTGCCGACCTGTGGTCTAGATATATATTTTTGATGAATTCACCGAAAACATAGCAAAAACGTCTGCTGATGAAGATCTTGGCAAGATCCGAAATAGCAATACAGACAGCCTTGGTATCATTGGAGCATTTTTGTGCTCGAATTTTTTGAAAATAATGTTGTTACGAATAAGTAAAAGCTTTGCTTGCTCTTAATGACTGTACTAACATTATGTAAATAACTGTTAAGATAAATCTCCACCATTCGAGATGATTCTACAAAGACAAGCAACGACTAGAAGGTTCTTGAATTCGCTAGATATAACTTCATTTGAGTATGGTGAGTTGGTATAAATAGCGGAGGTCTTTGGAATGGAGAGTTCAGTTTGTGATTAAACCCCGTAAGTAAGCAACGCGAATTGATAGTAAAATATAAGACTTGTTAAAGTGTTATAAATAAAGTAAACTGTTGTACTATATAAGTAAAATAAAAGGAAGTTAAACCGTTGTAATTATCGTAATTTAAAACGACCCTAGTTTTATTATTGGGAATAAAACAACGCAAAAAGGAAGCTTTATAATATTAAAAAGGTCTTGAGCTTGAATAAATTTTGAAATTTGTAAGAAATGAATATTTGAATTCCAGAAATTTTATTCATTTTACCAATTCTGTTTTTTCCGTGAGGGCGCCAGAGGTTTATCTACAAAGGTTATTGATGGCAATTTGGACACTTACACATTTTATACATACATATATATTTTTGCATACAATTTTGTTAATAATAACGGATTTTTGCCGAAATTTTTGTCTGTTGATTTTGGCGGCTCATTGATTTTAGTGATGATGTGAAAGTACGTTCGATGCCATTATGTATGGAACTCGATTTCTTTTGCATGGCCACCACGGGCGCGCTTGCAGAAGTCCAGACGCTGAACCCAATTTTCGACGGTTTTCAAGCATAAATCGGCCGATACTGCTGCAACTTCACGTTCGATATTCGTACGAAGTTCATCAATCATCGCTGGCTTGTTGGCATAGACCATAGACTTGATGTAGCCCCACAGGAAATAATCTAACAGCGTCAAATCGCACGACCGAGCCGGCCAATCGACTTGGCCATTTCGTGAGATAACACGTTCACCAAACTTGGTTTCCAATAAATTGATTGTGGCATTCGCTGTGTGGCTTGTGGCGCCGTCCTGTTGGAACCACATGTCCTCCAAGTCCATATTATCCAATTTGGGCCAAAAATATTCGGTTATCATTGAACGGTAGCGATTCGCATTCACAGTAATGTGCCGGTCTTGATCATCACGGAAGAAGTACGGCCCAATGACGCTGCCGGCCCATAAACCGCACCAAACCATAATTTTTTCGGGATGCAATGATGACTCATGGATTACGTGTGGATTGCTGTCTGACCAATAACTCATATTTTGCTTATTGACGAAGCCATTCAGCCAGAAATGAGTCTCATCGCTGAAGATGATTTTCCGATGAAAATCCGAATCATTTTCAAGTTGTTGCTCAGCCCAATTCACGAACATACGACGGTTATGGTGGTCACGCGGCTTCAGTTCTTGCGTCAATTTGATCTGGTAAGGATGTAGGCCAAGATCTTATCGCAAAATTCGCCACAACGACGTCACAGAGATGCCCAACGCTTGAGAACGACGTGTGAGAGACACATTTGGGCTTTCTTGAACTGAAGCCTCAGCGGCAGCAATATTCTCGACACTACGGGCACTTCTTTGTCTCACTGGCACGGGCACATTTTGTACTGTACCTGTGGATTCAAATTTTTCCACTAGACGCTTAATTGTTGATCTGGTAGGACGATTATGACGACCATAAACTCCAAATTTCGGTAGTAAATTTTAATAATTTCGACACGTTGTTGGCTCGTATATCTTTCCATGATGAAATGGCAAACCTTACTGAAGAGAAATGTCAAAAGAGCGGGAAAAAATATGGCGTTGTTTGCTGTCCCTATCGATTTACTTTTGTAGCGTCTCTGTTGAAGAACCCGTTATAACACGAAGTTGATTTTTTTTGCTCGCACAGAATAAACATCTTTTCCTTAAATAACCGAAAAAAAGGAGTGGAAAAAATTCACCAGCGTATTCCTTGGCTCATTTCATGAAAATATGTTCATCTACGACCATCCCCGAAAATGAAAGGGGGCGAAATGGCAGAGGTTTGAAAATTGTCGGATCGGTGGTTGGAGGGTACTAGGGTAAAATTGCTAAGTTCTGAACCAGTGGTCGGCTTTTGTTTTGTTTTTGGGCTTGTTGGAAAGGCCTTTAAGAGACCTTGCAGAATCATTAAAAAAATTTAAAAAAAAAGTGAAATCGCCGAGATATCGCGGTTTCAAAACAAAAATTGGAAAAAAAATCAAGATCGTGCACATAACCTCAATTTTCTCATCCGGAAAGCAGATAACATATGATAGCCCTACCTCTTACCCTTCCAAAATTACCTTAGCGAAACCCAGAGGTCTTACCGTTCCAAGGTTATGACTATTTGACCGAAATTCACATTTTTTTTGGAAGCGAAATAACAGCACACATTTATTTGTTTTTTGTAAATTAACACATTTTATTTCATTGAAGAAGAACCAAACAAAGAAAAAAAAAACATTTTATGTTAAAGGAAGTTTTCAATGTGGTTCCCTTTTTCTACTAAACACAATTGCAGCCGTTTGCGAACATGTTCGGTAAGACCTCTGGGTTTCGTTTAGGTAGACCCATCCCTGACGAATTTGAATTAGGTGGAGCACGACAAAACTGCATGCATGGCCAGTTTTTAAGTGGGTAGTTAACTATCGGATTACTTAATCTTAATTATAAGTTAATTAGAGGTTAACTTTGCATTTTGTTTTTCAGTGGCGAGCACTGCTGCCAGATTTGACGATTTATCGTCATTTTGACGATTTTAAGGTCGATAATTGAGCATGTGACGATTTGACGTTTTTTGCACTAGAAATGACGACTTTTGAAAAAAAGTAGTAAATATGGCAATTACTTCTTTAAATACATTCAGATATGGCAACGTCTTAAAAATGGATAATTTACTAAAAGTGAAAGAGAAAGGACAACCAATACCATAGAGTAAATATGGGTAGAGAAAATCTTTCACTCACCAAATTTCTGACATTTGTCCTCGTGTGATGTATACGTTTGATGTTGAAAAGAATTGCTTTACTAATACCAGATAGAGGCAATGGTTCAAAACAACGAACAAAATAACAACGGCATTTCGTTTTGTGTGTTAAAATTAATGTGTTAAATACAACACAAATGTATGCTAACAATAACAGTCAATAAAAAAGTTTAAAACCCATTTAAATTTCACAGTTTTTCACCAAAATGGCATGAAAAATTAAAGCAAGAAGTTATTGTAATTCCACCTGGTGTATGTCACTTTTCGTCAAACATCTCTATCACACCGACCGCATCACGAAGAGTGTGAAAGGAAACGTCAGATGAGACAAATGGCGGCTCTACTATAAATTTCATAGAGTAAGTTTCCGGGGTGGAAGTTATCAGAAATTGTCGGATCTTTTTACGGTAATATTTAATAGTAAAGAAGATGCAATGCAAAAGGTCTATCGAAGTTTTAAAGTACATGTACAAATCGAAGAAACAAAACAGCAATACAATAAGGGCGGTAGTAGTTCCCATAAAGATGGTTGGATGTCAAAGGGAGCAACGAGTGACTTGTCTATGTGCATATGTGTGTGCATTATGTGTACATTAGGTAAAGAAAATACTGTGTTAAGAGCTCGAGTTCCCAAGAAAAGAGATTTTAAAGATAATTTTTGATAAATTGTTTTTATTGTAAGATTATTTGTAATTTAAAGCCTTTCGACAATTTCAAGCAAATAAATATTTACACGTACATACATTAAAAACCAAACCTTTTGATTATTTAAAGCAATTTAGTACATACACACATTACAAATTAAGACTTCAGCAAGTAGAGAAAACTATTATATACAAACGAACATTAAAACCAAAGTATTTATACCAAACATAGCCATTTACTGTATACATACCAAATAAAGAACATAAAAATACTATTGAATAACAAACTACACATGGCTTTTACTTATGTTTTATAAAAAGAATAAAATGCAAAAATAAATTTAAAATATTTATATAGTACAGGTGAAAAACAAAGATTGTGCAATAACAAAAAAAAACCATTAGAAGCAAACATTTGCAGAGTTAATAATAAGTGTCATTAGTATGAAATAATGTCAAACATAGGAATGGTATAAGAATTGTGTAAAAAGGAAAAACAATTACTATGATAATGAATGAATTATGAAAATGAATGAATTCAATTACGATATATATGTATGGTTCTTTGTGAAATATAATGAATCTGTTTGTGTTTACGATTCACTTTTATTGCCTGATCGCTAAAGCGCGCCCTTCGAAATGGCTAAAATAAAACATTTTTTATTAATATTTTTATTTTGATATTTATTTATTTGTTTAATTTACTTAATTTATTCAAACTTTAATTTAAATTACTTACCTTACAGATTTATTTTGATAAATTTTTTGTATCCCATTATCTTCTGTTTGGCTTTTTTATTTTCAGCCGTTTATTTAAATTCCGTATACGGAAATGTATCCGGCATTTAAAAAATAAGCGCTTTGCGCTTTCAGGAATTGAAACTTCCGAGCTCCTACTTACCATTTGTTGGTGAAGTTTTTTACAGTGCGCTATTTCCAACGCATTTATACTGTAAAAAATTTTTTCCAGCTCTTTAACGCCTTGAAGGAAACTTGGTGATGGCTTGTGTAAAAAGCCTTTGGATACTTGATCCACCCAGGTGAAGGACGCATCAGTACTTAGGTGCTCCTTGAGGTCGAGCTTTTTAAGAATATATCCGCAGATATACTCTAAAGCATCCTCCTGCAAAATGCCACAATCATCTGGGTGGGAAGTATCGAGCTCCATGATGACATGCGGCTCTACTTCCTCTGTCAGCATTATGGTTTTTGCACCATTATCGACGTTGGGGTCGTTCTCCTTGGAGCAAGATGCAACTGTAGAAAAATTTGGAGCTTTCTCAGAGCCCTTCAAAAGCTCTGTGTTTCTCGCTAATAAGGTATAATGGTACAAAGAATGATATGAAAGATATGAGATGTTCGTTATACCCAAAATGTATTTTCGAATCCTATATTGGAATTCCTTTGGTGTTGGATGGTCGTTTAGCCCTCCTTTACTGCGAATAGCACCAAAAAAATGTTCCACGACATCCTGATTTAGACGGTTAGTCAGTATATAGTGCATGTTGAACTTTTCTTTTGTATAATTATACAGTTCGACTAATGCCCTATTAGACATAAGTATGCCCCTCTGAAATATTTCCAAACCCTTCTTGTTTGGGATAATGGGCTGCGACATAAATTCGTTTTTATGCCGTTTCTGCAGGCATAAAAACGTCAAATCCGAGCTAGTGGACCCGTCTAATGGCATTGGCAGTTGTAAAATTGAAAATTTATTTAAATTTTATGAGTTAATGAAATTGAAAGTTTTTTATACCTATTCCCTTCACTTCTAAGTGCTCTTCAGATATTTTAAAGGCAATGGAAACATCGGATTTTGAAGTATATTTCAATACGTCGCAAATTGTCCTTGATGTTAGGATCTGCCCATTCCATACCAAGCCAGAATCTAAATAATGGTTTCTGATCAGCTTTAGAAGATGCGGTGCGTCAGCGAATACAAAGACCTTTAAACTTTCGTCAGATGGGTGTGTAAACCAAGGTTTATCTAAAATCAGAGTAAACTCTTAATAGTTAGCTCCTTCCATAGCTTGCGATTGGTAGGACCCATATCGCACACAAGAGCTACCACTGGTATATTTGCTTTTTTCAGCTCCAAAATTATTAGAAAAAGAATTTCTTTTGTCATTTGACAATCGAAATCGTAAAACACTGGTTGCTTCCACGATTTTCGCAACCCACGTGCCATTACCACCTGGACGTAGTTTGCAGGCTTGCGAACATAGTCTCCTGGCTGATCATATTCAAATGCTTCCTGGACTTTCATTTCATCGAAAGCCAGGACACATATTTTGTCATCATCACATAGTTCAGACATGTGTTGCATGGAGTCAATTGATGCAGTCAGGAGACCCTCGCTTATATCGGTCTTGCGATACCAGCGCTGCAGTGTTGACACGTGAGGAATAGGTAATCCTTTTTCGTAAAGGTGAGTGTATGCTCTTGGTCCTGCCGCGTGCAAGCATACTGCATTGGAAATGTCTTTCCAAGACCATTTGATGTTTTTGTCTACAAATATGGAATTTTATTGAGGAATTTTACATACTTCCAAGCAAAACAATTAAAACATACCTGGCAGAATCAACTTGCGTATTTGTCCTTCGGAGAAAATTCTCTTAAGGTTATTCACCACAGCGTTAGACTCATCCAGCTTACGGCGCAAGTCTTTGTTTTCGTCTTGCAATATCTTCATCTCTTTCTTGAGATTGAGCATTTGTCGTTCCATTAGGGAATTGAAAATTTTAGAGCTGGAAGTATGTTGGAATATGTTAATTTTGAAAATAATTCACTGTTCCTTTGTATAGGCACTTACTTTGTTTGCGTTTGAGTGTCGTTGACACTGACTCCAGTGTCGTTGACACTGACTCCAGTCTGCGTTTGGGCAGTTGTAACAGCCGAAGAACTAAATAATCTGGTTGCATTAAAGAATTATTAAAACTGTCGTTATATTACTGCACTCTTTATACACTTACTTAGCATCCGAATCAAGACTTGACATAATCATACCAGAATCATAAATCGGTGTAGCGTGGGACTTAGAAAATCCTATATCCGGCCTGTATTAAAGATAAAATTAATGTTTTTTAAAATTATAACCAAATTGCAGGAGCCCGACCGGAGATAAAAAAAAAAATACAACAGAAAAACACAGTATCCCACTTGATGACCTTAGTCAACCCATTTTTCGGACTTTGGCCCCATGTATTTTTTTTTTATTTTCAGTGTTCTCATTTTTTGGTTTATTTTTCTTGAGCTCTGCCAAGTATTCACCAATTCAAATACTTACCCTAACTGAGCATGGCCCGAATCCATACCAGTTTGTTGAATATACGGTAAACAATTAGAGCTGGCAGTACTCAGTGGCGGAGGATGGGGTATGGCTATTGGCAGCAGCCTGTACTGTTTTCCACAGCAAGCTATGACCTCGGGTGGAAAGTGGTTTTTGCAAACCATGTCGCAAGGACGAAATTGCATCCGGCAATGACTGCCCCACAACAAGCGTTTGTTGTCGTCGCGTGGAACATGAAACATCGGTCCCGTACCGCTTTCAAGCCTTTTATTGCATATAGCACATTTCACCATCTTTAAATACTTTTATTTTAACTTTTAAGTGGAAACTTTCAAAAAACACAAGTTTATAACTTAACTTCACTTTGCCAATAAGAATGTAAACAAAACGAATAAGTTTGACAATTCGAGCTCAATTCGCCTTGGCATCAGCTGTTCAGAATATGAATCAGCTGTGCGCTTGCTATAACCTGAAGTAGATCAGCCTTGGTTGCCTCCATGCAGTTGTGCAGTGTGTGCGTGTTTGTTTTCATTTAAGCGGCCAATACACTACACCACCATGCTGGCGCAATCAAGTGTTTGTGCTAGCCGATTGGCCGTATATGTATGTGCTTGTGGTGTGATTGTACCAGCTGCTGGTATAGTATATGGGCCGCTTTAGTAGATTGCACAATGTCTCCACTATGTACATATTATGTATCGTCACCTGAAATGTAAAAGGCCGTAACTAACATTTTCAAAATTGTTCAGGAGAAGCAAAAAACAAAATAAATTTATTCACATTTGTTCGTAAATCTTTTAAGAATTTCGTTAATAATGTCGGTGTTTTTAGTGGGAGAAGGCTAAAAATTTGCGAGGACGTGTAGTTTGGTATTATGTACCAATTTCAATCAAAAAATCAATTTTGAAAATGTTGTTAGTTACGGCCTTTTGCATTTCAGGTGACGGTATGTATGTATCTGTTTAAAAGTTTGATCACACTTCACACATGCATAAGGCTTATTACAATTACGTGACATGTGGCCCCATTGTTGACAACGCCAACATTGGACTACCAAAGCATTTCTCTTAGGAGATTCCCAAGAAATTCTCTGATTCAAAATATAACGTAAATTAATCAAATCGTTTACTGATTTTCCTGATACTAGAGTTACAAGAAACAACCCAGTATCAATTTTATATTTTCTAGAGAAATTTGTAGAAAATTTAGTAACAGATTCAACAATGGTTGGAGCTACCTTATCAATTTCCTTCTGAACTATTTCCACATCGGTCTTATAATACAATCCGCGAAGCAAACACTGATTCGTTTTAATTCTTTGGGTGTATATGAGTATGAATCTATCTTATTTTCCTTCAGAAGTTGCATCATTTCGGTGTGAACAGATGCATCTTCGAAGTAAAGTTTACTTTTGTTTTTGTGTTTATTAACAATTTTGTATGAAACGTTTTTTGAATTTAACTGATCTACTAACTTTTCAATATTTACATTAAATAAGAATATTGGTGGACAGAATGTCCTAGATTTAACCTTCTAGCGGAAATTACTAAGCTTTTCACGATATATATTTTTATTTGACGTAGAATCTTCTTCAATATTCAAATCTGCCAACAACGCGAAACGGTTTTGTGAAATATTTTGGGCTTCTGGCTTACGTGTATTAGAGGTGTTCAACATGGACAAATCTACCTCTACTGCATCAATACAACTTTTCCTCTTATTGCGTACTGAACTAAATGTTTCGTCAGATGACTCCTGAATCTCGTCTTCAAATTCCATTGCTCTTGCGTCAACTTCTGAAATCGGCTGATTTTCTTCATATATCTTAGAACACGATTGGTATGCACCAATAAGAGCAGAGGCTTGCTCATGATGAAATATATTTATTTACGTTGAATGAAATATATAAAAATGTATGAATGTATGTATTTTTTTTTTATTTTTTATTTGAAAAATATTTTCTTCCGCTTTGACAAATTATGCTCCGATCAGTATGAAAACCAAACCGAAAACCCGTGGAGACTCAATACCTGTCTTTCCTAAGCTTCCTTCTTTTGTCCAAAAAGCTATGGTTCTTCCTCATTCTTCGGCAAATGTAGAACGTATTTTTAGTCAAGTTAATTTAAATAAGACAAAAATTCGTAATTCTCTCGAAAATGAGTCGTTGGAGGCTATACTTTATTCTAAAGATTATTTAAAATGAAATAATTCAAAATCATACGATGTAAACATAAAACCTGAGCTTTTACAAAAATTAAATTCCAAAATATATCAATAATTTTTTTTCTTCACACTTCTTTAAACAATTTACAATCATTTAAATCTTTTTATCATACAAATCCCAAAATAAAATTTTTGTACATTCAATATTAAATTAAATCAAAATAAAATTTAGTAAATGAATTTTTAGTTCAAAATATGTTTGTATACGCCTTAAACATTAATGAATACATTTATTCACGACTTTATGCAGTATAATTGTATGTATATATGTAACATATTTTATATTTATAAAATGAATTAATGAAAATAAATACCATTACAAATACAAAATTTTGACGTTTTTTTGACGATTTCTGTTAACATATATGTTAACATATATATTTTTTTTCGTCAATTTGCCTATTTTTTGCCGAAATTATCTGGCAGCCCTGGTGGCGAGTTAATGTAAGTCGCCATATTGTCAACTAATATGGCAACCCTTGTATTCTTATTGGAAAAAACGTGTGTTTTGGGATAAATACCAAAACAACAAATGAGAACAAACAAAATGGAATTATGTAAAATAAGAAATAGATGCATAAAATCGAAGTAATTTTAACAAAAATGTGTAAAAAACTATATAGACGCAACAATTTAACGATCTAGACTCAACGTATGTGTACAAATACGCAAAGCTGAAACATAATTTGATTGTCAAAATAATATGGTTCTGACTATAAGTTAACCAACCAACATTGGGTGGTTAAATCATAGTTAAACAATGACTAAAAAACACAATTCGATGTTTAACCACAATTTAACTAAGAAACGAAGATCACCACTGACTGAAAAACCGGCCATAAGAGCATAATAAATAAAAGTAAACACACATGTTTCATTCAGTAGCATGGTAGCTTTCAATATATAAAATTTTAATTTGCAATGTGGAAAGTTGAATGGGAACATTTATTATTTTTTTTTCCATCAATATAATGAATGAATTTACTAATAATGTATGTACAAAAATACAAATGTACATATGTACAAAAATACAAATGTATGTACAATGTAAATGTATGTAGGAAATTTTTTTTTATTAAATTAAGACAACTTAATTGCTAATGTTTTGGCCACCACTGTATGTAGCATCAAATTTATCCCAGTGCGCTCAAAATACGCTCACAAATAAACACACACATTTTTACTGCCTCTCTTTGTGCCGACCTGTGGTCTAGATATATATTTTTGATGAATTCACCGAAAACATAGCAAAAACGTCTGCTGATGAAGATCTTGGCAAGATCCGAAATAGCAATACAGACAGCCTTGGTATCATTGGAGCATTTTTGTGCTCGAATTTTTTGAAAATAATGTTGTTACGAATAAGTAAAAGCTTTGCTTGCTCTTAATGACTGTACTAACATTATGTAAATAACTGTTAAGATAAATCTCCACCATTCGAGATGATTCTACAAAGATAAGCAACGACTAGAAGGTTCTTGAATTCGCTAGATATAACTTCATTTGAGTATGGTGAGTTGGTATAAATAGCGGAGGTCTTTGGAATGGAGAGTTCAGTTTGTGATTAAACCCCGTAAGTAAGCAACGCGAATTGATAGTAAAATATAAGACTTGTTCAAGTGTTATAAATAAAGTAAACTGTTGTACTATATAAGTAAAATAAAAGGAAGTTAAACCGTTGTAATTATCGTAATTTAAAACGACCCTAGTTTTATTATTGGGAATAAAACAACGCAAAAAGGAAGCTTTATAATATTAAAAAGGTCTTGAGCTTGAATAAATTTTGAAATTTGTAAGAAATGAATATTTGAATTCCAGAAATTTTATTCATTTTACCAATTCTGTTTTTTCCGTGAGGGCGCCAGAGGTTTATCTACAAAGGTTATTGATGGCAATTTGGACACTTACACATTTTATACATACATATATATTTTTGCATACAATTTTGTTAATAATAACGGATTTTTGCCGAAATTTTTGTCTGTTGATTTTGGCGGCTCATTGATTTTAGCTAAAAATTTTTCTGAATTCTATGAAATTTAAACGACTAATATTGTTCAACAACAATGTGAGTTAGGAGATGCTACACATTGCAATATCTTATGCCTTACCATATACCATGCTACCACCATATGATTTCAACATGCTCATAACTATCATACCTACTTACTCAAGCAATTCAGGTATGTGACAACAGCGGTGTCAGATTTACACTTGAATATAATTCGGATGAAACTCAAAATGACAGCACTTTTACATCGTCTCATTTTTAATCTTTTCATTCCTTACTGTTGGAGAAAATGCAAAGGGGGAATTAGATGCGACATGTCGTCAAAGGGCAATTCAGTTGCTGAACGAGTAAGAAAACATTTCAAAGGAAGCGAAATATAATAACATGTAATGCATGTGCGTCGATATATATATTTTTGGAATTACAAGTAACAAATACTATTGGCAAATATTAGTTTGTATTCCCTTTCACACTGTGCACACAGATATGTGTCGAATTATATCAGGAAAGTCAGAATCACATGATGCAAATGCAAATTTGAACTATTCTACCCATAGACTAATGTCATATAGAGCTGTCATTCTTCTCATCTTACCTTTCCTTTCACACTATTCGTGGTGCGGTCAGTGCGATAGAGAGTTATTTGACGTAAATTGATTTACACGAGGTGTTGACTAAAATTTTTCATGTCGTTTTGATGAAAAACTGTGAATATTATACCGCGTTTATGCTGCAACCGAAATCTCGATTGTCTAGATTTCATTCATAGGAACAGCTGAAAATTAGATGTTTAGGCCACGAAATCTAGATATCTCTAGATTTCGAGCGCAGTATAAATATGAGTTTAAACGTATTTTGGACTTTTTTGTTAGGTTTCATTGTTAGTATATATTTAGTATATATTTGTATTTGTACGTACAGCAAAATTTTAACGCACAAAAAAAACCGTTGGTGATTTATTGTTGGTTGGTTTGAGCCATTGTCTCTATCTGGTATTATTAAAGCAATACTTCCCAACATCCAACCGCCAATCTGCAACACGCCAAATATCATCAAGCTACTGAGAGAGTTGGCTACTCTATACGTCATTCCTTTATGATTCCACCCGCAATTTGAATGTGCGGTGGTTACCATAAAATTGTGGCCATACTTATGAAAGTACTGTTATACAGCATTTACACCGACCAAGATTAACACAGTTCGAAGGTTAACTTCCTTAACCCCGTTACTCATACAATTTTAATCTGTACAATCTGAAGTTTAATTTTTAACCTCATTTTAAACTGGTGTACATTTTGATGCAACAGTGTTAATTACTAACAAAAAAAGCAACCATAATAAAAACATACATAAAAAATCAACTGTTTGACAGAAGGAAGCCGATCGAAAATTTTCCGACGCATCGCCGCAACCGAAAATTTTTTGCAGGTCTGACGCTGCCGATATAATTGGCTTTTATTGGTTTAAAATGTGAGCCGATTTTTTTTACAAAACCTGGCAACACCAGGACTTCAAATTTAATTTTTGTGTTGTGCCGCCGTCTTCGATAATTTGACCTCGGCACGGAGTTGCTCTAAATTGATCTAAGCACAAAGTTGCCACCTGGAATGTTAATTTAATCTCAAATTGGGTGGTGTAAACGGCAAAGATTAGAGAACAAGGTTATCGCAAACCTGATCGCGATAAACTGCTGTCTAAATGTGACATTAGCTAACAGGGTGATTCAAGAAGTTCAGGACAAATTTCTCCAGCGTATTCCTTGGCTCATTTCATGAAGAAAAGTCCACTAGGATCATGTCCGAAAATGCAAGGGCGAGAAATGGCAGCGCGTTCAAAATTTTCGGATTGGCGGTCGGAGGGTAAAGTTGCTAACTTGAATTATCTAGAAAACAAAGTATGTATTTTCATTTCAAGAATTTTTTTCTCCAATTTAAAGAAATGAATATTTTCATCATTTCCCTTGCGGTAGTTTTTTACATGATAAAAAAAGAGTTGTGCATGAAAGTGTTCCATTGTTAGTGCTTGGTATTCTTCAAATATATTCTCATTAATATGATGAGCGTGTCTAGATCAGAGGCCGGCGCTAATAGCTCCCAGCAGCCACTCACACATACAACTTTTCACACGCACACAACACGAATGGCAACGAAACTATCAACTAATGACCAGTTTTTAAGTGGGTAGTTAACTATCGGATTACTTAACCTTAATTCTAAGTTAATTGGAGGTTAACTTTGCATTTTGTTGCTAACTTCTGAGCCAGTGGTCACATTTTTTTCGTTTTTGGGCTTGTTGGAAAGGTCTTTCAGAGGCCTTTCAGAAACAAAAATAACCTTTCCAAAATGACCTAAACGAAGCCCAGAGATCTTACCGTTCCAAAGTTATGTCCATTTTACTGAAATGCAAAACTGTTTTGTTTTGTTTTTGGAAGCGAAATAACATCACACATTTATTTGTTTTTGTAAATTAACACGTTTAAGATTTTATTTTATTGAAATTTTCAGAATCAATGAAAATCGGAGGGTAGTAGGGTAAAGTTGCTAACTTCTGAGATAGTGGGCTTGTTGGAAAGGTCTTTAAGAGGCCTTTCAGAATCAATAAAAAACAGTAGAAATAAGTCAAATCGCCGAGATAGATAAAAATTCACATAACCTCAATTTGCTCAGCCAGATGGCAGGTAACTTATGTTTTTTTCCTCAATGCGTTCAAGTAACTCGTTTAGGTCATTTTGGAAAGGAAAGAGCTATGGCTATCTTTCAACAGAAAAAAAACATAAGTTACCTCCCATCTGGCTGAGCAAACTGAGGTTATGTGAATTTTTATCTATCTCGGCGATTTGACTTTTTTCTACTGTTTTTTATTGATTCTGAAAGGCCTCTTAAAGACCTTTCCAACAAGCCCACTGGCTCAGAAGTTAGCAACTTTACCCGACTACCCTCCGACCGCCAATCCGAAAATTTTGAACCCGCTGCTATTTCGCACCCTTGCATTTTTGGACATGGTCCTAGTGGACTTTTCATGATGACAATAGTGGTTTCTGAAGTAAAGAATTTTTTTTGAGCAATTTATACAAAATATAAAAGTCCAAAAATGTGCTATTTTGTTTGGTTCAGTTGAATAAAGGCAAGGTCAACGAAATATAACGAATATTAGAGAATTGTTTAGAAACTGGTTAGAACCTGGTAAAACTCGCAGTAAGTAATAAAACTCGTATAAATAGCTGATGTGCTTTTGACTTGGAGTTGTGATTAAATGGTTAAAGATACAGTACGTCGGCAATTGTGATATCAAGTACAGACATGTAGCCAAATTTCCCGTGGTACTGTTATGTTAATGTCATTATCTCTCGTCTTTATATCTTCACTTAAGCGTTACCATTTGAGATTTTTTGTGGTTCTCTGTTGTGGAGATTAAGAGCTGAAAGGATACGAATTGGAAATATCTGGATGTAGAGGTTAACGACCTTATAACAAAAGTCACATTCACTGCACTTGCCATTTCAAACTTCACATACTAATCAAACTAAGCACTTCCAGTAAGATTTTCGTCAACGTCTATGTAAATCTAAACACGAACAATAAATATTTTATCAAAAATCAATGAGTGTTCGAACTTTTTGACGTAGAATACGTCTTACCTTACGGTATGACATAGAATAACACATACGTAGAAGGTTTTATTCGCTCAATAAATTAAACGTCATAGGTACGATGGAAATTACACAGTGGAGGGTGGAAAATATGGGTTCAATAATACCAGATGGTGGCAATAGTATACAGCTATCCACAAAGGAACTACACCCGAATTTCGTGTTTTTGTGGCAAACTAGTTGTGTTAAATACAATACAAATGAATACCAACGTTAAAAGTCAACAAAAAAGTGCAAAATACATTTAAATTTTTCAGTTCTACACCAAAACGACAGGAAATAGTTAAGTGAACATATTTTGTAACTCCACCTGGTGTATGTAAATTTTAAATTTAATTTGCTCTCATTTCCACAGACCTACCGAGAGAGTGTGAAATGAAACGTCAGATGAGAGAATAAGTTCTTCTATAGTATGTGTTATTCTATGCGGTATGAGGAGTCATGTCAGGTTTTTATTGTTGTAATCTTTATTTCATTGAATTTGAGGAAACGGCTAGATGAATTTTTTTAAAATTTTTTTTGTAGGTAAATGAAGATGTTATCTTTCGTTTGATATACATTTCATATTGGTTGATATATTTCTAGTATTTTAATTTCTCAAATGAAAATTGTTTAAACACATACACTCAAACATATGTGTGGTGTTTGGTTGAGTGTTTTTGGTTGCTCAACATTGCTTAGGAACATGTATCTAGTAAAAAGTGAAACGAACAGCAAGCTAATGTTGCTTGGCAACATGTATCTAGTAAAAAGTGAAACAAACAGTAAGCTAACGTAATAAAGCTTTTTTGCGAAAGCTTCAATAAAGCTGTTGTAACATTAATTTTGAATTGTAAAGCGTAAAGCTTTCACACAACGCTCGAATGCTAATGCGAAGACTCGATAAGGTAAACCTTTTTTATATTAGGGCGGCCCTCTCAACATTCGCAGAACTTATTTCAATAAAAATATTAATTAAAATACATAAATTAAATTAAGTTTAAAAAAATTGAACATAATATTTTTTTTTTTTAAACGGACTTGAATCAAATGCCGTTGGTAAATATAAAAATTACAGCAGACAGTTGTCCGAGGCCTTCGGCCACGGACTGTCCCTGCAGACTGTGTCAGAGACACGGCCATTAAGTTTAACGTAGAATACGCCATCCGATAAGACAGAAAACATATATAACAATAAATGATAAATAATATAAGCAAATGAATTTATTGTTATATATGTTTTCTGTCTTATCGGATGGCGTATTCTACGTTAAACTTAATGGCCGTGTCTCTGACACAGCCTGCAGGGACAGTCCGTGGCCGAAGGCCTCGGACAACTGTCTGCTGTCATTTTTTTGTTTCACTGTACCTGTTCGATTTCTATGAAAACATTAGTAAATGTTACATTGGAAAATATAAAAAAGTTCAAACTCTTTTAAACATTAAGCACTTTAAATCCTTTAATAAGTATTGATCAAGGTTTATATGATGCCCAGAATGCAATCAATTCCAAAAGCCATTATACGAAATGTACTTACTTCCATTATACATAAAGGGTTTTTCAACAGAGGCGCTACAAAAGTAAATCGATAGGGACAGCAAACGACGCCGCTCTTTTGACCTTTCTTTTCAGTAAGGTTTGCCATTTCATCATGGAAAGATATACGAGCCAACAACGAGTCGAAATTATTAAAATTTACTACCGAAATTTGGAGTCAGTGGCCTCAACTTTAAGAGCGGAAAATCATCGGAAATCATCTTCAGCGATGAGGCTCATTTCTGGCTGAATGGCTTCGTCAATAAGCAAAATATGCGTTACACGGTTAAAAATTTTGCTGTAAATTTGAGTAAAATTTGACTTACATATAGAGTTACACCGAAATTGTATTAAATTTGAATACCAGCCAAATATTCAAATGTGATTTGAATAAAAATTGATATTCAAATTGAATACTGAACCCACACTAGTTTCAAAGTCTACTTTGGATTCATTTTCAATCTTGTTTGTATTAATTTTTAATCTTGTTTGTATTAATTTTTAATCTTGTTTGCATTAAATTTTATTTCTTTCGAATTCATTTTTAATAGATTTCCCGACTAATTTTAAATCTAGTTTGTATTAAATTTTATTCCATTCGAATTAATTTTTAGTAGATTTTTGGATTAAATTTCAATATTGTTTGTATTAAATTTTATTCCTTTCGAATTCACTTTTAATAGATTTTCCGACTAATTTTTAATCTAGTTTGTATTAAATTTTATTTAATTCGAATTCATTTTTAGTATATTTTTGGATTAAGTTGTAATCTAGTTTGCATTCAATTTTATTCGATGCGAATTCATTTTAATAGATTTTTGGATTAGTTTTTAACCTAGTTTGTATTAAATTGCATTCCATCAAAATTTAATACTGAACCTTTATTAATTTTTCTTTACCTGTTACCATTCTGAATCAAATAAAAAATCAAGAATTTCACAAATTATTGTATATATTTTTTATTTCCAATCCATTCGATAGATATAGTTATAAATAAATATACATTAGACAGTCCTTGTGTATACAAAAAAGATAATTTAAACATATATTGGTGGCTTAATTCCTAACTTTTTTCATTTTATTCTTTTAACTTAAAATTATTTTAGTTTTATTTAGCTTGAAGAAATCAAAATAAGCAACATTTTTGCAACTTTCGTATACATTAGAGTGGACTTAAAAAATAAAATTTTTTGGTTATTGTTTTCTTTCTTATTGATTATCGCTTATTATTTAATTATTATGTTTCAGTTCTTTTCCCTCAAATTTTGATTGACGATGCAAAAAAATTATTTCCAAAATTTGAGACAGATTGGTCAACGTTAAGAGGTGGCACACGGCCACTCAAAATGGAAAAAACAAATGATGTATTTGAGTTCCAGTGTGGCACCCCTTACCGTTGACCAATCTGTCTCAAATTTTGGAAATTGAAAAATGGTTGTTACTTGTTGAAAATAATAGACAATTCAGTTCAACACACACACTGGCATGACTAGTTTCGAACTTCGTGACGAGTTCATCATCAGATGCCTAACTACTGTGCCTGAATTGCTACCGTCGGTTGATCATCAATCGTATATATATAGGGTTTTTCAACAGAACGCTACAAAAGTAAATAGATAGGGACAGCAAACGACGCCATATTTTTTCCCGCTCTTTTGACATTTCTCTTCAGTAAGATTTGCCATTTCATCATGGAAAGATATACGAGCCAACAACGAGTCGAAATTATTAAAATTTAGTACCGAAATTTGGAGTCAGTGGCCTCAACTTTAAGAGCGATACGTCCAATTTATGGTCGTCATAATCGTCCTACCAGATCAACAATTGAGCGTCTAGTGGAAAAATTTGAATCCACAGGCATAGCACAAAATGTTCCCGTGCCAGTGAGACAAAGAAGTGCCCGTAGTGTCGAGAATATTGCTGCCGCTGAGGCTTCAGTTCAAGAAAGCCCAAATGTGTCTCCCACACGTCGTTCTCAAGCGTTGGGCATCTCTGTGACGCCGTTGTGGCGAATTTTGCGAAAATATCTTGGCCTACATCCTTACAAGATCAAATTGACGCAAGAACTGAAGCCGCTTGACCACCATAAGCGTCGTATGTTCGTGAATTGGGCTGAGCAACAACTTGAAAATGATTCGGATTTTCATCGGAAAATCATCTTCAGCGATGAGGCTCATTTCTGGCTGAATGGCTTCGTCAATAAGCAAAATATGCGTTATTGGTCAGACAGCAATCCACACGTAATCCATGAATCATCATTGCATCCCGAAAAAATTACGGTTTGGTGCAGTTTATGGGCCGGCGACGTCATTGGGCCGTACTTCTTCCGTAATGATCAAGACCGGCACATTACTGTGAATTCGAATCGCTACCGTTCAATGATAACCGAAAATTTTTGGCCCCAATTGGATAATATGGACTTGGAGGACATGTGGTACCAACAGGACGGCGCCACAAGCCACACAGCGAATGCCACAATCAATTTATTGGAAACCAGTGGGGCTACGTCAAGTCTATCGAACGTGAAATTGCAGCAGTATCGGCCGATTTATGTTTGAAAACCGTCGAAAATTGGGTTCAGTGTCTGGACTCCTGCAAGCGTGCCCGTGGTGGCCATGCAAAAGAAATCGAGTTCCATACATAATGGCATCGAACGTACTTTGACAGGAATAAAGAATTTCATTGGTATCTAAAACCGGGTTTGTTTTATTTAAAAAAAATTTGTAGCGCTCTGATTGAAAAACCGTTACAATTTAGTTTAAAATTGTTTTGTTGTGGTTTGAAATCGGTGTTTTTTGTGCTGAAGGCTCTTTTGCAATTGCACTTTCTTTTTTCTTACATCTGCTTTACATCTTAAATAATAAATAATAATTGTTTTGGTTTTGTCATAAACAGAGCGACGACAAAAGTATTGAATAGTATAGAGAACTTATGGCACTCTTTTTCCGCTCTCATGTAGAGAGTCTGAGTAAAAGAGCATAAACGAGTCTTATTCTCTTTATATAATATTTCAATATAAATGCACCATTTAGACAATGTTATTACATAAAACAATACAAAAAGCATAAATGTTTCAAAAGGCATCAATGTTTCACATCAAAATTATGAATAGACCTAGTTATGACAAAAAGAGAGTAGTTATGACATTCGCCAGATATCGCCAGTGCTTTTGAGTTATACAATTCGTTCCATGAGTTCTCTATACTATTCAATACTCTTTGGCGACGACGACCTGCTTGTTTGTTCGCTGCCGCTACATTAATACCATCATACTTAATTTCAGGCAGAGACTATTGTTGTACAACAACCACGTTTGTGATGCTAACGCTCCGAAAATTTGAAAATTCAAGACTCCGCTCCGGCTCCGACTCCAGTATTTTGAAAATACTCGACTCTTCTCCGAGGTACAATTTTTTGAGGTATAATTTTAATTAACAACGAAATAATTTGAACTGCGTAAAATATGTAATTTTTAGCAGCACAACACACAAATATTAACCTTGGGTTTGAAGGCATATTTTTATAAATTAAACAACATAATATAAAATGAATTAATTGTTCAAAATTAAGTGTTCGTATTCTGGAATTGAAAAAAGTTTGAAGTTCGATTTTTATTTTTCCGTTGCCCATTTGCAAGTATAATTTAGATATGATTTGACGTTTGTAACGTTTTTGATAATATCAATTCTTTTCGGAAATATGCTAAATTTCGAAAATTTTGACTTTTGATGGAAATGAAAAACTTGAGTCGGAGTCGTCCAAATTTGTACGACGTCAATTTCGACTCCGACTTCACAGCACGGCATTCTTGGAAAAATTACGAAAAAAATTTACGTAACTTCGATTTGAATCCCAAAAAAAATATGAAAATTATTTTTTTTTGATGTGTTAACATCTATACGTGTGCCTCTAGGGCAGAAAACTATCAGTTTCAATACATACGCAAGTGTTAGGTATGTAAGAGTAAATCATCGTTTGTTTGTTCGTTGCTTGGCAGTCGGTATTGAAAGTGATTATTGGGCGATTTTCATATAATTTTCCCACGCGATTTTCTCCGGAAATTCATAGCCGATTTTATTAATTTTTGGATTAAAAAGCTAGTGCGGGTTTCGACGAAGAGTTTAGGCCAAAAATTAAGGCGATCCGATATCGGCGAGCCGAGATTTAAGTGTTTTAATTTGGAGTATTAATTTGGAGTAATATTAAAAAAGTGTTTTATGTTGATCTTCGGTTTTGTCTTATCATCGTTTGTCTGTTCGTTGCTTGGCAGTCGGTATTGAAAGTGATTATTGGGCGATTTTCATATAATTTTCCCACGCGATTTTCTCCGGAAATTCATAGCCGATTTTATTAATTTTTGGATTAAAAAGCTAGTGCGGGTTTCGACGAAGAGTTTAGGCCAAAAATTAAGGCGATCCGATATCGGCGAGCCGAGATTTAAGTGTTTTAATTTGGAGTATTAATTTGGAGTAATATTAAAAATGTGTTTTATGTTGATCTTCGGTTTTGTCTTATGCATAGCAAAGAGAATAGTGACGTGGTTATACGTACATATATAAAAATGAGATAGCAAGACAGCAACGTATGTAGCTTACATATGTACAAACATAACAATGTATGTATGTACATTTGTCTGTTGCTTTGCATTCTCTTTGTTTTTTGTGGGTTTAATATAAAATAAATAAAAACAAAAAGGTGTTAACACATCGCCCGTGAGTTCGAACACTCTTTGTTTTTTTAAATTGAGCTTTTCTGACCAGGATTATGTGTACGATCAACATTTTTGTTTGCCATATATGTAGTTAATAGCATTTCAGTCCAGAATTTGGTTTAAAAAAGTATAGCAATCAGCAAACAAAACTTTTTGTGAAAAAATTTTGGAAAAAAGGCGATATTTTCTGCCAAGGCTGGCCTTTCCCAAGACCTTTGCTTTTAAAACACCTAACCAATTATATATCTTTCTTACAACATATTTCAGAAACTACTGAAAGAATTGTGGTGTGCACGTTAGGACACAATGCCACTGTGGACATAGCGCCACCTATAGGTGAGGTTGCCTTTGAAAATGCGGAACATTAGCCGAGTGCAACTCTGCTACAACATTCAGTTGTTTTCAAACAGGAATGTAGGGAACGGTTTGAGCCATCTGTCATTGAGACAGGATGAAAAAGTATGGCTGAAAAAGTTGATGAAATGGCCCTTTCCTTTTTTTTTGATTGACTTTGGAGCAAGACGGAGGTTCCCTGGAGAGCAAAACAGCGTCTCCACTCGAGAAAAAAAAGAAACACAAAACCGTTTCTGTGGCCATTTTGAAAGGCAACATTTTTTATTGCTTAAAAAGAAAAGACACTAAGTGAAACAATCTTATATACATGTAATGAACATTTACAAGAAATGAAATTAACATTAAATGAACATTAAAAATACGAAAATTTAAATTTTCAAAACAAATTAATTTTTTCCAAAAGAAATTAATAGATTCAAATTTAAAAATGTATAACAAAAAAAATAAATTGAAGAACTAGTGAATAAAACACAACAAACACAAGCCACAAACACAAGTCGCTCCTGGAGTGCAGAGGTATCCAGAAACGAGGTATACTTTTTTACAATTTGAATACACAGTTTACGAGACGGTAATCTGAAAATAAAAGAAAGCGTTTGTTTTAAAATCAGTATCCGTAGAGTATGCATTGTTAAATTTTCTGGGTTTTTGTTACTTCCCGATACATTGGAGGGGAGAATGCCAACGGATTTAGGGATGAGCTCACTCCTAGTACGTTAGGTTATAAAGTTTTGTGCCATTGATTGCCGCACCAGATATGAATATGTCGTCTCTACCTAGGATAATAAAAAAATATTTATAACATGTTCCAAGCATACTTTTATTTAATGATACGGCATACAGATACCTATACATACAATTACGTTACGAATACCGCAACTACCTCAGGATAATCCTCCGCAATCATCTCCAACACAAATCGTGGTCACACTGGAAGGAAGCCATTAACCTGTCGTCGGAAGCATTATCGTCATGTCTTTATGGTGTCATGGTGGGATATCCCCGTATTCCAAGTGGG
The DNA here is from genome assembly GCA_963931995.1 of Phaonia tiefii. Classification (NCBI taxonomy): domain Eukaryota; kingdom Metazoa; phylum Arthropoda; class Insecta; order Diptera; family Muscidae; genus Phaonia; species Phaonia tiefii. The sequence continues at coordinate 189,629,434 of OZ008370.1, read as the reverse complement.
AGGGTTCTCTTGGCGTTACAACAGCCAAGTAAGTTCTGAGGGTGCTATTGGATAAGGGAGCAGTATGAGTTTTCGTTTCGTTTTGTATATTCTTCCCGTTCCAGGTCTTGCTTCGGGTCTCATCTCTATATGTAAGTAATCACCAAGCTGGTATGAATATTTGTGATTTTTGTGTTACTGTCTGAGGGTACCACCCCATTCGACGAGCGATAGCCGCGCTAAACGCCAGCATACCAGTGATCCCAACAATCTGGCAATCAACCAAGATCAAATTGTTCTCCAGGCAGACTGTACAGAATGATGGCAACCCTGCTAACAAAGTCGGTTTTTTTCAGGTTGAAACAATTTAAAATTTGAGAAGTTTTCGTTGTCGAACGGTTTGAAAGAATTTAAAAATTTGTTCGACTTACAATTGGTTGAAATCCTGCCAATGTAGCATTTTGACCCAAAATGACCGAGTTATTACCGAAAATTAAACATAGTCAGTGGAAAAATTTACAGTTTAAACTTTTGATTCCAACAATCTTTGTAACGGTCAAACACCGCGTATTTTTTGTTTGTGCCGCTTAGTAGAATTCACGGGTGAATGTGAGCAGGACCAAATTTTGCTCACGGTAGCGTAAATGAACGTGAGTAGCGAAAAAAATCTTCGTGCATGAGGATGCGTGAGTGACCGTCTTCCTTTCGTAAGTGAGTCACACGTGTCCATTTCTAGTCTGGTATAGCTGGAGTTTTGTCTGTCGAGAGAGGGTTTTGATCCGGACATCTATTTGCAGGCACAATTCTCCTATTTATCTTCAGACTGACGTTATTGTCCGGCGGATCCAAGGTAGACAAATTCGTATACCACTTCAAAATTAAATCGGTTGCCGACGTTCAACTGCGGACCAGGTCGAGAGGTTTGTCTAGTCGTTGATACCATAAATTTTGTCTTGCCCTCATTAACAGAAAGACCCACCTTCGCTGATTCTTTTTTGCATCTTGAAAATATTGCAGTAACCTTTCGCAAAATTCGCCCAATAATGTATACATATGTCGTCAGCATACACTCACAGAAAAATTCGGTTGAGACAGCCGAATTAGCCGTAACCGAATTAAGAGGTTGTCTTAACCGAATTAGAAGTTGGCACAATCTCATCACAGGTTGACACAACCTCATCACAGGTTAACACAACTTCATTTGAGGTTGACACAACCTCATTAGAGGTTGACACAACCTCATTGGAGGTTGACACAACCTCATTGGAGGTTGACACAACCGAATTAGAGGTTACTGTCAGAAATGAATGTTTAAAGTTTAAAGTTATGTGATGATTTATTTTCTTGTATTTAAATGAATTAAAAAGCGAGAAAATAAAGTCATATATATGGGGTAATCTATATAAGTATAGCAATAAATTTGATTTACACGCCTCTTCCGACCTTAATTAAAGTCCCGGCCATCATGGGACATCGCACTAATTCTGACGTGTTGTATCGGTTGATCTAGGTCCTAAGCCGTTTTGTATACAGACTACTGCACATATATTTGCTGTTGATATCTGCTCAAACAACTTCCGCAAAATAAGACGTTTTAATACAAAACATATTTTACATACCTTTCTTAATAACCACAAAAAACTCTTCACATTCTTTAATTCTTTTTAAAATAATATTTGATTATATAATTTTAAGCGTCAGATTTTAAATACATAGAATTATGTTGTGGTAACCGAATTGAAAATGAATTCGGTTGTACCTACAGAATTTATGAGAAATCCGGTTACAGCAACCGAATTGACACCAAATTCGGTCGTTGCAACCGAATTAAGGCTAGATTCGGTTATTGCGACCGAATTGATACCAAATTCGATGGTTACAACCGAATTGATGACAAATTCTGTTACTTCAACTGAATTGAAGCCAGATTCGTTTACTCCAACCGAATTATGTACCAATTTCGGTTGTTGTATCCGAAGTAATTTGAAATATTTTTTAAAATTTTTTTTTTTAATTTTAAAAAATTTAGTTGACTGAACGAATATAAATGAAGATTCAGTTGTCACAACCGAATCAATTATGAAACGAGGTTGCTTCAACCGAATTTCGGTTGTGTGGACTAAATTCGGTCGTAATAACCTCAATCCGATTGTGGCAACCTCAATTTGGTGGTAACAGCCGAATTTACGGTTGCTAAGACCTCTTTTCAAACAATTAGTTCCATATATTGGACATTTAGTTAGTCCAATATATGGAGTTTGATGGTCTTTCTCATATTTACTGCAGCTTTCTCAGTATTGTCTCCATTAAGATGTTGAAGAGATTGCACGAAAGTTTGTCGCCTTGTCTCAGACCTCGCTTGGTATAGATTCGTTCAGTGAGGTCTTTCCCCACCTTCACTGCTGATTTGGTGTCGGCCAACGTCACACTACAGAGGAGGATCAGTTTTTATTATTATTCCTGTTATTTGATCTTCTTACACTCTGGAAACATTTTTGGAATTCATTATTCATCCTACATATTTCGGTCTTTTCACTCTATCTCTGCTCCCACTGCCATTTTTCGCCTAAATAGTTGGTTTGCCTGCCTTCTCAGCCTCTTGTACCGCTTATTATCAGAACGCGAGTGCCTAGAAGAGTGCTTGCTATCTAATACCAAGTGATCAATCTGGTTCTTCGTTCTCTGATCCACAGATAAACAAGTCGCCTTATGTATGTCCTAATAATTATGTCCTGATAATTAATTATGAACTCATAAATTGCCCATTAGCGTTCCTGAAATTCTACTAAATTCTACAGGATACATATTTTGAGTTTGGGTTTTAATGGAATCTACTTCCTTGATGATAACGTCTTTTCTTTCCTTTGTGAATAATATCTTCACTGGTTTGCAATATTTCGTTGATGAATGAGTTTCATTCTTCCATACATCCGCACTAGTCGAAGGTTTCGAAAATCTCTGAACATTTTCTTTAGGCGTTATGGGACAAATGATACCATAATCGTACATATTTTCGTCCAATGAATTTTCCTCATTAATGTGTCTATATTGCTTTTGTTCAGAATATCCATCACCCCTCATTTACAAAATACGTCATTTCCACAATTCTTAAAGCGAACGTCATCCCGAGTAAGTAACAATCTCTCTGCCGTATAGTTAAGAAAATCTTGAAAGTGGATTTTGGGCTGAATTACAAGTAACTACCACTAAAGGTTTCAGAAACACAGTAAAACGATGTATGTAGGTACAGTTCCGCTCGCTACTTATATTCGTCTTTTATACGATGACTTACGACCCTGGGAGACGAGTCACGGCTTACAATGCTTCTGATGAAGGAATAAGAGAAGAAAGCGGGGTAGCATAAGAGTCACGAATTGGAAATTCAGGTGGCATATTGATACTTCTCTTTCACCTCTTTCGTGTTTTGACATGGCGATAAAGCAATAGTATACAAGAAGTGGTGAAAAATTGTTTTGAAGCAATTTCTTAATAAATTAAAATAATACTATTACAATTTTATCAGCCATTGTTCAAATGTTGAATTTTAGATTATAACGAATGGGAAAAAAGAAGTTTAACCGTCAATACGTCACAAAGAGCCACGCATAGTTGTACACAGAGAGTCGTCGTCTGAATGCACATGAATTTACGAAGCGTTACCAAAAGAGAATGAACAAAATTTCCCAAGGTCGTAAGTCATCGTATAAAAGACGAATTACTCCATTAAATACTGCTGGAAACACCATGTGGATGAATGCACGCGAATACTTGATGCGACTAAGTGGAGAGAAAATTCTATACATCGAACAGGTTGCCCTTATATGTATGATTCGTCATAATTATAGTTATATATCGTACGAAAATATTTTATTTAAGAATCAATTGTTTTATTATCATAAATTATTTTGTAGTTTTCGCATAGAGTACATAATCCCGCTATGGTAAAAGTACTTTTTTATGTCCAAGGAAACTGCCGCACAGTAGTTACTGGCGCTTCACCACATACAACACAAAGCCAATGACTTATTGCTTTCCATGGCGTAAATTCATATTACTTTTGTGAAAGGCCTTTAACATTTGTGTGACAGGCATCAAAGGTATATTAATGTTCCCAATCCCAGGAGATATAATATACTATCAAATTGGAGGTCTTCAAGGGTTAAACCCGGGATTTCCTTATGCATTTTTACAATAACGAAGTTGATTACCTTTGCCTAAACGATACCGTCGCAGCTCCTTGCAGCGTTGCTATTAATGTAACATTAAATTAGAAATGGAGTATAGGATTAATGAAAAAGGTGGCTACTAGCTGACTCTTGCATTATTTTTTGACAATATTGACATTTGAAGTAAATACATTAAGGGTTGTATTCTATAAGTCGTGAATCAGTCACTTCGCGTTACTTTTGCCGATTTGATAGTTTCTAAAATGGTACAGCCATAGAGTAATATACTAAGAGTTTGCAACAGCTGTTTTTCTTGGACGGGAAACCAATGAAAGTCACTGGAAAAGTTGGAGCACAGAGTTATACAACCTTGGCAACCCATGCAGAATGAGAAAAATCTTTATTTATTGTGTTTAATATGCAATCTCTATAAATAATTTTACTCTATCACTTCATTACATTTTACTTTATTTCACTTGTTATTCCTTTTTTCCTCGATTTAATTATCACAAAAACACTCTCAGTTGACTCTTGTACTTTTGGTCGAATTTACAAAGACAAACGTGAGAGAAAATCATTACGCAACCCTACATACTTCCAGTCATCTATCGCTATTTATCTTTCTTACTTTATCCTGCATGTTTCGCCAACTCCAAGGCTGATCAGTTGTTCGGTGACTTCCTGCGTTGAGTTACGTTATTTAATGGGTAGTTTATAAAACGCAGCACAACGTTTTTGATCACTTCAGCTGTCAAATTGAACACGCCACCGTTCTGAATTACAAATTTAAAAAAAAAAATGTCGATCGAGGATAGGCAGATGGAAGTATTTTGCATTTCATAGCTTATAAGAAGTTGCAAATTTTGGCTGAAATGCAATTGGGGGATAGAGCTCAAACTTTTTTTTAAAAAATAATTCAAAATTATATTGTTTACTCACTGAAATTCTTATTTACACTAATACAATTAGAAATGGAATGTTCAAATAAATAATGCGTTGCATTATTTTTGACAATAATAAACAATGGAACCAATACATGCCGCCAAATGGCACGTGTTTTTGAAAAGACAACTATTTTAATATAGATGGGAAAATATATTCGACATTGCAACCCAAAATAACATAGGTTTTTTTTACACATTTCATGTCAATATTGTTGGTATTTGCAGTATTATAAATAATAGCAATCTAAAAGTTTGTTGATCTTTTGAAAAAGAGCTAAATTTTGTAATCTTTTTTCATTCTGCGCATTTCACTCAAGATTACTTTTTCTAATCTATAATTGTTTATTTTAGTTGGGCAATTCTATAAACCACAACTGTCAGTGACAGCTATAAACTACCATTTTTTGACTTTGACGTTCGCGTTAGCTTTTGCGTTTACGTTCACTTTCGGGTCTTTTAAAATACTACCCTAAGTCTTCAATTCCTTTTTGTTTCTGATAAAATCATTGCAGAAAAGTGTCATCAATAAGTGCAAAGTGTGAAACGCATAGCAAACACATATGCAATTACACATTATTGCATATTCATAGTAGACATGTATAGTCATGATTGAACATAATATGATATTTATAATGCATTTTAAATATAATACCAGCATGATTGACTATTATAGACATGTGAATGACATTTTGTAATGGATACATGCAAATATTTTCATGATTGTGTATTAGGGTGTAGTGAAAACTTTATTTCTCTGACGAGGTTGTATATGAGCTGAGTACGGAAATGTCAACTGAATTGTTTATTATACAGGGTGGAGCGCGGTAATTTGTTTTTTTTTGCACTGCATGCTGTAGCGGCACTGTTGGTCGAAGAGAGTGGAGAGTGTGCGTGGCTTATAGTGGCTGACGGGAGATTTGTATTCGTCTGCCTTTCAGTTGCCATCATGCATTGGACACGTGAGGAGAGGTCTTTTTTTGTCGAAGCGTATTTTTCAAATGCGCACTCGATCATTGCAGTGCAGCGTGTGTCAAAGGCGATTTACAATTAGACGACCAGAATATGTGCGCAACTTGGCAACCCTGGTAAAAGAGAACCAAAAAGTACTAGGAGTTCACTCAAACGCATTTCTCTCTCGCGTCATATCTTGCTTATTTCATACATAGACTAATACTTATAGTAGACCCACTAGTTCTCCCACCAAATTTATGACATTTGGCCTGGTGTGATATTTACGTTTGATGTTGAAAAGAATTGCTTTACTAATACCAGATAGTGGCAATAGTTCAAAACAACGAACAAAATAACAACAACGGCATTTCGTTTAGTGTGTTAAAATTATTGTGTTAAATACAACACAAATGTATGCTAACAATAACAGGCAATAAAAAAGTTTAAAGCACATTTAAATTTCACAGTTTTTCACCAAAATGGCATGAAAAATTAAAGCAAGAAGTTATTGTAATTCCACCTGGAGTATGTCACTTTTCGTCAAACATCTCTCTATCACACCGACCGCATCACGAGGAGTGTGAAAGGAAACGTCAGATGAGACAACTGGCGGCTCTACTATAAATTTACTCTATGCTACGTACAATGACTTTTGTCAGTGGTGCGCTTTTGCTGAAATTTATTCTATTTACTGAACACAACTGCGGGGTGGATGATGAATGTCGCTACAAAAAAAAACGTAATAACTTTTTCTGTGTAATTATAAGATGTCTGAGTTTTTCATAATTTTAGATATTTTATCGCCTTTTTAAGGTTCAAACAAAATTTGAGTGCATATCGAACAATTGCGAAAAATATGCAAAATATATGTAAAAAATATGCAAATATCTAATCACTAAATTGAAATGTACACAGGATTTCTTTACAGGGTGGAGCGCGGTAATTTGCTTATTTGGGAATATATAAAAAAATTATGAACCTCAGAAAAATTTATTTTATATTTTAATTATTTTGAACAGTAAGGGAATTTTTAAATTACATGGTTTTAAATAGTGTATCTGGCAAATGTCGACCTTCGCTATCCAAACACTGCTGCATACGTTTTCTAAAGTTTTCATGAACTCTATCAAGCATGTCGACTGGTGAAGTTCTCTGGGGTTTGTATCACTTCAGTACCGCATAGTTTATTTGTTTACACAACCACTGAGGTAAAAATGTGCCTCATCACAATGTAAACGAAAAGCATGCTACACTGCAATGATCGAGTGTTCATTTGAAAAATACGCTTCAACACAAAATGACCTCTCCTCACGTGTCCAATGCATGATGGGAACTGAAAGGCAGACGAATACAAATCTCCCGTCAGCCACTATAAGCCACGCACACTCTCCACTCTTTTCGACCAACAGTGCCGCCTCAGCCGGCAGTGAAAAGAAGAAAATTACCGCGCTCCACCCTGTATAAAACATAATGTAATGAAGAATTTCATATATTGTAGATTGACAGAGTTTGGGACACTTTTGGTGGCACTCTTCCGAGGAAATGTAGTATAATGAAGTTCGTAAAAAATTTTATCGAACATGGGACAATTTCAAGAAGGCCTTACCATCGAGGTTCGTCAGTTCAGATGCGGGGAACTATTGCTACTGTAAATCAATCCTAGAGATACGACAAGGAGCTTATCTCATGGGTATCAGTAGACAGTCACAACAGACAGTTTTCCTAGGTACTGTATTTCATAGAGTAATATATAAAGGGAGTCTATGAGTGTTTCAGTTCCACCAAATTCTCGTCGTCAGATTTGATACAGTTTGTATTTATGCTAAAGTTAATTTAAAAGTCATAAGCTCCACTAAAATTAAATTTAAAGTAATTTTTTTCAATTCGCCTATCGCTCATTCTCCTTCACATTCCATCCTGTATCAAATTTGCAAATAGGTGGTCGATCAGCTGTTTTATCGCAACCTCCCGCTGCCTTTTTACACGGAACGTATTGAATGAAACATTAAGCTTAACTTCGCTTAGCTTCCCATACAAAGTGGTCGAAAAATTAGTTAGCAGGGAATAAAAAACAGGCCTATTATTTCCAACTTGAAAATAATCTGTGCGTTTTCCAACATTGGAAATATACATATACACACTAGAATAACAAATAAAACGAGGTAAGAACAATATCATTTCGTTTGGTATGCATCTACTGTCAAATTCGACATATGTATGTGTGTACCAGTAATAAAAGTAAACAAAAAAGTAAGAAACCAGAATACATGTGTACTTAAATAAATGAATTTTAAAGTGAAGTAAGTCAACCACATGAGCAACTCCATAGAGTAATGTTTTATAGAGCAGTAATTATTCTCATCTGATGTTTCCTTTCACACTATTCGTGGTGGGATCGGTGCGATAGAGAGTTATTTGACGTAAATTGACTTGCACCAGGTGGAATAACAAACATTTTTGACTTAAATTATTCATGTTGTTTTGATGAAATACTAGTGGTATTCATGCAAACAAGAAAACCTAGAACATTTGCTCAGCGTAAGTTTGCCACGAAGCGTTTCATGAGGCACCAAATAAAGTTGCTCAGTGTATCTATGCAGCAATTGTCAAAAAAGGCTGATAAAGTAAATAAACAAATTAAAATTAGAAGTATATGCTTTACCTATTCCATTATTTTATTTTTTTCACTTAAAAAGTCAAAAGTTTTCACGTTTCTTTTTCCAAGTTTGCTCAGCAAATTTTCCTCGAAAACTTTCCACTTTTGTGCAAGTCGCTTTGTATGGGAAATTGGTTTGTTTTGACGTTTGCTGTGCAAGTTTACGATGTTTTCGAGTTTACGAGGTTCTTTCGAGCTTTCATGAAGACCACTACTGTGAAATTTAAATGTAGTTTGGACTTTTTGTTATCTTTTATGAGGCGTATTTACACAAAAATGGTAACGCACAAAACGAAATGGCATTGCTGATTTATTATTGGTTGGTTTGAGCCATTGCCTCTATCCGGTATTATTAAACCACTACTTTCCAACATCCAATCGCCCATCTATGACCATCTACGACCAAATGTCATCAATTTACTGAGAGAGTTTGTTACACTATACGTCATTAATTTATGAACGGACAAAATATTAGTGAATAAAAAAAATAGCATACTCGTAAGGTGTCATGGGACACCCGGTTGGAACGAAGTTCCTTTCGCTATATATTATGTACTAGTTAGCGCCCGTTGAAAAGTGCGATAATTTAAAAGGATCTTTAAGAAGATGCACTTTTTGTAAAATAAAAAACTTTTTTTAAGAAATTTATTTTTTCTGGAATGTATTTTTAAAAAAAAATATTTATATTTATGTCCTTTTCGTAAGAACATGTATTATATTTTCCGGAATGTGTATTATATAGGTCTTTTTTTAAAGAGAGGTACTTCTTTTATTAAAAGCTAATGTTTTTTTTTAAGAAAAGGTACTATTTTTAAGAAGAAGTACTTTCTGTAAGGAAAAACTTTTTTAATAAATAAATAAAAAGTACCTGTTCTTACAAAAGTACTTCTTTGTAAAAAAAAAGTTTTTTATTTTTATTCTGTTGTTCGACCTTTTCCTTATCAATAAATAATCAATATTCTTCGAGCTTGAGGTCAGATTTCCTGTTGTTATATTTAGATATTTCGCTACTCCTTTGTGTAGCATCATCAGGAGATATAAACAATATTTAACAATTAAAACAAAACAAAATTAACAATTGTGAAAAAATTATGTCAATTTAAAAATGTTCAAACAAATTTTCCCGCCTTTTTTCAAAATTTTCTGAAGTTTCACAAAAAAAAATAATGTTCGTAAAAAGTTCATATAAATTAACCCAAAGAAAAATATTAGATTGATAAACAATTCTTGCTTAAATGGTTCTACTTTTTACTAATTAAATATCTGTAAATTTCACAATTTGTTAATTTTGTTTTGTTTTAATTGTTAAATATTGTTTATATCTTCTGATGATGCTACACAAAGGAGTAGCGAAATATCTAAATATAACAACAGAAAATCTGACCTCAAGCTCGAAGAATATTGATTATTTATTGATAAGGAAAAGGTCGAACAACAGAATAAAAATAAAAAACTTTTTTTTTACAAAGAAGTACTTTTGTAAGAACAGGTACTTTTTAAAGAAGTGGTACTCTTTTTAGGAAAAGGGAATTTTTTAACAAAGTTTACTTATTTTCAGAAGCCTACATATCTTAGGAAAAAGGGGTATTATTTTATGTTTAAGAAAAGTAATTTTTGTAAGAAAAGGTATTTTTTATAACAAGATTTTTTTTGAAGAAAAGGTTTTTTTTAAGAAATGGTAATTTTTTTAGAATTTTTTTTTAAAATAGGTAAATTTTTAAGAGTAGGTAGATAGTAGATATTGTTCTATTAAATGAGACAAAATTAAACCATAGACACAATGTAATATTTAAAAATTATAAACTCATAAGCAAATATCGAATTGATGCAACAAGGATAATTGATATTGATAATCAAGAATACAATACAATACTACAGTCACGATAACAAAAGTAGATATTCGCTAGATGCTTTAGAGACATGCGACATAAAGATACCCGTTGACTGCGACAAGTTTTTAGTTATTATATGTGCGTACTATCCGGCCGGCAATATAAGTTCACTACGAGCAGACTTGCAAAAACTATTTGATTTTATGAATCTTCAAATAACTACTATGTACTAGCGGGAGACTTGAACTGCAAGCACACAGAATGGGGTAATACTGTTAATAACGCAAAAGGTAATAACCTAAAAAAAGTCAACATAGAAGTCCTTACACTTCCAACATATTCAGCGAAGTCCGCTTTCCTTAGCCGCTTACCTTAGCCAGCACTGAAATACTGGGTTGTATACTGGTTTATAGCATAATACGGTTTAAAAAATGTTGTTTAAAATTTTTTCGTTTAGCCCCCATCACGCAACGAGCGATAAGGAACTTCGTTCCAATAAATAAATAGTGTCCCATTATATCCAATGAAGGAAATAGGGAGAGCTTCTCACAACCAGTCAGCTGTGCTGTTTCTAGTTTTATACTCACTGATTGGGACCTACAGTTTTTTCATCGATTCTGAACGGTATTTTGAGAAGCTTTTCCATGGCTAAATACTCCGCCGAAACAAATTTAAGGTGGTCAGAGAAGGCGCGCACACTAACCATTGCACCACCGACGGCCACGAAAAACTTAGTGTATAAGTGTTCTAAATATACCTCTTTCGGAAATTTAATTTTGTAACCCTTTTTTATATCGCATCTAATACATTCTGATTGCGTTTTCATTTTCCGGTAGAAATTTGATTCCGAAATAATTTCGATGCTGGATCCGATCAGTACTCGTTTCGAGATAGCATCCGATTTGATTTTGAGATCGGTTCGGTTCTAGTTTTGAGATCGCATCCGACTTCATTTTGAGATCGGACACAATTCTCGTTTCGTAATCGAAAGAGCAATTACGGCCGCTCGAGTATCCGATCTCGAATTAAAATCATTGAAGTCGGATCCGATTCGGTGCATATATGTATATGTATTTGGGTTGTTCTCTTTAAAGTGATTTATTCGCTAGAACAACCGACAATCACTCTACTCTTCACCTCTCTCGCCATAAAAATGTGGTTTTGTGCGCTCAACATTGTGCTCGTTTGAAAGGGCTCAATTAGTTCACAAATTAGAAAGCTCACAGCTCATTGATTGTGAAAAGTTCCCCTATCCCTTTATGTGGACAGACAAACATTAATAAATAGCCTTAAACATCCTTAACACAAATTGGTTCCACTGATACCTAAGGTGTAATAAGGCTCTTTCTATTCAACCATCCCACTAGGTAAGGGCAAACAAATAACTCAATTTCAGCCTAAAGAAAGTGGTAACATGAAAATTTATCAGCTCAGTCTCATCCGTTTGATTTTCACATCACTACTCCAATAAATCCGATCTATTACACGGACAATTTAAAATGCAATCTTAGCACTTTTAATGCTGTCTGTCCTTAATGCACGTTCAACCAGTTCATGAAGCATCCCATCAGGAGTGATGTAGTAGCACTACATATCGTTGGAAGCAGCTACGATGGATGTACAATATTGACTGTGAATAGGAGGAAAAAAGTAATTAAATTATGACCTAGTAGTGAGAAATCCTTGTAGATATCAGTAACTCCCACAAAAGCAACATGGTGGTTTACTACTGGCTTCCACGTAAAGTGTATCATACATGAAAAAGCAAATTATGCGATTGAAATGTGGTGGCATCAATATAACGGGAATGTGGTAAAAGGTGGCAAATGTATTTTCAAACAAAAGTCCAATCAGTCGCATTTTGTTGTAAGATGACATTTAATAGGCTGCCAAGTCGGGTCAATCCTTTTTGTAATTTTGTAATTCTAAGCTTTTTGACACACATTTTTTAAAGTTCTGTAATATATCCATTGATTTAAGTGAAAGGGAACAAAGGTGATATAATTATAACAGACAAACGTTTCAACCCAGTTGAAAGATTGACTGCCACACACGACAATAAGATAAATGTTTTAATGACATTGCTGGTATATCTCTGATGTAAACTTCCCCAAATAGAGTTGTGAGAAAGTTTTAATGTTTGCATAAAAATATCGATTGAAATATTCTCTTCTGAAGCGCAGTAAAACGACCCTTTCCAAAAAACGCTTAGACTACCAATACATTCCTTAAATTTCTAGCACTTCTCATTATTAGTCACTATAATAAAAATATAGTTTCTGTTACCAAAGCAATTGTTACAAAGTTATGTATTCGATTTTTCATAAGAAACTTTGCTGTAAAAGAGAAACTACAGTTGAATGTTGCACAAGGACTTTTCAGAAAAACTATTATTTTATACAGAAAGTAAGAAACAAATTTGAGAAAAAATAATAAAGTATATAGTTATAGAGATATCATCCACCGGAAAATATGATATACAGGGTGGCTGATGAATAGTGGTACATTAAGAAACTCAAATAACTTTTTATTCAGTGTATGGAATTCAATCCAAATTCTTGTTTCAGTGTCCCAGTCATGCATTTTTGTTAAATCTAAAAATCAATCTGCAAAATAAAAATTAAGTTATTAAATTTCTCACCACACTAGTTATATCTCACCACACTAGTTTTTTTTTATTTTACTAGGATTGCCATAAATTGATGTGAAGTGAGACTTTTAAACACAATCGCCGAATCTCACGCCACTATTGACGCCTCCACAAAAATGCAACAAATAGTGGTCCCTTGTCTGGAGGGACTATTATTGTGGATGACACAAATTAACTTAAACATACATGTAATATATTTATATTATAACTGTTATTATTTGGTACAGAATTCGTATTTACCCCCCCCCCCCCCCATGTATAACCCATACACATCACCGTGGGGAATCGGTAATGAACTTGTACTCATTACCCACAGGGTATGGGGAAATTAATGGGTAGCTACCCACGATTTCCATTACACATGGGGAATGGGTAAGCTAGGGATAGAAAATGTGAAAAATTAGAAAAAACTCTATTTCTCGGAAACGGAGCGTCCAATTGAAAACCTAACTAATTTTTGTGGGTTTTCACAAAGTGGTCCAATTCACAATGAACATTTTTTTAAAAAATCGCGAAAATATGAAAATCGCTAAAGTAAAGAATGGCTATAACTCGGAAACGGTGCGTCCAAACGCAAAAACAGTAACTTTGTTATTATTATCCATTGTTTAACCAATGGATGTATTCAATTCGACATCACTTATTTAAATCTCTAACACATACTTATGTGCGTTTTAGCTATTTTTTATTTGAAAAATTTTAGTTTGTTTATTTTTATGTTTATTTAAATTGTGCAGGTACGCAATTTAATATTTTTGCGATTGCACGCACTGTTTCCGAATAATAGCTATTTTTTATTCTGGCGATTTTCTTATTTTGGCGATTTTTTTGGAAAAAAATCGTCCATACGAATTGAACCACTTTATGAAAAACCCGTAGAAACCCGGAAAATATTGTTATTACTCGATTGGAGTTCACGAGTTATAGTCATTTTCTATTTTTGCGATTTTCTTGCTCTGGCGATTTAAAAAAAAAATCCATACGAATTGGACCACTTTATGGAAACCCCTTAGAAGCCCTCAAAAATTACTTACTTTTTCGATTCGACACTCCGTTTCCGAAATATAGACATTTTCTGTAATTTTTTCATATTTTCGATCAAAAATGGGGATGGTAACCCACTACCCATGAAATACGAACCCTGGTTAAAAATAATAATAATTTTGTTAATAAAATACACAATTTTAATAAAAAAAATATTGAATAAGTGATGATTTATCCGACACATAGATTAATACATACACAGATACATTTAAGTAGCGTTCACAATGGCAGCAACGAATTTGTAATTCAAGCCTTCTCGTTCCCACTCACAGTATTGCATATAATGCCCTCTCATGTTTTTCGTGAAATTGGATTCAAATTTGTCATAGAAGTACCCTACAAGAACAGTGACAGTCATTTGACCGGTCAATTGACTGTCATTGTTGATGGGTATATCCATCAAAGTTTCTATCACATTCTTTAAGCCGAAATGAAAAAGTTGATGGAAACTTGTGTGTACGTGTGATTTTGTATCTCCCTCGAACTTATGAATTCGGTCGCCAATAAAACATGTATCTCAGCTGCTCACTCTAGTGCTGTTCACTAATCAAAGATTATATGAGTATTAGTCACAGTTGATAGATATATCCATCACAGTTGACTAATCATACTTGATGGATATACCCATCACAGTTGACTAATCAAATTTGATGGATATATCAGTCAAAGGTGATGGGTATAGCTTTTATAATAAAAGACGATGTTATTAATGATTTTATGGTACATATATTTTTATTATTTTTATATATTTTTAATATCTAATTGTATAATAAATGAATGAAGTACAAACAATGAATGACTAAGAATGAAAGAATGAGAGTGAATGAATAAGAATAATCGATTCAAAATGAATAAAGTAGTAACTGGGCAAAATAAAATACCTATTTACAATTTGTTTTTAATAAATCTTCTGCTTCATCCAATGGTGGCTTCGTTCAATTTTCTTTTCGCACATCTGAAATTTGAAAAGGAGATATATAAATATATGTATTAATAATAATAAGTATATATGAATGTATATAAATTAATAATTATTTAATAATTTATAGCCAAAAATATGTACATACCACGCAGTCTTGTTGAACCACATAGGCTTCCCTCTCGCATGCTTTTCCCACCTCTCATCCCAATTGTACATATCAAGCAGGTTATCCGTGAAAATTGGGGGGCAGACACTGCTGACATCCTCTGACGCCTCTTTCAATACTTATATTTTCTGTGAAGAAGTATGTATAAATATCAAAATATTAAAATATCGAACCATAAATTTTAGTTTGTTGATATTGCCTGAGCAAAATCTGGGGTTCCCAATTTCTGCTCTACCTCTTGCACCGCTGTAATGGTCAGGAAAGGGAGCATGCTGCCGACTTCATTAATGATTTTGTCCTGAGTTTGGCCAGGCATGCCAGGCAGAATCTTCCACTACTTTTTGATGGCTTTTAAATGCCTCATTTTTCATAATCATTATCTTTGATTTTTGGATCACATAAGTTTATTCATTTCCACTGTTTATTTTTATTCCACGATATTTAACGATAATGAAACTTTTGTCGTTGCACTTTGTCGAGGATTCACAAATTTTACTTTTTAAACGTCAACAAATTCAAGTTTCCATCAACAGTGACAGTCGAATGACCGAAACTATTCTTGTAGGGTTGTTTCACTCTTGCAAATGGAACTCAGTATAAAATAGTTGCAAGTGTATCAGTGCAAAAATATTGTGTGTGTTAGTTTCCATCATTCATTTCTTGTAGGGTAGGTTCTACTTCTACTTCAAATTGGAATTTGTTCGAATCAGTTTATTCTACTGACCGCTAGGGGCGCTCTAATTCCAAATTTGGTTTAAAAATAGAAAGTATGAATGAAAGTGTAAACATTTTGTATCAAAACAAACATTTTAATAAATAATATTATCTGTAGAATCTGCCAATAACAATAATTTCACATATAATTATAATTTTTTATTACCATGAATACAACGCTGTCGCTGGCTTTCGAACAAATCAGCTGATGCAAATGTGAAATGTGTAGTTGTTTGTAGTAAGTGTAGTTCGCGCCAATTTTATTAATAAACAAAAGAAAAAAGTTTAAAAAAAGCTGACATTTTCAGGTTTATCGAAACCGTCAAAGGCCATGACAATTATGGAACATAAGTTTCTAAACATTTCTATAGAAAAATTTTAAAACATTTCTAAAGAAAAATTTGAAAATATTTCTATAGAAAAATTTTAAAATATTTCTATAGTATAATACTAATTTTAAAACTTTTCTATAGAAAAATTTAGGAATATTTCTAAAGAAAAATTTGAGAAGATTTCTATAGAAAAATTTGAAAACATTTCTATAGAAGAATTTTAAAACTTTTCTAAAGAAAAATTTAAAACATTTCTAAAGAAAAATTTTAAAACTTTTCTATAGAAAAATTTGAGAACATTTCAAAAAATTTCTATAGAATAATTTTAAAACAATTCTATAGAAAAATTTTAAAATTTTATAGAAATCTTTTTTTTCTAAAGAAAAATTTTAAAACATTTCTATAGAAAAATTTGACAACTTTTTTATAGAAAAATTTTAAAACTCTTCTTTAGAAAAATTTGAAAAGTTTTCTAAAGACAAACACTTAATACTTTTTGCTTCGGGTAGTGGTACAAATCTGAGGTCCGTGTCTCACATTTAATTTTTCTATTTTTTGCTGTTTGCTTTTTCGTTTGTATTGCAATTCTCCATGGTTTTCAATCCCCAAATATGTATACTGATGTATAATGTAAACAATGTTGCCAGTCAGCTGTTTTTTCGAACTTATTCGAACAAATTTGTTGCTTGCATTTTGAACGCCTGTTGAATTTGTTGCTATCATTGTGAACGAGCCTTTATTCTCTCATCTGACGTTACATTTCATACTCTTCGTCGTAGGTTTGTGGAAATGAGAGCAATTAAATTGAAAATTAACTTACACCAGATGGAGTTACAAAATATGTTCACTTAACTTTTTCATGTAGTTTTGGTGTAGAACTGAAAAATTTAAATATATTTTGCACTTTTTTGTTGACTTTTATCGTTGGTATAAATTTGTATTGTATTTAACACAACTATTTTGCCACAAAAATACTGAATGCGATTGTTGTTCCTTTGTTGGACGTTGTTTACTATTGCCTCTATCTGGTATTATTGAACCCATGTTTTCCACATAGAGTAATCTCAGACTAGAGAGAATATTTGGCTCATCTGATGTTTCCTTTCACACTCTTCGTGATGCGGTCGGTGTGATAGAGAGATGTTTGACGAAAAGTGATATACACCAGGTGGAATTACAATAACTTCTTGCTTTAATTTTTCATGTCACTCTTCGTGATGCGGTCGGTGTGATAGAGAGATGTTTGACGAAAAGTGATATACACCAGGTGGAATTACAATAACTTCTTGCTTTAATTTTTCATGTCATTTTGGTGAAAAACTCTGAAATTTAAATGTGATATACACTTTTTTATTGACTGTTATTGTTAGCATACATTTGTGTTGTATTTAACACAATAATTTTAACACACAAAACGAAATGCCGTTGTTGTTATTTTGTTCGTTGTTTTGAACCATTAGTACTATCTGGTATTAGTAAAGCAATTCTTTTCAACATCAAACGTAAATATCACACCAGGCCAAATGTCATAAATTTGGTGGGAGAACTAGTAGATCTACTATTAGTATTAATCTATGGATCCGACCTTTCGTATTATATTCAAAATTAAAATGTTCGAGCGGTTGGTAGTTTTTTAATTACTTTTATTCTTCAATATTTCGCTGCCCTCTGGGTAGCAACGTCAGGAAGATAAACACAATTATTAATTAAAAACGTAATGAATTAATAAACAAAAACTTTCCTTATGTCATTTGAAAAACAACAATAACAAAAATTAAAAAATTAAATAATTGAAAAAATTTTCTTGTCATATGAAAAATGTTTTAAGTTACAGGCAGGAAAATGTATGAAGAAATAGCAAGATGTAAAGTTTATGTATGATTTAAAGTTTTTCTTGTCGTTGTGGTCCGACCTTGTCAAATGTTGTTTATACTAATTCCTAGATGTATCTAGTACAGGTGGTAGCGTTAAAATAGCAGACGAAATTTTTTCTTGTC
Source organism: Phaonia tiefii (assembly GCA_963931995.1). Classification (NCBI taxonomy): domain Eukaryota; kingdom Metazoa; phylum Arthropoda; class Insecta; order Diptera; family Muscidae; genus Phaonia; species Phaonia tiefii. Next base: position 189,611,081 of record OZ008370.1, on the reverse strand, counting down.
CTTGTGGTTGTTGCAGAAAATTACAACAATTCCTCCTGATATAACCTGAAATAAATACATCTTGACAATTTCGATCGACTGAATTTGTCAAGGTCGGCTCCTGAAATAAAAACAAAATGCCTTCAATTCCTACTGCTTCTACCTTACTTATTTTGCCATGAGAAATAGTTTCTCTTATTTACAGCCAAAAAAATAATTTGCTTGAATACAGTATATAAAAAAATGGTGTCCCATAACTTCCCATGGAGAGATTGAGGAGTGCTTCTCACAATCAGTGATATCCGCGCTTTCTAGTTTTTACACTCACTGATTGGGACCTACAGTTTTACACCGGTTTCGAACAGAAGTTTGAGAAGCTTTTTCATAGTCAAGTACTCGATAGAGTCGCCATCAAGGTGACCGTAGTCGAAGGAAATGTAAGGCGGTCTGAGCAGAAATCGAACTGACGTTCTCATGTACAAGAGCCGCGCACACTCACCATTGCACCACGGACGGCCACGGCCAGAGAATATACAGAATGGTAAATTCAACAAGTTACATCCTTTTATTTTAAAAATGTTACCTAATGACAAATTCAATGATACATCAAACAATTTTCGGTGAAATGTTCCACAATTTTCTAATTAAATGTCTATAATTCTGTGCTACATTATCCGTATCTGCTTTAAAGTTTATTCTCTTCGCTATTGGAGTCCTTATTATCTGTAACATATCTAACATAAAGCGACGTTTACAATTATTTTCCCTATTCAAAGCTGGCGTATCTTGAAAGTTTGGAAAACGATTTAAGTTTGCACAGTGTGATGATAATGCTGTTTTTTGTGTTGAGATGTGTCTATATTTTTGATCTGATCTGATTTGTGTCCTGCAATTCTAGTCTTAAGTTTGTTTTTAGTTGTACCTACATATACCATATTGCAACTTTCACTATTATTTCCTCCACAAGGTATTTTGTGTACTATATTAGATCTATCAAATTTATTTATTCTATCTTTGGTTTTACTAAAAATGAAGGAGTGGCATAAATAACGGGACCAATTCACGGTTGGAAACTTAGTAAAGAATCTGAGGGAACCGTTCCCATAAAATTTGACGTGTGACAAATAAAAAAGAACCAAAGTTCATCTGATTGATAGGTGTTCACATAGAATAATACATATGTACCATAGAAGCTTTTATTCGCTCAATAAATTAAACGTCATAGGTACGATGGAAAGTAGACATTGGATGGTGGAAAATATGGGTTCAATAATACCAGATGGTGCCAATAGTATATAGCGATCCACAAAGGAACAACAACCGAATTTCGTGCATTTGTGACAAACTAATTGTGTTAAATCATAGAGTAATCTAAGACTAGAGAGAATATTTGGCTCATCTGACGTTTCCTTTTACACTATTCGTGATGCGGTCGGTGTGATAGAGAGATGTTTGACGAAAAGTGATATACACCAGGTGGAATTACAATAACTTCTTGCTTTAATTTTTCATGCCATTTTGGTGAAAAACTGTGAAATTTAAATGTGCTTTAAACTTTTTTATTGCCTGTTATTGTTAGCATACATTTGTGTTGTATTTAACACAATAATTTTAACACACAAAACGAAATGCCGTTGTTGTTATTTTGTTCGTTGTTTTGAACCATTGCCACTATCTGGTATTAGTAAAGCAATTCTTTTCAACATCAAACGTAAATATCACACCAGGCCAAATGTCATAAATTTGGTGGGAGAACTAGTGGGTCTACTATAAGTATTAGTCTATGTGTTAAATACAATACAAATGTATACCAACGATAAAAGTCAACAAAAAAGTGCAAAATACATTTAAATTTTTCAGTTCTACACCAAAACGACAGGAAAAAGTTAAGTGAACATATTTTGTAACTCCACCTGGTGTAAGATAATTTTAAATTTAATTGCTCTCATTTCCACAAACCTACGATGAAGAGTGTGAAATGAAACGTCCGATGAGAGAATAAGTTTATCTACGTATGTATTATTCTAAACTCATATTGCCGTTCCTGCGGCTGTACTCGTCTATGGGTCGCATTATACCGGACTATCAAGATGGCAATTTGTTAAAGGAAAGTCGAATGCCCAGAGTCGTAAGGATGGAGCCCATGATATGTGAAAATGACCGAATAGGAACCTGCACCGAAAATTAATGTTCTCTGGTGAATACACAAGAATGATAATAGATACATCTTGCTATTTCTTCATACATTTTCCTGCCTGTAACTTAAAACATTTTTCATATGACAAGAAAATTTTTTCAATTATTTAATTTTTTAATTTTTGTTATTGTTGTTTTTCAAATGACAAGAAAAATGTTTGTTTATTAATTCATTTCGTTTTTAATTCATATTTGTGTTTATCTTCCTGACGATGCTACCCGAAGGGCAACGAAATATTGAAGAAAAAAATTAAGTTAAAACGACTAAATGCTCGATCATTTTAATTTTGAAAATAAAAAATATTTTTTTTTACTTTTTCTTTCTATAAAATTCATAACGGGATATGGCATTAAGAAATGGCTGCGGCAGCCATTAAGTTCAAGTAATTAGTTGAGTGAGCCAATATATTATTTGGTACAACCGAATTAGTTTTGGAACGAAGTTCTTTATCGCACATTGCGGGATGGGGACAAAATGAACAAATTTTAAACAATTTTTTTAACCGTATTATACTATAACCCAGTATACAACACAGTATTATTCTGCATAAAGCGGTTTTCGCTGAACATGTTGGAAGTGTAAGGACTTCGATCTTGACTTTTTTTTTGGGTTATTGCCTCTTGCCTTATTAACAGTATTACCCCATTCTGTGTGGTTGCAGTTCAAATCTCCCGCGGATACATAGTAGTTATTTGAATTTTGAAGATTCATAAAATCAAATAGTTTTTGCAAGTCTGCTCGTAATGAATTTATATTGCCAGCCGGATAGTTCGCACATGTAATAACTAAAAAGTTGTCGCACTCAACGGGTATCTTTATGGCGCATGTCTCTAAAGCATCTAGCGATTATCTAGTTATGTTATCGTGACTGTAGTATTCTATGTTATTCTTGATTAATATAGCAGTTCCCCCACCTGGATAGCGCACAGCTCAGTGATTGTGAGAAGTTCTCCCCGGTCCCTTCATGGGATGTAATGGGAAACCATTTATTTTTTTTTATTCTTGAAAAACGGATCAATTCTAAAAAATTACCATTTCTTAAATAAAAACCTTTTCTTCAAAAAAATATCTTGTTATAAAAAATATCTTTTCTTACAAAAATTCGTTTTCTTAAAAGTACCTTTTCTTAAAAATAAAATATAACCCTTTTTTCTTGCGATATAAATTTTGTTCAAAAATAAAATTTTCCTAAAAAGTCTACCACTTCTTTAAAGAGTACATGTTCTTACAAAAGTACTTCTTTGTAAAAAAAAGTCAAAGTACTTCTTCTTAAAAATAGTATATTTTCTTAAAAAAAAACATTATCTTTTAATAAAAGAAGTACCTCTCTTTAAAAATGGACCTATATAATACATATTCCGGAAAATATAATGCATTTTCTTACAAAAATTACCTAAAAATATAATTTTTTTTAAATACATTGCAGAAAAAACAGGTTCTTAAAAAAAGTTTTTTATTTTACAAAAAGTACCTTTTTTAAAGATCCATTTAAATTATCGTACTTTTCAACGGGCGCTTTATACGTGCTGGAACTAACTAGTATATAATATACATATAGCGAAAGAAACTTCGTTCCAACCGGGTGTCCCATGACACCTCATGTGACTTTTTTACATTTAACATTGATTCAACAAATATAATAATCACCCCTACAGGATAATTTGACTGCTAGAACTAAAACTCGCTTGACGGACCTCATTTATTTCTGGTTGCTGTGGCTTCAACTAAATATTTCAGTTCTTGAAATCAAAATTTAATTACAAATCAATTGATATGCACAACATTTGGTGATATTGAACACAGTTATTGGTAATCACAACTGAATAATGTGATAGTCCGAGGAACCACCAAATTTTAGTTGGCTGTAAATATAGTTGTGACAGCGAATCTCTTTTCTGTGTGTAATTTTATAATTAACTATAATTATAATTATAATTAACTTTTTGGTTAATGTATGACAAATTCATACTACAAGCTTACAAGTCATGAACAATTTTCTAATTGAAAAATGGTTATTATTTAACTTCAATTAAATCGGCCATTTATACCACTACAACCGGAACCATCTCGTAGTATCTCGTAGTATTGTCTTTAACATTGGACAATACAGTTTGCATATACGGTGGATCAATGACTCTTTGAATGAAACACATTTTTTTTTTGCAAAAAAAAATATTTATTTTCAACATAATCTCATTTTAGCTCAATACACTTAGTCCAACGTTTCTCCAATTTTTGTATCCCTTCCAAAAAAATAGAATTTTTCGAGATAGGAAATAGTCACCTAAATCCGGAGACTATGGCGGATGAGGTATCAATTCGTAGCCCAATTCATGCAATTTTGCCATTGAGACTACACACGTGTGCACCCGTACGGTTATGGTCAATTGAGAGCAAACGCGGCACCCATCTTGCAGACATCTTTCTCCAACCCAACTGATCATTTAAAATCGAAACCACACTGCTATATGAAATGCCTATGGCAACAACAATCTCATGCACTTTTACTCTTCGATCGGCCAACACCATATCGTGAATTCTGTCGACATTTTCGGGTGTATTGGCCGTCCAGAACGCTCAGCGCCATTTGTACTTGTGCGACCACAACGAAAGTCAGTAAACCAATATTTTGCCATTGAGTCCCCATAGTATTTATCAAGCTTTTCCTTGGTTTGATTGACGGTATTTTTTGCAAATAATAATGTTTAATAAGCACTCAGAACTTGCTCAAAATTTGACAGTAGTCTATTAACAGGTGGTACTTGAGGGGAGCAGTGTTGCATTTCAGCTAACTACGAGGGAAGTTCGAAAAGTCATGGACTTATTGATCCGCCTCGTACACCACAAAGTTTTTCTTGACATTCTAAATCCATTCTGTCATAAAGGTTAGTTAAGCCAAACATCTACGCCATTTATCGTAACAATATGAAACAGATTTGTTTGTTAGAGTGTAAAACAAAGCTCCGACTGTTTGCAAGTGTTCCATTGTACAGCGATACGCACAGGCCACTGAAGCCCCTTAATTAAATGTTCGTTATATACAAAATGTTAGGATAGGTTTCAGGGTCGATTTTTGTATTATAAATAATCTCTCAAAAATCTCATACATTTTTTTTAATAACGCCATTATCTTATAGACAGACCCAGAAACACAATTTTTATAGAAAATAGTCGTTGAAGATTTATTTCGTTTCGAAAAGTGTATTCGCATAGTGTTTTTTGACGCGTACAGTTTCCAAATAATCATCAGATTGCACTGACAATTATTTACATACGGCCTTATTCATAAAAAGTTAAAAGAGGTTTGAAAGACGATTTTTGTATGATAAATCAACTCTCAAACCCCCCGTAAATTTTTATGAATAAGGCCGTCAGTCTTTCTGTTAAATAGTGCTGCTGAATTTCAATCAACAGGGGCGTTGCTATTCGTAGCTTCCAGCCAATCCAGGGAATCTACGAAAATGGTAAGTCGAAGTTCCAGTTCTCATAACAATCAAAAAATGTTGGGCCACCGATTGTATCTCGAATTAGACAAACGGGAAATGTAAGTAGACCGCCAGTAGGCTAAAACTCCTAAAGGGATTTGAAGTTGTAGCTAGATTACCTTTATAGCTTTTGATGTATTGCTGTTTTGACCGCATTTTCTATTATTGCGGACAACAAGATATATTTTCCACACATTTTCAAGATCTCATCCTCTTAAGTTGCTGTCTGAACATGTAATATTCAGATTATAAGTTTATTACCTGCATGCGATATTTTTTAAAAATACTTTTTTCCTCTTCTGAAAACTGTGATTAGCAATTGTTTGTGAAAATCTCATATATATTTTGAAACATCTGTCACTCACTGTCACATGCATCACATAAATTTATTGACTGCCCTTTTGTATTTAGGAGAAAAGTGCAGTGGCTGATTATTAAATTTTGGCCATTGTTCCAATCAAAAACATGGTAATATATTCGAAGTAAGTACTTGCACATGTACATTTTCTCTGCTCTGCTGCTATAAACCAATTTCTGAACAAATTTCTTGAAAATTGGAAAATTTTTTGTAACATTGTAATTTTACATTGATAAGACACAAAACCTATTCACATTTCTCAAATATTTCTCTGACCATGTTGATTTAATACCTTGCTGTTCTTTCAAACTAATCTGCTTCATCATGTCCAGACTAAGGCCCCAAACTCAAACCCAAACAAAAGGATACTATAAATTGTTTTCTTTTTTCCATGGTATCATGAGGATAGAGATTACAATAGTATGTCCATGTATTGCCCATGTATTGTAGGGGCAGTAAATGTAGTTATATAGCAATATATTTTTCCTATTCAAATATTTGTGAACATTTTGAAAACATCCATGTGGATATGGAAAAGCCATGTAATAACCGATAATGAACAGTTTGGATTAAATTTCAATTACGGTTGAACACTTCAAAATGTTATATGTATGTATGGATAATGTATTTTTGAAATGTTTATGGTATTAATTGGACTGAATTCATTGGCCAGTTTGAAAACAAGATGCAACGTATACACAGGGTTAATACATAAAGGAAACATTATGTCCAGTAGTCAAACAATAAAGCAACAATAAACAATAAAATTTTCATTAACATTATAAAAGAGTTTCACAAAAAAAATACGCTTCTCACAAGAAAGATCCTGGAACATTTCATAACAGTTTCGTCCTAAATTTAATGAACAATTTCGTTGTTTTGGTGAAGTATTTTATAGGGGTTTCAATTCAATCAATTCATTAGGATCTTACTTCTGAAATGGGTTGAAGAGGATGTGCTACAAGATATGAAGTTGCTATGCTTTTTGCCAGGAATAATGAGGATGCATTCTGGAAAAATGCATAAATTTTCATGCACTGCCATCAATTCTATGACAGGCATCATAAAATCTACGGTACAATTGCATAGACATTATCAACAAACTTCATTGATTGTATCATGAATTTCGTCGCTTCTATGAAATTTTCAGTTCCTGGAATCTATGAATTCCGGTTTATCATTCAATAGAAAAGTTTCTTTAATTTCCTAATAGTTTCATAATATATTTAAAGAAACCCTTTTCAGGTTCCATAAAATCTACAATAATGATGTACATATTCCCATGATTGTTCGATCAATTTCAACAAAAGTTTCATAGAATCTGTGAATTAGTTTCGTTAATCGAATGAAATGTTTCTTTTGCTGAAAATTAATGAAAGAATTTGTAATATTTGACGAAAATTTTATGATAATATTTACGAGGAAAATGTTTTTAGTGCAACAAGATGATATGATAGAGTTTGGACTCTTCTTGAAACAGGTAGTGCAAAGAATAGCAGCCGTTCAAGCAAAAGTCAAAGCATTCGGAGAAGATGTAATCTGGAATTGCATACTGCACCTAACGTCATCTACGCTGATAGTCAATCTGATATAAACATTTTGGAGTCTTAAGGGGTGATTTTTATTTATTCGGCCTTTTTTATTCTATTATTCAAGCTCAAGCACATTCTCTATATCTTTATTAATAGAGATATAGTTTTTTAAAAGAGGTTTTGCGAAATTCATCCTCATGATTCCTGGCAAAACGTACAGCTTTTTCAGATCTAGCTACAGATCTTCATCAGCGGTTGTTTGGAATGATACTATGGAAAAATTCTACAAACTAAATGCAAGCGAAAACTCATTTTAAATGAGAATTTCTCACTATGCAAGTGTTCGGAAAATATCGCAAGCATCGGAAAAAGCACAAGAAAACATTTACAAAAACTTCTTTCCATCTCCAGGGATCGATCGGTTCCCATTTCTTTGAATCGGAGGCAAGTACTATGCCTATTTCTACTTGCAAAATTATTCACAAAACAGAAGCTAACAGGGATTCGAACTACAAATAGTCTGGAGATACTATAGCAGATTCAGCAGGCAGGTTTGCCAAACTTATGAACTCCGTGATTTTTTTAAAAAATATTAAAATAAAAGGGGTAATTTTTCAACCTCCTTTTAACGCGGCACATTTGTTCCCTTGTTTTCCCATTATTATACTCCTTCCAATTATTAGGTTTTCTCAAGGTCCTCAAAATATCTGCTTGTTTCAGTGATGACCTCTTCATTCGACCCCAAACCTCTTACCGACGGGCCATTTTTACAGTTTTGGAAGTGGAAAGTAGTCACTGGTGTCTTCGTCCGGAGAATATGGCCGACGAGGGAGCAATTCGTAGCCCAACTTCGTGTTGGAAGAACAGTTCTTTCTTGTTGTATCTATCCAACAGCTGTGAATAATATTCGCCGGTAATCGTTTTACTCTTTCAAAGCTAATCGATTTGAATGACAAAAAGTTAAACAACTTTTGTTTTAACACTATTCTGCTAAAAACCAGTATTATCAACCATAGATAAAGGAAATAATAACGGGTTTTTCAATAAGAGCGCTACTAAAGTTTATTTAAATAAAACAAAACCAGTTTTAGATACCAATGAAATTCTTTATTCCTGTGAAAGTACGTTCGATACCATTATGTATGGAACTCGATTTCTTTTGCATGGCATGGTTTACGTCCCTATTTTCACTTCCCTTACAGAATAAACACTCTGGGTTACTGGTGCAATTCTTCGCGATGTATCCATCCTTTTCGCATTTTCTACACATTCTTGATCTATCCTACGAGCTGGTACATGCCTATGATCTGTGTCCAAATCCTAAGTACTTAAAACATCTTGTGAGGGAAACTTTCTGGCGTAGGTGACATATTACCCAGCCAATTTTTAATTTGCCCGCTTCAAGTACTTTATTCGTCGCTTCCATTGGCAAGCTAATGGTAGCAATCTGAGCTCCGCCATATCCTTTTCTCAGGCTTTTTATTGCCGACTCGTTTATATTCTCCACCTTCAGTTGGGTCATCACAGCAGTTCAGCATCATATCGTCCTTCAAGGTTATCTCGCCGATATATATCTTTGCACTCTTCTTTATAAGCAACTCCTATCATCGTGTTTGAATTTCAGCCTGTTGACTTAGAGATTTTTACACATCGCAGTGGAATTTGTCTACCATGCCCTGATTGCTAGTATTCTTCTCGAGAAGTAAGTCTCCTTTTTGAGTTCTTCTCATACGGGCAACACTCTCTCCTAAATCATGGAGTGCCGGATCAGCTTTTATCTAACGTAGAATATCGGCATATGATGTTTCTCTCTGGGCAGAAATTATCATGGCCTCTGGACAACCCTTTCTTAACGGGTATTTTTCTTCTTCTTGTTTTATACTATTTTCCAAGCATTTTCTCCTTCTTGTATGCGCTCTACTATGTTCATAGCCTTTTCTTAGCAAGGATAATACCTAGTAGATACTCAATGACTGTTTCACGTTAATAACATCCTAAACATATTTAAAAAAAATACTAATATTTTTAAACATTTTTAATTTTTGGATTGTGCTATGAATTCTACATATACGAAGATAAAATTCTAAAAAAAATAATGGAAGTTTTCTCTCATATCTCTAGATATTAGTAGCGTTAGGACTCTTCTGTTGTTAACTCACATATTTTTTTATTCATGTGCCAACAATCTCAAATGTAAATAGTCAGGCACAGTTGACATCCTTTTATTGAATAAAGTTGTCTGTAAACTCCTGTTACTACACCTACATACATATGTAGCAAACTCGTTGCCAAGAAATATCTATATAGTTGTAACGTTGCAGTTGCCGACAGTTGGTTGTTGTTGGCCTTGCTATCAAAATAAGCCAAGAATTGCACTCGATTTACAAATAAATTGTTGAACACAATTCTGGCAAATAAAACTCAATACTTAAGCTCTCTCAGCAACATTTAAGAAGTTTAAACACTTTAGCCAAGAAAATATAAGAAAGAAAAACTTCAGTGCAACCAAGTGAACTATTTCAGATAAAGTAAAGAGTAAAACTATAAGTTAAAGAGAAAATTAAATGGAATATGAATACATATGAGTCTTGGGTATATCTCAAATATTGACTCTCTGGTTGTAAGAAGCTAAAGTTTTTGCCAACTTCAAAGAGAAGTCAGACCATAGTGTCATGATAATTTTACTATAGATAGGAGATATAATTGTTATTTTACATTTAGCACTTTAAGATTTCATTTCATAGATGATACGTTGTAACGAAAACCCGACTCTTTTCGTGAAACATGCTCCCTAGCACAAAAAACATTCTGGGTTGTATTGCATTCTCAAGCACATACAAAATTTAACTCAGAGATGTTGCAGGGTCACGCTTTAACCCAGACATGCACATTTGTTTGGAACTCCAACAAGGAAGAACATAAATTGTATCAGCCAACAGCTGTCGCCACGTGAATATTAATGAAACCTAATCAAATACAATGGTCAGTGGCGTTGTGCCCTTCAAATGTTGTAGTAACTGAAACAGAGACCTTTACATTGAAATAAAAAACACATGAGGTGTCACGGGACACCCGGTTGGAACGAAGTTCCTTTCGCTATATATTATGTACTAGTTAGTTTCAACATGCCTAAGGCGCCCGTTGAAAAATACGATAATTTAATTTGAATTTGTATGACCGATTTTTGTTAGTTTTTGGTTAGTGTCTGAGAAATTCATAACGGGTTTTTCAACAGAGACGCTACAAAAGTAAATCGATAGGGACAGCAAACGACGCCATATTTTTAACTGCTCTTTTGACATTTATCTTCAGTAAGGTTTGCCATTTCATCATGCAAAGATATACGAGCCAACAACGAGTCGAAATTATTAAAATTTACTACCGAAATTTGGAGTCAGTGGCCTCAACTTTAAGAGCGCTATGTCCAATTTATGGTCGTCATAATCGTCCTACCAGATCAAGAATTGAGCGTCTAGTGGAAAAATTTAAATCCACAGGCATAGCACAAAATGTTCCCGTGCCAGTGAGACAAAGAAGTGCCCGTAGTGTCGTTAATATTGCTGCCGCTGAAGCTTCAGTTCAAGAAAGCCCAAGTGTGTCTCTCCCACGTCGTTCTCAAGCATTGGGCATCTCTGTGACGTCGTTGTGTCGAATTTTGCACCAATATCTTGGCCTACATCCTTACAAGATCAAATTGACGCAAGAACTGAAGCCGCTTGAACACCATAAGCGTCGTATGTTCGTGAATTGGGCTGAGCAACAACTTGAAAATGATTTTTTTTCATCGGAAAATCATCTTCAGCGATGAGGCTCATTTCTGGCTGAATGGCTTCGTCAATAAGCAAAATATGCGTTATTGGTCAGACAGCAATTCGCACGTAATCCATGAGTCATCATTGCATCCCGAAAAAATTACGGTTTGGTGCGGTTTATGGGCCGGCGGCGTCATTGGGCCGTACTTCTTCCGTGATGATCAAGACCGGCACATTACTGTGAATGCGAATCGCTACCGCTCAATGGTAACCGAGTATTTTTGGCCCCAATTGGATAATTTGGACTTGGAGGACATGTGGTTCCAACAGGACGGCGCCACAAGCCACACAGCGAATGCCTCAATCAATTTATTGGAAACCAAGTTTAGTGAACGTGTTATCTCACGAAATGGCCCAGTCGATTGGCCGCCTCGGTCGTGCGATTTGACGCCGTTAGATTATAACTTAACCTATACCAATGTCAGCCGGCACAGGACCTGCTTTCGCAGACAATTTGCGAGAGTGCTGTTGATGTCCCCATCAAATGCGATCAGTATAGGAACCTGGATAGCTGCGTTTGGGTAACTGATAAAACGGAGAAGGTCGCGATATGGACATATGAAAACCGTGCAATAGAAGATGTGGCTGAAAACTCGGGAGATGGTTTTGTCAGAGCGAAAATCTGTGGAATATACGTACATAGCTTTTACAGCCCACCTAGCGCATCTGTGGGAGAATTTGAGGGCATGTTAAACAAAATAAACAGAGATGATGCCGAACACAAGCCGAACATCATAGCGGGTGACTTTAATGCTTGGGTAGTTAAATAGGGAAGTAGAAGAACGAGCAAAATGGGCAAAGCCCTGTTGGAAGCCATTTCAAACTGTGAGTTAGTGCTGGCTAATGAAGGAAATATGTTTACCTTCAGGGCCCCAGGTAGAGAATCTGTAATTGATCTTACATTCATGAGCAGTTCCCTGTTAAGAAGAATCGATGGCTGGACGGTTAGTGAACATTACACCCACAGCCACCACCAGGCGATCTATTTTGACATTCGCAAGGAGAAAAGTGGCCTAAATACACAGTAGTGAAATGACACCAGATCAGGCGTCAAGACAGATGGACGAGGGAAGTTTTCTTGTAGCGTTTCAAACGCAAGCCATAAGTGGCACACCGGAGAACATGGCGGAACAGATGGCTTCAGGGTTGAAGATTGCATGCGATGCCTTAATACCGCGTAGAAGACCCACACAATCCAGACCACCAAACTACTGGACGAGATAAACACTCTGAGGAAAAAATGTTTAATGGCAAGACGTAGTAGCAAGCGTGGTTGCGGCAGACCGGATTTTGAAGAAAGGCAACAAGTATACAAAACAGTTAGAGATGACCTACAAAAGGCAATTAGAAAAAGTAAGAGAGAAAGTTTCAAGCAAATCTGCCAAGAAGCCGAATCGAATCCATTAGGAATTGCGTATAAAGTTGTAACAGCACTACTGAAATGCAAAAAGTCAACGCAACTAACATACCCGGTACTACTAGACAAAATTGTGTCCACAGTGTTTCCTAGACATACTCTGCGTGAAACCGATTTTTCGGAATTACCAGCGACGGAGGAAATACCATTGACGACCTCAGGGGAACTTATGAGAGTTATGCGTAAAATTGGAAATGGCAAAGCGCCAGGTGTCTTAGAGAATGCACCTTCCCAGGTCCGTTCCAAAATTAGTGTTGCTTCCGAAACCGGGCAAACGCCTAGGAGACTTTTCGTCCTATTGTTCAAAATGTCTCCTGGATACAATGTGTAAAATACTGGAGAGGATTATTTATAATAGTCTCTAACTTGTGATTGAAAATATTGGTGGCTTTGCGGACAAACAATTCGGCTTCCGAAAAGCAAGTTCGATGCCATTCGGATGGTGACTCAAAAAGCGAAAGAGGCTATAGAAGGAAATGGAGCACAAAATAAGTTCTGTGCGGTTATCACACTAGATGTGAAGAATGATTTCAATTCTGCTAACTCGCAACGCATAATTGATACACTCTATGGACTAGGAGTCCCAGCATACCTTACGAATATAATTCCAAGCTATTTTAGTAGTAGGAAACCATGATATGAAACGGAGGATGGACCTGTAACATATGTGTTAACACTAGAAATATCAGACGAGTCTAATATAATCGGATATGCAGACGACATAGCAGTGGTCACCCTTGCAAGACACATCGTTGAGGTGGAACTATACGCAAATGAGACGATAATCGCTATTAGGCCCTGGATGATTAAAGCTGGACTCAAGCTAGCGGACTAAAGACGGAAGTTGTACTGATAAGTAGTCGTAGTAGGAAGGAAACGCTAAAAATAAATATAGGTCACCGGCGGATATCATCTCAGGATGAGCTAAAATATCTAGGAGTAATGATAGACTCGAGACTAACATTTAATAAACGTATAGAGTAAATCCGAGAAAAATAGGCAAATGTTAGCTCAGCCCCAACGAGAATAATGCCGAATATAGGAGGTCCTCGGCAGAATAAGAGGACTATGATATTCAGAGTGGTCAGTTCCTCACTGCTATACGCAGCATCAGTATGCTCAAGTTTCCTAAGTGCTGCTTCCAGGAGGAAAACCTGATCGGTGCAGATGACATAGCAAGTGTCAGGTAGTAGAATTGAGGTTGAGTGCCCTAAGGGTCTGCTGTGCTTACCGCACGACATCCAACGAAGCCGCATGTACAGTTGCAGGAATGATACCCATTGATATTCTGGCGGACGAGTCAAGGAGATTATACGAGTTCAAGGCAAAACAAATACGGGTACAGCAAATGGCAGCGAGAGTTCGCGGAACCGAAAGAGAGGCTTCAATGATACAGTGGTAATATAAATGGAATAACTCGCAAAACGGTAGATGGATGTACAAACTAATCCCGAAGGTGGAAACGTGGGTGAAAAGGAGTCATGGAGAAGTGGACTACCACCTAACCCAATTTTAAACAGGCCATGAAGGATTTAGGAAATACCTATTTAAGCCTAAATGGTATACCAGCCTCGCGAAGTAATATCCTCCAGAGGCAGTACCGCGTGGAGAGTGGTGGAGTAGGCGGCACAAATGTGCTGAATCTCACATAATGAACTTTTTCATATCTTTTGGAAGATTTGCGCACCCAAAGAAAAAAAACGTACTAGCCTTGCTATATGCAGCAGTGGCAATTTATCTACTTTCGTCACCAGCTCCAGACAAAAGATACTACAGGGGGGACCCTTTAAACCTTCCTAATGCTTCCTAATTCCCATAATCCAAACAACATGGCTTGTCGATCGGTAAAACTCGATACCTTAATGGAATTTTGTACGGTTATAATTTCAAATTAGCATGAATTATGCGACAAATAGACTTGCGAGGGATGCCCAACTGCAAAGAATGTCGACGACTGGATGTTGAAGGTGACCTCTCAACACTGGCCTCTACAGCCTGAATGTTCTCATCAGACCGCCTCGGCTAATGTCAGCCTTGATGACTTACATTACCAAGATTGCCGGTGGCGACAAATTTTTCGTCCTAATGCTTAAAGGTAAAGGTTTGAAGGCGGTCTCCTCACTATATTTTGCACATTGCGTTCTCACAATTGAGAACATGTTGTGGTTTCATGGTACTGTTTCAGGGCACAAATCAGGGTTCGTATTTCTTGGCCACTTTTTGATTTTAGCGATTTTCTTATTTTGACGATTTTTCGAAAAAATGGTACAATTTTTAGTATTTTTTCGATTGGACGCACCATTTACGAGTTATAGCCACGTTTTTATTTTAGCGATTTTTCGAAAAAAAATTCTTCCATACGAATTGGACCGCTTTAAGGAAAACCCTTAGAAACTTGCAAAAATTGGTTATTTTTCGATTGGACGCTCCATTTCCGAGATATAAATATGAATACGATTTTTTGTTAGAAAAATTTTAGTTTCAGCAATTTTTTAAAAAAAAATTGATGCCATATTGAAAATACCTGGTTAAAGTCTCCTATGGAGGTAAAATTAGTACTATATTTTCCATTGGACGCACCTTTTCCGAGTTATAGTCACGTTTTTATTTTAGCGATTTTCTTATTTTGGCGATTTTTCGAAAAAATTCTTCCATACGAATTGGACCACTTTATGAAAATCCCTTAGAATCTCGCAAAAATTGGTTACTTTTTCGATTGGACGCTCCGTTTCTGAGATATAGAAATTTTTTCTAACGTTTTCATATTCTCGACATTAAATGGGGTTCGGTTACCCTGAGTAACCCATTACCCATCGTCGTGGCTAGCTACCCATTATTTCCCCATTACTCTGTGGGTAATGGGTAATCGTGATGTGTAATTCCCCATCGTTGTGGGTAACTAGCCATTATTTTCCCCATTATCCTGAGGGTAATGGGTAATCGTGATGGGTAATTCACCACTGTCGTGGGTAGCTACCCATTATTTTACCTATACGCTGTGGGTAATGGGTAAACGTTCATTGCACATTCCTCACGACGATGTGTATGGGTTACACATGGGGGCGGGAAATACGAACTCTGACACAAATTCACTTGAACTGACGCTTCGAATGCGGGTTGTTATAAGCCGATCTGAAAACAAACCCCAATTTTATAGGGTTGCCAGATGCGGAAGGTTTAAATGGTCCACCCTGTAGACGCCATCTTTGTAACCAAGGACCTGTAGGAGATGATCAGGTGGCCCTGCTCTGACCACTTCTTTCGACGGAGGTCATCTTGTTTAGTGACGGCTACACTTTCTTAGCCATGGAAGAGCTACTGAAAATATCGGTCGGAAGCGGAGGTCCCAATCAGTGAGTGTAAACACATATGGCGCACAGCTCACTGGTTGTGCGAAGCTCTCCCCAATCCCTTCATATGATGTAATGGGAAATAATTTTTTATGAGATGATCAGGTATTGAACTTTCTTTGATGACAATTCAGAACATGACCTAGCCTAAAGTATTTCGTCGCAATGTAAGGAGGACTTGAGGACTGACCGCTCTATGAAAAGATCTGTAAGACATGTTTGGGATTAGAAACATCTGTGGACATAATGTAGCGGATAGGACCACCTGTGCTCTCAACAAGTCGCTATAAATATTTTGCTGTACAGCGAATCCAGAGGGGAAGAAAAGCCTCCCTGGTGGTATGGACAACTTGCGCATATAAGGAAGGCATGCCAACGACTGTTTAACAAAGCCAAATCATCGAGAGACTTGAAGAACTGGAATAATTATAAAGTTGAGCTAATACGATATAAGAATTCACTGAGACTGGCCAAAAGAAACTTATGGAAGATAGTATTAAAATCAATAGAAGATACATCGTAGGCATGATGACATTTCGTTCACTGACCATAAATACATTGGATTCAAGTTAGACTGGAACATGGCCCACACTGAAGTAGTTCGCCACAGTTTGAGGAAGACTGACTGGCCCCTATCTGAGAAGACCTGTATGACATATTTGGGATCAGAAACATCTGTGGTGCTATGGTGCGTATATTACATAGATAATGTAGTGGACTGGGTCAGGAGTGCTCAACAAATTGCTATCATGATCTTGCCCAAGAGCCAAGTTCATGGGAAGAAAAAGCCTCCCTTGTGAAATGGAGAATTTGCAGATATAATGTGCCGATGACTAGTCTTCGAGAGATAAACAGGACTGTGATAATTATAAAGTTTAACTGAGGCGGTATAAAAATGTAATCAGACGGGAAACTCATGGAAGCACGACTTATAATCAGATACATCCAAGGCATGATGACAATTCGTTCCCTGACCATAAAAACATTGGATTCCTGTTTGATTGGAACATGACCCAGACTAAAGTAGTTCGTCGCAATGTGAGGAAGACTGACTGGTCCCTCTAAGAAAATACCTGTAAGAGTTGTTTGGGATCAGAATCATCTCTGCTGATACGGTGTGTAGATGCCATAGATAATGTAGCGGTCAGGGTGCTCACGAGTGCTCTCAACAAATCGCTATAAATCTCTTGCCCAAGAGCGAAGCCAAGAGGGAAGATAATGGCTCCCTGGTGTAATGGAGAACTTTCGGATATATAATACTCATGCCGGCGACTACTTTATAGAAGAGCAATCAGATGCTCTTCTATAAATCAATAGAAGATACATGCGATGCGTCGAGGCAATACAAAGGAGGTTATATAAAGGAGTCTTCTGGACAGTGATCAACCTGTAGTGGTGATTCACTCAATCTTCTTTTGGATAGCAATTTCCCGGGCAGTTCGCTGAGCGAGGAGATTACTGCAGGTGAACATACTCCTCATATATCAGAAGTTGCCATTGATAATGTTACTAAATTCGGGACCGTTGGCAGTTTCAAAACCTTCTCCCAGGCCCGACATTGTATCACCAAAGGAAGTTCAGGCTGTGGTATTATATATATAAACTTCAGATACATACATAGAGGAAGTAGGGATTCAAGAGTGATTTTATTTCCAAATCGGGAAAGGCCTCTCACACTGCTCCTAAAGGCTTTAGGCCTATAAACTTGTCATCATTCCCACTGAAGGTCTTAGAACTGCTAATAGACATAGTGTTGGGTCACACAAAGCAATTTTACTTGCGTAAGTTTTCAGTTTATAGGAGAACGTGGGGAAGAGAATGGTAGCTCTTCCCCTCTCTCTCTCTCATATACACTCAAGACTTGCGCAAGTAAAACTGCCGTGTGTGAACCATGAGAATCACTTACGGTCTAGTTTAATGTAAGATCGTTATCTGCATGTACAGGTCTACGGAGACAGCACTGCATGAACTGGTAGGAAAACTTGTTGGCGGCTAAGGAGTGAACGTTAGTTGCATTTTTTGACATTGAGGGTGCATTCAACAATATCACACCTAATGCGATAGAATAGGCGCCATCGGACCTTAAGGTTAACGTGTAACTTCTGGGGCTTGTATACCAAATGCTCATCAGGAGACTTGTCACAGCCGAATTGGGCACCTCGACCACTACGAGGCATATCAACATAGGCACAGGCTTCAACGAGGGGTCTTGTCTCCACTTCTATGGAACCTGGACACTCTCGAAAATTTGGGTGCGAAAATTTTTGATCATGCAGATGTCCAGGCAATAGCTATTTGGAGCAAATTTTCCAGTACCCTAAGGGACATTCTCCAAGGCAGCTTACTGACTTTAGGCAGATGGGCGGGTGAAAGAGCAAGCTTAGTTTCAGGCTCAACATAGTGGAAAGAACTAAAAAGGCAACTATTTCTGCAAGAGGGCAATAGGTTGTAAATGGAGGCGTGAAACCACTATTCGATTGGAAATACCACACTCTCATACCGGAAAGGGATTTCTGGAACAAAGGGGTTCCTTATTAAGAGGGGTTTGTGCATTTCTACACGAATGGTTCGAAAATTAATGATCAGGTAGGCTACGGGGTCTACTCTAGGGACCTTTTCGTAGAGGGGTAATAGTCTTTGGGACCAATGTCTTCTTGGACAGTCAAGCGGTCATCAAGTCTCTGGAATCAGTATTTCTGCATTCATCATGTGCCCAGGACTTCCGCAGATCTTTTAACAAAATGGCCCAGATATTCACATTACGTGGGTGCCAGAGCCCAGGGACTTTCTAGGGAACTGCAGAGCGAATTAGCTGGCCAGACTAGGGACTCCATTACGGGTTCCTCAGGAATTGGAGCATATTGGCATGCCCCTTGAAACTCGTAAGTATATCCTACAAGAACGGTCCTATATAATGATGTAGGAGAGATGGTTGAAGGGCACAGATTGTGTACGCTTAAGAAAAATCTGGCCCATAGTGGATAACAGGATATACATAAAGCTTTTATCTTTAGCCAGACCCAAGGTGTGAATGCTTGTTTCGGTTTTGACGGGACACTGTGTCCGATTAGTAGTCATGCGACGAGACTAAAGACCAGTGCGAATGCCTGTTGTAGAAGCTGAAACGATGAGGACGAATCCACTTAATATCTTCTATGCACGTATCCAGCATTAGCCGGTAAGATGATGTATACTATGGGACCCTAACAATTTTGGGACCTGGGAGAATTATCTCAGATATTCGTAGACACGGTCTTGAGCTTCTTGGATTAAACTAAATGGTTCTACGATGGGGCTAATGCCTAATCTCGTTAGCGCGTTGTATCACAATGGACTAATAAGTCTAACATAAGCTACCAATTCTTCTAAAACCGATCTTAGTATTCCTTACCGATCCTAAACTGTGCTCACCGAATCTAAACCATTCATACCGAGTTACAACACTGTATACCGAACCCCAACTATTCATTCCGATTTATAACACTGCATATCAACACCGAATTCGAATTATCACATGTTTACTATACCACGTTCAGGATCATCCTAACTCGACCTGCCTGCGAAGTGCCCTCATGCCAGACGAGTATTTTAAGAAGAGTGTTCTCTTATCAAGAGGAGTATTCTCGGAAGAGTGTTCTCAATATAACACAGGTATTGAGTGTTCTCAACGATTGAGTAATTTAAAGTTGTTCTGTCAATTTTTTTTTATTTTAAAACAACCAATGAGGATCTAGATTCAAACCCCACAAAAGGGTAAACTAAGCTGTTTTTATTTCTAAAGGTTTAGTAAATCCTAACGAAAGGCATGATTGAGCTTGCCGAATGACGTCTGTCAAAAAATGTGAAAATTTGGAAAATATTTTAAAATTTTTTTAAAATTGTTGTTTTTTGAAATTGTATTGAAATCAGAAACTTCTAAGCACTTCCCACTAGTTCTCTTAAAAATTGGGGTACTTACATATACTATTATGACTCTTTTAAAAAGTCATTGACTTGGCGTAAGACAAACTGTACAAACTGACCCTGGTCTATCAACTCTTTTCTCCAAAAATAGGTACTTAGTGGGCCACTTTTTGTAGCCGAAATTATAAAAATTGGCAGTTGATAGGCATCAATTTTGTACCGCCTATAACTTTTGCTATTTTTTCCGTTTTAACGTGATCCAGAATTTGGAAACCGTAGGTGAATATTAAATATAGATTGAATACAGTTTGCTACATTTAAAGCCACATTTTTTCCAAAATCTTTTTCCAAACTTTTGAAGATGAGGACTTAAAGATGGTCACCATTTTGTTTTATTTGCCGACAGGGATCTATCTATTCATTGATCGGTAGAGAAAGTGACAATTCAAATAAGTTCCAAGTGCTTTGGTTGGTTGGTTGAAAAGGCTGCAAGACAGCACGATGTCTAGCACACTTCGGCTAAAGAAGCCCATTCTGATACCTGCAATTTCCTCTATAACAGATATTGACTAGTCGTCTGGCCAATTTGGCCTTTCAATGAATTTGTCTATAAGACCTACAGGAATATCCTGTAGAGCTACGGTGCTAACTAAATGTGTTCCGAATATCTTACTTCTCAGTCCTGCCAGAGCAGGCCAATTCAAGAGAAGGTGTTTCGTCGTTTCCTCGTCCTCTTCCAGGCAGCATCTACAGGGAGTGGAGTTTCTATGTCCCAATCTTAGGGTGTGTTTTCCTACAAGACAATGTCCCGTAAGTGTTCCTAACATTGTGGATAACCTGCCTCTCGGCAAGTTAAGTAGTTGCCTAGTCCTCTTCCTGTCCACCTGTGGCCAGAGGACCCAGACTTGTTTGCAAGTTGAAGTAAATCTCCACTTGTCCTTGAACATATTATCGGCCCACTGCCTGATCTTCAAACGGCAGGTAGAGTTTGGCATACTAACACCTTCTTTTGCCGGAAGAACCTGTGCCGTAGTACCCTGTCTAGCTAACGCATCCGCTACGCAATCACCTGGACTGTCGCTATGTCCCGGTACCCAGATGAGCATGATGTCGAAATACTCTGCCATGACCCTAAGTAATGAGTGGCTTTCTTTCACCGTCAGGGACGTAGCAAATATGGCTTCCAGGGATTTTATGGCAGCCTGGCTGTCTGTGTAGATACATATTCTCCGGAGGATTGTGACACTACTTTTCAGTAGTTCCGCAACCTCCAGTATGGCGGTAATTTCGGCCTGAAATACACTACAGTGATCAGGCAGCTTGAAGGAGATATTTACATTTAGGTCTGGTGAATGGACCCCATAGCCTAATTGCTCGTCCAACTTTGGTCCCCATCCGTGAAAAATCTGATACTACTGGTGTCCCCTTCCAGTTACTTTTCCCATGTATTTCTGTTCGGAATAGAAGTCCTTAGATTTGTCGCTGGTAGAAGGTAGGGGATACAGTAGTCCGTTTTTACGGGAATAGAGTTGATCCGGTGTAGTAATTCAGCGTGTCCGGAATGAACCGATATCAGGACGCCACAATCTCTGATTCTCACCAGGGATGTAGCGGTTGCCGATTCGGCCATGATTCAGGAGTACAGATGGTCAGGATAGCACTAAGTGCAGTGCCTGACGTCGTGCACATTGTCCCACTAACGCTAATCAGTGCTGATCTTTGAATTTTCATCAAGGTATTCAGAATATATTTATTTTGGAGGGACCTCCACCAAACTACGGTGCCATAGAGAAGTGTTGGTCTGACTATTGCCGTATAAATCCACATGGTCATCTTAGGAGGCAGTCGTCAGCGCTTTCCTATATCCCCTTTACTGCAGTAAAGAGCAACAGACACCCTTTTCACCCTCTCCTCCACATTCGGTTTCCAAGACAGTTTTCTGTCGTGAATTATTCCCAGATACTTGACCTTTTACGTCAACTGTAATTACACCTCCATTAACTGACGGCAGTTCAAATGCGGGTAATTTATATTTCCGAGAGTACAAGATAAGCTCGGTTTTAAGTGCGTTAAGTGATAGTAAATTGAGGTTTCTATCCCTACAGATGATAGAAATATCATCGGCATAGGCGTAGACCTGGCATTCGGCCCTGTCCAATTCAAGAAGCAGTTCATTGACAGAAGTTAACCATAATAGTGGAGAGAGAACTCCCCCTGTGGTGTCCCCCTGTTAATGTTCCTAGCAATTGTAAAACCACCCCATTCAGCTTTGACGGATCTATCCACCAGGAGCTTACCAATTAGGCGTGTCACAAAGCTGTCGACTCCTAGATTCTGTAACGACCTA
The DNA here is from genome assembly GCA_963931995.1 of Phaonia tiefii. NCBI lineage: Eukaryota > Metazoa > Arthropoda > Insecta > Diptera > Muscidae > Phaonia > Phaonia tiefii. The sequence continues at coordinate 189,588,701 of OZ008370.1, read as the reverse complement.
AGAATCGCCGAAGGTTGAATGTTATTGAAGGCTCCCTCGATGTCCAGGAAGGTCCCAAGAGCGAAGACGTTATTCTCAAGAGAATTTTCTATTATGCTGACTATAGAGTGGAGAGCCGTCTCAGATGACCTGCCAAGTACTTTAAAAATTTTAAATTTACCCCCATACATAAATACTTTTTTCTTTATAAATTAAGGCGTCGTAACATTTAGTATATTTCACTAAATTAATTAATATTTGGTCTGACTACCTACCTACATACCTAGCCACTAATACTTCAACCAAATTGTAGCCGACAACTGTCACAATAGCCACAATGTCCTAAGTACATAAAGTCCTTAGTGAAACAGCCTTAAATTTGGCAAACACAACTATTTATGACGCTTATCCTGCTGCAACATAACTTTAAATTACCGCCATAAACCGCATTTAACAATTTCAAATGTGACTAAAGTTATTAACTTGGCTAAAGTTCAAAATCGTTAACTTTATTGGGCACAGAGTGTGGATTTCTCTTGCTACTCTCGCCAACTAACATAAAATCTATTACTGTTGAACCAAAGTTGTGTGTGTAATGTTACTTATTTTTAGAAAAGAAATAAACAAGTGGTACAAAGACAAATGGACGAAGAATTTTGCTATTAAATCAGCGTTTTATTAAAAACATAAATATTAGATTAAATACTTGGCCTTAGGGTCTTGCGGCTACAGTGTGCAAATTGGCGAAAACACTTGCCTGTCGGCGACGAAACATTTGAGGACAACCACATGTGGCACATAAACTTGTCACATTAACAAATTCTCGTTGGACAGTTTAAAATGTTTATGAACCCCTACAGCGACAGGGATTAAATGACTGGATTGAATATCTAACTACGTGCAGGAATATAAATATTGTATGACAATTTGGTACGGTTATTGTTGGCTTCAGGTAATAAATATAATATAAGGTATGCAATATTGCTCTGTCCCTTCACAGCATGGAATGGGAAAATAAATATTTAAGTTTTTATAGAATAGTGATTTTATACACCGATCGCATTATATTTAAAATTTATTAATTTAAGTTCGACAAAGTTTTTTGTTCAGTGATTCAATGCACACCGAAAAGTCTGTCTTTTTGTTGTTGTTTGGATGCAAATAAAACGTGTTTGTAGCTTGTCGCACATATACAATACTTGGGCCCAAACACAGTGTGTTTGCTATTCAATATAACATTTTTGAGGCACAATGATTAATAGGTTATAATATATGTGTTTGAAACCCAAATATGACTTTTTTTTGTTGAAAACCGCTAAAAACAAATACGAGACACACAACAAAAAAAAAAAAACAAAAAACAGCAGATCTTCAATTCATAAAAACATTGCTTGCAAACATGTACATGTTTCCTGCAATATGTTGTTGGGGTCGATATTTTGCAGCGTGTATAACTTTTTCATTATTATCTTTTACAAGATGTTGCATAGATCGCACATAAGTTGTCACGTCTGCTGAGACTTTATTTTGATTGATTCCTAACTTAAGACTATAAGAATTTGCTGTAATTTAGTGACTCTTTGCAAAAGCTTGGAAGTAATTCCAAGCTTAGAGTAGGATAGTTAGAAGAAGCTGTCAATATTGACACACTTAGTACCCCTTGGAAGCTATAAATTGCCCTGGTACGGTTACGAGACGTTCAAGCCATATGTTACCTCATCTCAGCATTCCACGAAGTGACTGAAGAAGAGACGTACATTAATCCCTAACGAACATTTTAACACTCGGCAAAAAGGTCATAAGATTATTCAGCCTAACTTCCTGAATGTCGATTGGATCCAACATGTATTAAAATTTTCGATACGAGTTGTTCGATGCTTTCGTCGTCATCTACATCCCCACTGCTTCTAAAGCAATCACGACTAGACATTTCAAGTCCAATCGCATCTCTGCCTATTAAAAAGTGTCCAGTGATCACAGATACTAGCAGAGAGATATCTTGTCTGGGAATGCATATCAAGTTTAGCGTACGATTTAGGTCATAATTTGGCCTATACACGCTAAAAAATATCGGCCCCAGGAACATATTGCTGGAACCATGTACATGTTTGAGAGCAATGTTTTCGTGAATTGAAGATCTGCTGTTTTTTGTTCTTTAGTGTCGTGTCCTGTTTCGGTTTTCGGTAGATTTCAACAAACAAACCCATATTTAGGTCACAAATACATATATTTATTATAACCTATTAAACATTGTGTCCCAAACATGTTATATTTACTGGCAAACACAATGTGTTTGGCCACAAGTATAATGTATTTGCGGCGTTATATATATATTTATATTTGCAACCAAACAACAAAAAAAGACACATTTTTCAGCGTGTACTTGCCTGGTGTTCCCGCATTTTGTGCCTCCAGATCATCTATCATTCTCATGTCTGCAGCTTATGTTTAAAGTTCTATGGTTCCCTGGAATGTTTCTGTGCCGCTGTAGGTGGATTTCAAACTGCTCGGCCATTTCGTTTAGAGATGAGCTGCAGTTATGGGCACTTTTGAAGTCAGTCGTTGCAACCGACTTAAGACTAAATTCGATTATTGCGACCGAATTGGTACCAAATTCTATACTTGCAATCAGCTTAAGACCAAATTCGGTTATCGCGGCCGAATTGAAAAATAACGGCCTCTCTAACATATTCTCCCAAACGTATTCTGCAGGAACCATGTATATGTTGGGAACACACTTCAAACATTCATATGTTTGTTAGTCCCAAACTCACTTGTATTTAAATGTAAACGGTATCATATTTACTGACAAATATGTATGCTTTTACGTGGAAACATATGCGTTCTTCATCCTAAAAATACATATACTTACATGGAAGCATTTGCGTGTTTCTCCCAAACAAGCATATACTTACGTGGAAACATATACGTGTTTCTACCCAAACATATTAATATTTAGAGACGAATTATACTTTGATTTCAATATACATATATGTATATTATTTACTATAGTTAATTTTATCAATATAAAATCGGCATTTATAAATAATTAATACAAAAAACTTAAAAGATTTAAAACACCCCATTTTACATTTACTTGCATTGAATGCATTGTTTGTTTTGTTTTTTATGAAATGAGAAACTGCTGTTCTTTTCATCTCCTTCCTTGTCTCCTTGTTGTCTCTCACGTTTTTGTTTTCAGAAGGTTTCAAATATGCGTTTGGTATCACTATGCGTTGGTACACAAACAGTATATTTATATACATATCTAGTTCATGCAAGCCTATAAATAAATAAATGGTTTCCCATTACATCCCATGAAGGGACCGGGGAGAACTTCTCACAATCACTGAGCTGTGCGCTTTCCAGTTTTCACACACTGATTATTGCAGTTTTCACTCTCTGATCATGCAAGCCTAGCGTGGATTAATTACTTGTAATTTTTTTTTAATTATACTTATTTCACAAATGGTCTGCCGTTCCGATTTTGTCAATAAAGGCTCGGATGAGGGGCTTCACGTTGTTGCCCTTTCCAGTTTCTTTCCTCATAATCGTTTCTCAATTTGGTAGCACACATTCATATGTATATACGCACCACAAACACAAAAACCAAAGCAAATTCACAAACCATTTAACCGTCCGAGCCTTCGTTTATTCTTTTTTCACTGATCAAGCGCTTTTGATATCCTCTGTCCGATGAACCACTGGTGACTGTAATACGTGAAACTAAAACGCAATACATCAGCCAAAATAAAAAACACTGACTTCTTCTGAAATTTACACGCCCATTCACGAATATTTATGAATCACTGACAGAGAGAAAAACGCAAAAAGACAGATACACACTTGCAAGATCGATTCTCTCTCTGTCCCTCTTTTATTCTATTGCTATCGAGAGAGCATAAACAGTGCAACAAACACTGCTGTATTTGTATCACAAACACAAATATATTTGGGTCGCAAACACAAATATAATAAAACATATTGTTATGAATAAGAAAAAGCGTTTTCTTACTCTTAATGACCAGACAAACAGTATGTAAATATCAGGGCGATTAATGCTGCGCCTGAAAGTATGTATTTTAACAACATACCAGCTCGCTAAACCAGTAGCATGAATTCGCCTCAGTTAAGATAATTCTCCTCTATTCGAGATGATTCTACAAAGATAACTAACAACAACGACTAGAAGGTTCTTGAAGGTTCTTAACTACATTTGAGTACGGTGGGTTCCTATAAATACCGGAGGTCTTTGGAACGGAGAGTTCAGTTTTGTGGTTAACCACCGGAAAGTAAGCAACGCCATTTGATAGTAAAGTATAAATAATATAAATGGTTTCCCATTACATCCCATGAAGGGACTGGGGAGAACTTCTCACAATCACTGACCTGTGCGCTTTCCAGTTTTCACTCACTGATTGGGACCTACAGTTTTACACCGATTCCGAACGGTAATTTGAGAAGCTTTTTCATGGCTAGATACTCGATAGTGTCTCCGTCACTATGCGAGGTGGCCGCCGCCGAAAGAAAATTTGAAGGTGGTCAGAGCCGGGTTCGAACCCAGGATCTCATGTACAAGAGCCGCGCACACTAACCATTGCACCACCGACGGCCACAAGTAAAGTATAAGACTTATTAAAGTGGTGTAAATAAAGTAAACTGTTGTAATTATCGTAATTTTAGAGGAACTTTGTTTTATTATTGGGAATAAAACAGCGCAAAAAAGAACGAATAATGAAATTCGTAACAATATTAATCATTGTGTGTCAAACATGTAATATTGAATAGCAAACACAATGTGTTTGGACACAAATATATTATATTTGCGACAAGCTTCAAACACACTATATTTTCATACAAACAACAAAAAATTACAGATTTTTCAGCGAGTAATTGAAGATTCGGTCGCAGCAACCGAATCAGTTATGAAACGTGGTTGGACCAACCGAATTTCAGTTGTAGGTACTAAACTCTGGCAACCGCAATTCGGTGCCAACAGCGGAATTTACGATTGCTATTACATATTTTCAAATAATTAGTTCTCTGACTGCACATTAGACCGACTCACAAAATAAAGTTAATTTTGTCCACCCCTCAAAATGTGCCTTGGTTTATTTTATGATTCCCAAAATATTTCGTACCTGGCGTTATCCGGGACTATTTTTCAAAAAGGAACTTTTTATTAATTGTTTAATGAATTCCAGATGGACAAATTTTTAAATATCATACAATTACCTATAACACTATGCAGCAAAATTCAGGTTTTTGCTTTGTCGGTGGACGATTCCTGCGCCAAATGATCACACTAGGTGACTATATTCAAACCCCAAAAATTTAGACCGCTACAAACTTTTTTTATGGGCGTTGCAAGTTTGAAATTTCTTACCCGATACTGTCCGAGATAAATTTAAAAATCGAGTATAAATATTGAATTGAGCGAATTCTTGTGATAACAGGTCTTCAGTGAAATTTGACAGGGATTTTTTTCGTATAATCCTCAAATGCTCTATTTCAAAGTTTAAAGGGTCCTTTTCGTACTTTGTTCAAAACGTGCCAAAAATTGTCACTAAAATGACCAGCTACGGATTCAGAATGTTCCACGAATTTATTCCCCATTAAATTTCATTATGGGCCGTCATAGTCGAAAATTCTCTATCTTTGTTTTCAGACATCCTTTTTTGAAACCAGGTCAAGAAAACTGCACCAAAATAACCGGCAAAATATACAAATGTTCTGCCAATTTATTGTGGAATAGATTTTACTAGAGGATTTCGCAGACGAGAATCGTTCATCTTGAATTTGCATATTTCCTTTTAATCCTTTTTTGAAAATGTAAATCTTGTAATTTTAAAATTTAAATTATGCGGCTGTTATGCGAGAGAAAGTGGGTTCAATCAATGCTCTGACCTTCTTTCGACGACGGCCACATCGCTTCGTGACGGCGACACTCACTATCCAGTAATAAGCCATGAAATCGTTTCTCAAAAAACCTCCTTCTTTTCGAACGAGATGTTTGTTTATTATGTTCCACAATTCAAAAATTTAATTTTTTCATAAATACATCAATCTAAAGGACATGTAAACAATAAAGACAAACTTCTTGAGCAATATACTTATATACATATTTGTTCAAAATAAACCATTTCAGATTTAAATTTTAGGATTTCAAGATTTCAGTTTTTAAAAAAGGACTAAAAGGACATATGCAAATTCAAGATAAACGATTCTCGTCTGCGAAATCCTCTAATAAAATCTATTCCACAATAAATTGGCAGAACATTTGCATATTTTGCTGGTTGTTTTGGTGCAGTTTTCTTGACCTTGTTTCAAAAAAGACAAACAGGATGTCTGGAAATAAAGATAAAGAATTTTTGTCTATGACGACCCATAATGAAATTTAATGGGGAATAAATTCGTGGAAAATTCTGAATCCGTAGATGGTCATTTTAGTGTAAATTGTTTGGCACTTTTTGAGCAACGGACGAAAAGCAACATTTAAACTTTGAAATAGAGCATTTGAATATTCTAAGAAAATAATCGCTGTCAAATTTCACTGGACATGTTATAACATGAATTCGCTCAATTCAATATTTATACTCGATTTTTAAATTTATCTCGGACAGTATCGGATAAAAATGCAAACTTGTCACGCCCATAAGAAAAAGTGTAGCTACACAGCGGTCTAAATTTTTGGCGCAGGAATCGTCCACCCCCCAAAATTGGTGTTGCACAGTGTAATCAGGCATATGAATATCAAAATATTCAACTTTGACCTTTAATATCTCCGGTGTTTAAACGGTTATTAGGCAAAGCTATGCATCAAATGAAAGCCTGAATTCTGGACTATTATCCAGTCCTTCCCCATACTTACCATAATATCGAAACCGGCGGCCGGAAGATGGGCCCCAATGAAATAACACCCCAATTTCAAAATGAAAATGGGCCCCATATTTATGGTTTGTTTGCATTATGAAAGTGGACCCCAAATTTCAAAATGAAATAGCCTCCCAAGCAATGATGAAGGGCCCCAAAAAATTGTGAAGCACGACCCCAAATATTTTAGTGGGGGCGGCTTTCATTTTTTTGGTTTTAAACCGTTTAAAAATATGGCCCCAATAAGTGCAAGAGGACCCCAAAATAATTATTTGTTGTATACTGATAAAATTTGGGGCCAGATTTCATTGACTCTTTGGGGTGTATTTTCTTCAAATGTAATTTTAAAGAATAGAAATTGCACCCCAGGAAAATCGGCCCCAATAGAAAAAAATTGGTTTTGTTTGAACCGTCGATTTGATTAATTTCAGAATGAATATACAAAACACACATAAACATATACCATGAAACATTAAACAAAATAAGATAGAATACAATATAATAGACTATGTATTTATTTCAAATATGTGTCTCCCCTTTTTTGACGTTTTTTTTTGTAAAATTTTTTTTTAATTTCTTTCTAAAACAATAAAATATAGTTTTTTAAAGTTTTTGTTTAACGTGTGTTGAAGCGCGGCAGGAAAAAAGTTTTTCCCAAAAAGATCGCGCGATTTGTTTTTGTAAATTTTTTTTATTTCTTTCTAAAACAGCAAAATATAGTTTATTAAAATTGTTGTTGATTGTGTGTTGAAGCACGATTATTTTTGTGGAAAGATTTTGTCATTTCTTTCTAACACAGTAAAATATAATTTAGTACAATTTTTGTTGATCGTGTATTGAAGCGCCGAAGGTAACAAATTTTTTACAAAAAAATCGTGCGATGCTTTTTGGGAAAATTTTTTTTAATTTCTTTCTAAAACAGTAAAATAAGGTTTATTACAATTTTTGTTGATCGTGCGTTGAAGCACAATTATTTTTGTGGAAAAATTTTGTCATTTCATTCTAGAACAGTAAAATAAAGTTTATTAAAATTTTTGTTGATCGTGCGTTGAAGCGCCGCAGGCAAACAATTGTTCGCAAAAAAATCGCGATTTTTTTTTGGAATTTTTTTTTTCATTTCTTTCTAAAACACCAAAATATAGTTTATTAAAATTGAGCACAATTTTTTTTGGAAAAATTTTTGTCATATCTTTCTGACACAGTAAAATATAGTTTAGTATAATTTTCCAAAAAAAAAAAAAAAAATCACGCGATTTTTTTTGGCGGGCGGAACAGTAACAGTAAAATATAGATTATTAAAATTTACATTTAATTACTTTTTAGTAATATTTGGGGCCTAATTTCATTTGTTATTATGGGGTGTTTTTTCATTAAGTTTTATAGTAGCCATACGAAAAATCACCCCGAGAAATTACGCCCCAATTTAGTTATGAAATAACACCCCAAAACATGAAGACGGACCCCAAGTAAAATGAAATTGTTCACCAAAAAATAATTGTGGTCCACTTTCATTCATAATGAAAGAACACCCCAAGGGTAAGCGAAAATGGACCCCAAATGGAAGAAATAACATCCCAAAAATTCGTGTTGTTGTAACCTGTGTATTGGTTTGGGGCCCATTTTAATTTTACAATTGGGGTGTTATTTCCTGGGGCCCGTCTTCATTCCGCTGAGAAAGATATTGCAAAAAATTTTCCAACGAACTATACTATATCGATCCGATGTCAAAAGATAAAAATATCCAAACTTTGAGGGCCCACAACTCGGAAAGTTTCGACCTGGATCCGAATTTTTTTTGTTAGTCTGCTTCAGAATACAACATTTTGTCTGTGGTAAATCAGTAGTTAGTGTGCGTGATCCTGGGTTCCATACCTGCTCTGACTACCTTAAATTTCTTTCGGCGGCGATCACCTCGCATTGTGACTACCGTTCGGAATCGTTTTAAAAACTGTAGATGCCAATCAGTGAGTATTAAACTAGAAAGCGCATAGCTCACTGTTTTGTGTGAAGCTCAACCAAATTCCTTCATGGCATATGATGGGAATCCATTTATTTTTTTTAAAAAATTTGAGATAAATCCAATATATGCCCGTAATCTAGATTTAAACCAAAACCAAATACGTTACATATTTTTGGGCTCTTATCCACCACTTGAATAGGTGTCCAATACGGGATATATCAAATCCTCCCTTGGCAAACAACATCTCCACATCAAAATTATAAAGAAAAATAATTGAAAACGATAATGTCGCTATCACTTTTTATCTGCATTAAAATGAGACCGGTTCAATATTTGATTTAATTCAATATTCACAAAATTATATTTTAATAACATAATTATATTGAAAAATTATAACAACAATCAGAGAATCACACTAAACTTGCTATTTCCAAATTAAGTTGAGTCGACTCTGGATCGAGTATGATGAGTATTTTGCGAAGATGTTTGCGGGTATAATACAATATATTCAATATTCTAGCCCGTTACAAAGATAAAGTTTTGTGATCACTCTTAACTCGTGTAAAGGGAACCTCTCTTTCTCTCTTGTGTACCGTTAGTTTTGTTATTGTCTTCACAAATAATTCTCGTTGTATTTGGGAATTTATTCGAAATCATTTGTACGTTAAGCTAAAAATCAAAATAAAGTGCAATTGTCACTTGTTCAAAATAATAGCCCTTTTTCATTTAACTTTGTTAAATTACGAAATTCATTCCGTGTTTTTGTACTATGTTCTAAATTACTAATAGGATATAATAAAATACAATTCTTTCAAAACATATTTAATGTTTGTTATTGTTAAAGATGGGCCGAAATGTATGTACATTGCACTGCTGAGGAACGTCGAGTTGCTAAATAACTACGAAGTGGGACAAAACTCTGGGTCTGATTGCTAGTGCACTTGGAAGATCTGAAAAATTTGTTAGAAATGCATTAAAATGGAAACTATTTACTGAAACTGGGGGTAGGCCGGTACAAATCAGCTATTGTGTTATTGGCAAAAAAGAACCCATTTATGTCACCAAAGACTATTTCTGGAGAAATAAATAATGAAGGCAGTACTTTAACAGTACGCCGCAGATTGTTCGAAAATAATTTGCCAGCTGGAGTAGCCCGAAAGGTTCCACTGCTAAGTAACAAAAACAAAAAAGGTAGCATTAAATTTGCTACCAAATTCAACAACAAAAGCAGTGATGATTTCAAGGACATATTATGGAGCGATGAGACAAAAATTAATTTATTTGGGTCTGATTGTCAGCGCAACGTCCGAAGACCAAAAGGTAAAGTTCTTAATGATCGTTACACAAAAACAACGTGAGCACGGAGGCGGCAGTGTCATGGTCTGGGGTGCTTTTTCGTGGCACGGTGTAGGACCTTTACACCTAATCACAGGCACTATGAATAAAGAAATTTATTGTGATATTTTGAAAGGTGTGATGCTCCCCTATGCAAAGATTCACATGCCACCTGATTGGCGCTTCCAACAGGATAATGATCCGAAGCACTCTTCAAAATTAGTCAAATCTTGGTTGAGTGAACATGAAGTTTCCGTCTTGGAATGGCCTTCACAGTCTTCCCGATTGAGAATATGTGGATGGAACTGAAAAGAAGTTTAAGTGGGAAGATTTTCTAAAACAAAAACAAACGTTGGGAAGCAGAAAAAAATAGTTGGGAGAGAATACCCCTTGAAAAATTTCAACATTTAATGGAGTCAATATCCAGAAGGATCCGTGCAGTTTTAGATATTAATGGTGGACATTCAGGCTATTAGTATATTATACGTTCATACTTATTAAGGAAATAAATGATTTGTTTAAAAATAATTGCTTTTTTGTAAGATTTTTGAAATAAGTCTATTAATTTGAACAGGACAAAAGAGATTGTTTTTAAATTTTTGTTGAATAAAATCGCAATGGAGTGAAATATTTAAATTTATATTTAAAATATGTACTAACATTTTCAATTGCTTAATTGTATTTCAAAATTATTAAATAAATAAAAAAGGGCTATTATTTTGAACATCACTGTATATGAAATGAATTGGTTGTATAGACACAATGTTCATTATAAGTATAAAGTACACACATAAGAGATGGTGTGCCTTAATGTTGTTACAAGTAGTATGTGTATACACAATTATGAATAAGTACTTTAACTACTCATATAGTCAACTGATTGACTATCCATGATATGGCAGTATTTATTGCAAATCTCTGGTATAGTACCTTAAACGACAAAGAAATATTTTTTTACAAATCTATTTCAAATTTCTGTCCAAACGAATGAATATTTTTAAAATTAAACTAACTGTTTGTCAACTGGGAATTTTCTCTAAAACGTGCGTCATGAAACATGTTAAGGTCACCACACATGCACACACTGACACACATAATCTAATAAGGGGAAAGTATTTTTGCTATTGCAATCAGACCACATGTGCAAATATATGAGGGGCTGCTCAAAGTGTGGGTTGGGTTGTCAACGTTCTTAACTTTTCGATATATTTTTACTTTTCTATTAGGGACATTTTACATTGCCGGTACCAACAACAACAAGTTTTCCTTTCTTTGTATGAAACTAACTTGTGTGTACCTAATGCGATTCCTTGAAAATGGATTACTTGACTACAGGTGTAGAAGTCAAACACATCGATTCACGGGCAAGGTGAATTTCATCGAATCCATATGTTAGCTGGTTTTCGTTTATTGCCAATAAGGGTTTATTAAATTGTTTTAGGATTTCCATGAAATATTCACATTTTATTTCTGTAACATGTAGAAATATTAATGTTTATTGGAAATACAGTCAAGAAATGTAAAATCAATTTAATTTCTTGCAAATTGGAATATCCATGAACCAACTATGTAGTTATTGGGTTGGCAAGAAAGTAATTTCGTTTTTTTTTTTGTTCAAAGAAATTTTCAATTATTTTTTTCATATAATTAATTTTAATCTATAATGTAAATAGTGTCTCAGTAAGTTTGCGCTTTTAAAAATTTAGTGTCATTCTTTTCTGTGTGTTAGTGGTAACTCTGAAATTTGGTAGCTGTCACATATGTTTATTTCCGATTATTAAAAATGGATCACTTTACGAAAGAACAATGCGTTATACTTATAATTGTGAAAACTTATTACAAAAATTTGGAAAGTTATGCTGAGACCGCTCGCAAACTGCGAAGAATTTTCAGTCGAGAAAGTGCACCTAATGTGGCAACCGTTCGAAAAATGGTCAAGCAATTTCAAGTAACTGGGTCGGTTATGGACAGTAACACTCCGTGCGGCAGCGTACTGGTCGGTCTCTGTAAAACATTGCTGCTGTAAACGAGAGTGTCGCCGAAAACCCGAAAACATCAGTTCGGCATCGTTCTTAACAACTTCAAATTTCACGAAGCACTACGCAGCGAATTTTGACAAAATACCTCCACCTTCATGCGTACAAAAGTGAGCTTACTCAGGCGGAAAACGCCGGCAATTCGTTCAATATGTAATGGAGCAAAGTGAAGTCAATGCCAATTTTTCAAAACAAACGTCATCTTCTCCCTCTGAATGTCTTCGTGAATACACAAAATTGTCGAATTTGGGCCACTGAAAATCCTCATGCTATCCATGAAAAACCAATGCACCCACAACTGGCGGTTGTCTGATGGGGATTTTGGTCAGACGGCGGGGGCCTTACTTTTTTGAAAATGAGGTCGAAATTGAAATGACTATGAATGGCATTCGTTGCAGGAACATGATAACGAAGTTCCTGTGGCCTCAATTGGACGGCATGGATCTGGACGACATGTGGTTGCAGCAAGAAAGCGCCACCTGCCACACTGCGCATGAAACAATCGATTTGTTGCAGCAACGATTTCCAGAATAAATTATCTCAAGAAATTCTGATGTCAACTGGCTACCAAGATCATGTTATTTAACGCCGTGCAATTTCTTTATTTGGGGGGTTTTCTTTGTGGTTTCAGCAAGACGGCGCAACGACGATTTCCAGAATAAATTATCTCAAGAAATTCTGATGTCATGCGAAAAAACCAGAAACAATTCCTGAGCTCAAATCCGAGATCCAACGCCCCATCGGTGAGAGACAGCCAGATTTCTTTGAAAAACAAATGGAAAATTTCATGAAAAGAGTAATGGCCTGTCATCAGAGCCGTGGGGGCCATTTGACGGATATTTTATTCCATACATAATCGGAACATGTCTTCTTTACAATCCAATAAAAAAATCACAACTAGCTCAAAAAATACGTATTTTTATTTTAAAATGAAAAAGTGCATCCTTACTGAGACACCCATTAGGTGCTATTTTGTTCAATGACCATCGTTCAGGGACCTTTTTGATCCCAGATTCATAGAATGACTGGTCCGTGCCACAAGTATACTCGAGCAACTTGGTTTGTAGGTTCTCTTCAGTATTGAAGGGTTTCCCAATCAAAAAGTTTTGCAGACTCCAAAATAAATGGAAATCACAAGGTGCCTGGCCAGGACTATAAGTTGAATGTGGCATCAATTCCCATCTAAGTAAATAAATAAATGGTTTCCCATTACATCCCATGAAGGGACATGGGAGAGCTTCTCACAATCACTGAGCAGTGCGCTGTCCAGTTTTCACTCACTGATTGCGACCCACAGTTTTACACCGGTTCCGAGCGGTATTTTGCTAAGCCTTTTCATTTCTAAGTACTCGATAGATCGCCATCAGTAAACGAGGTCACCGTGGTCGAAGGAAATGTAAGGTGGTCAGAGCAGGGATCGAACACACGTTCTTATGCACAAGAGGCACGCACTGTAGCCATTGCACCACCGATGGTTTGCATCTAAATATCATCTAAGATCATCAAAATGAAATATGTAATGTCCTCATGTTACAAATTAGTGAACGTCCATCGGTATTGGGTAATCGTCGAAACCCATTACCGATCTTTGTGGGTAATGTGTAGATGCTGCTTCGAATTTCCAGTGGGTAATGGCTGCAGTTAGATGCAACGCGAGTCGCGACAGGGAGGTATAAGGACGCTCAAAATTCTGTCTTTTTTGTTGTTGTAATGCAAATATAACGTATTTGTAACTTCTCTTGTTTCCAAACACATAGTATTTGCTGTTTAATATTACATGTTGAGAAACAGGTTAAAATAAATGTTTTTATGACCCAAATGTGGTTCTATTTGTTGATAACTGACAGATGACAAAGAAACAAAAAAGCACAAAATCTACAATTCATGAAAACAATGCTTGCAAACATATACATACAATATGTTGCAGGGATCATTTTCTTTTCAGCGTGAGGAACTGAGGAGAGAGGAACCCCGTTTATTTAAAAAGAAAAAAAAACGGTTGTGGAGAATGCGCTGGAGTGAGCAAATTCAACCTTACAGAAGGAAGAATTAGGCCCATAAATTCTACCGTAATGTTCAAAGTCAAGCCAACCGCCATGGACCAGGGTCCCCCTTTTGTAGAGATATGGACGGGAATCTTGTCACAGACGTACCGAGTATGTTGAGAATATGGGGAGATCGCTTCTCTGCTTTACTTGCCCCAGGAGACTTCAATACAGAAGAGGGTGTTCAGCAAATAAATGATGATGGCGTTGACTGCCCCTGTCCTAAACAAAGCGAAGTTAGAACTGCAATTTCCGGGCTTAAGAACAGCAAAGCCACTGGTGCTGACAGACAACCGGCTGAGCTGTTTGAGACTGGCGACTATGACTTGAAAAGGTGCACACATCAATTCATATGCAAAATCGGGCTAGACGAATGCATGCCAGACGATTGGAATCTTAGCATACTGTGTACTGTTTTCAAACAAGGCGAACGGAGTGTATTTATCAACTATCATGGTATAAGCCTTTTATTCATCGCATACAAGGTCCTCTCTAGCGTAATGTCCGAAAGACTTAAGTCGTTTCTTCTAGACCTGACCGGAACTTATCAGTGTGGCCTTAGGATTGGAAAGTCAACTATCAACCACATGTTCACATTACGATAAATCCTGGAGAACACCCCCGAAAAACAACTCGACACCTACCACCTCTTTGTAGTTTATAAGGCTGCCTTTGATAGCTCGATACAAGGAAAACTGTACCAAGCCATGTCGTACACTCACAGAAAAATTCGGTTGAGACAGCCGAATTAGCCGTAACCGAATTAAGAGGTTGTCACAACCAAATGAGGTTGAGCCAACCTCATTGGAGGTTGACTCAACCTCATTAGACGATGACTCAACCTCATTAGACGTTGACTCAACCTCATTAGAGGTCGTCACAGCTGAATTAGAGGTTGGCACAACCTCATTATTTGTTGTCACAGCCAAATTAGAGGTTGTCACAGCCGAATTATAGGTTGTTACAACCGAATTTAGATACTGTCATAAATGAATTACATATTACATTTTTATTATTAAGTGCTGATTTATTTTCTTGTATTTTTATAAATGAATTAAAAAGAGAGAAAATAAAGTCATATACATATATGGGGTAATCTATATAAGTAGAATAATAAATTTGATTTACATGCCTCTTCCAACCTTTATTGAAGTCCCGGCCATCATAGGACACCGCACTAATTCTGACGTGTTGTATCGGTTGCTCTAGGTCCAAAGCCGTTTTGTATCCAGACTACCGCATATATATCTGGTGTTGATATCTGCTTAAATAACATCTGCAAAATAAGACGGTTTAATACAACATATATTTTACTTACCTTTTTATAATAATATTTGATTACTTTTCAATATTATTGTTCAAGCTCGAGGCCATTCTATATCTCTATTACTAGAGATATAGTTTTTTTTTTTTTAAAAAGGAGTCTTGCAAATGTTTCCCTATGATTCCTGGCCAACCGTATAGCTAATTCAGATCTAGCCACAGATCTTCATCAGCGGCTGTTTGGAATAATGCTATTGAAAAATTCATCAAACTAAATGCAACCGAAATTTCATTTGAATTGAGAATTCACAAGAAAAGATTTGCAGAAACTTCTTTCCATCTCCAGAGAACCATCGGTACTCATTAGACATGTTTTTTGTTGTTGCCTAAAAGACAACATGATTTTTTTACAAACAATAACAATTGTATGCAGTTTCGTCGTGCTCCACGTTATTCAAATTCATCAGGGATGATTTTTGTTTATTCGGCCTTTTTATTGGTACTTTTCAATATTATTGTTCAAGCTCGAGGCCATTCTATATCTCTATTACTAGAGATATAGTTTTTTTTTAAGTTTTATAATATTAGATTAAAAAATTTTAAACGTCAGGTTTTAAATACATAGAACTATGTTTTGGTAACCGAATTGAAAATGAATTCGATTATACCTACAGAATTCATGAGAAATCCGGTTACAGCAACCGAATTGATGCCAAATTCGGTCGTTGCAACCGAATTAAGGCTAGATTCGGTTATTGCGACCAAATTGAACCAAATTCGATAGTTACAACCGAATTGATGTCAAATTCTGTTACTACAACCGAATTGAGGTTGGTTAAGGCCAGACTTGGTTACCCCAACCGAATTAGGTACCAATTTCGGTTGTTGCATCCCAATTAATTTGAAATTCGGTTGTTTCAACCGAAATTTTAAAAAATTTAGTTGACTGAGCGAATATAATTGAAGATTCAGTTGCCACAACCGAATCAAATATGAAACGAGGTTGCTTCAACCGAATATCGGTTGTGGGGACTGAATTCGGTCGTAACAACCTCAATTCGGTTACGGCAACCTCAATTCGGTGGTAACAGCCGAATTTACAGTTAGTTCTCAAACAATTAGTTCTCTGAGTGTAGATTGATATTACTGCTAAGAAGCTGACACGCCTTTGAGGATTCCCAGTGACCGACATGAAATCCTTAGTAAAGATTGATACAGATCTCACCGTACCATTTAGTTCGAGGCGAAGTCACAAGCAGGGAGACACCCTATCGTGCGATCTCTTCAAGATATTTGTTGAGATCATGATGAGAATGGCTACAATCAACACTAATAAACCTATCAACCGCTGATGCTCGCCTATGCTGATGATTTAGACTTCATTGGGTGAAATCTGCGAGTTTTGTTCGATAATAGAGAAGAAATCAGCAAAAGTGGGTTTGGAAGTAAACGAGAACAGGACAAAATTAATGGTTTCGACAAGCAGAAGATCCACCCCGTTTGGAGGACAGGGTGAACGTTGATAACCGTTACAATTTCAAGGTAGTGGACGAATTTATTTACCTCGGATCTGCCGTAAACAGAAGCAATAACGCCAGCCTAGAAATAAAACGGAGAATTGTGCTTGCAAACAGGTGTTATTTCGTGCTGAGCAAGCACTTCAAAGATAAGACCCTCTTTCCAGAAACGAAGATTCAACTCTGTCAGACTCCTATACAATGTGTCTTCCTTTATGGCGCGGAATGCTGGGTCATATCGCATGAAAACATCACTGGGAGTAATCGAGAGGAAAATTCTTCGAAAAATATATGGTCCCATACTAGAAAATGGCGAGTATCGAAGACGGATGAACCACGAGCTGTACACTGAAAGAAAAACGCTTCGTCGGATGCCTAAAACATATTCCTTAATGCTTGACGTTTCTGGAATGAAAAATTCCGTACACCGACAGTTTGGTTGTTGCTGCATCGGAAAATTTCATACATGATTTCTTTGACAATTTCTAGTTTCGTTGCTGGAACAATTAATTTTACGTTCCAGCAACAATTATATTTGATTTGAAGTTTGGAGAAAACGGGCAAAAAATCAAAATAAAAGCAAGGGTATGCAATTTAGACTATTGTTATTTACGTTTACGTTACGTTTTCCATAGTTTAACCTGATTATTAACTTATTTGGGCTGGTTTCTAAAATTTTTTTTTACGAAACAATTTCGTTGATGCAACGAATAAGTTGTTGATTGAACAAAACTAATTTTATGAAGATTCAGAGAGAAATGGAGAGGAGAGAGGAAATTAGCTAATTTAAAACAGAGCTCAGAGAGATAAAATGGTCGGCATGACAGTGACAACAGTGCAATGAAACAAGTTCATTGTGCAACGAAACAAGTTCATTGTGCAATGAAACAAGTTCATTGTGCAATGAAACAAGTTCATTGTGCAATGAAACAAGTTCATTGTGCAATGAAACAAGTTCATTATAGCGATGAAACAAGATCATTGTACCAACGAAAAAAGTTTATTGTAGCTACTAAACAAATTCATTGAAGCAATGAAAGAATTTTATTGCAGCAGTGAAACAAATTCATTGCAGCAACGAAACAAATTCACTGGAGCAATGAAACATATTCATAGCAGTAATGAAGTAAATTCGTTGCTGCAATAAAACGTATTCATTTCCGGCCCCAGGTTTGCTGAGGACATTTTCGTAGCGGGAAGACAATTGTATGTTAGGTCATTTTCGATGACAAAAGTTGTTGGGGCGACGAATATTCTCATTCCTGGGGCGAAGTTTTTCCGTTCAGTATATTATCTGTATTCTGACATCGACGCAGTTACATTAATCAAAATAGAGAGCTTACGCTGGGTAGGCCTTGCCAATAGGGAACCAGTGCGAAAAGTATTCGAATACGAACTCGAAGGACATCGAAAAATAGGACGACAAAGACTTTGCTGGAAAGAGCAGGTGGAATATTTTCTGGGAGAGTTTGGTGTTAGCAATTGGAGGAGGAAAGCTAAATATCGATCCGGTTGGGGAAACATGTTATTCTCATTTTGTACGACCCTTGACCACTCTGGGTTGTTTGAGGCCACCTAAGTAAGGGAGTAAGTAAGTAATGGGTAAACGATCGCTACCCATTCCTCACTGCGATATGGATGTGTTATATTTGGGTGGGTAAATATCAACCCTGGTTGTGACTGACGTGTGGTCTAGAATGAATATTCTTTCCAATGTCTCCGAAAACTGCTGGCGGTGATAATAAATCGATTTGCTGTAGTTTTTGTGCTAATATGGGTCTATTTATTAGAAACAATTTTGCATCAAAAATTAAATTACTAAAGTGATCGTTATACTGTTGAAAATATGATAATATCACAACGATAAATGTTTGCTGCAAACTGTACTTTTGTGTGTCTTAAGTCAATTTCGAATTTTCAGATAGATCTGTCAGTTATGTAAAGTCTGACTGAAACTTGTCAATATGGAAGCCTTCTGTCAGATAATTTTCAATAAAAATTTACTTATCGATAACAAGCGCCAGACTTAACTGTCAGCACGGACACCACCATAACGTAATGTCATATAGAGCTGCCTCTTTCTTATCTCACGTTTTGTTTCACACTCTTCGTGGTGCCGTCGGTGCGATAGAGAGTTATTTGACGTAAATTGATTTACACCAGGTGGAATTACAAAAATTGTTGACTTACATTATTCATGTTGTTTTGATGAATAACTGTGAAATTGATACGTATTTTGGACATTTCTGTTATATTTTATTGTTGGTATAGATTTGTGGTGTATTTACACACATTTTTACTTCAACCCACTTATTGAAATTATAAATTCATGTCCAGAGAGTTTATAAAACCTGCAGTTTTCCTCATTTACAGCCAATTTAACGACACGCGAGCAATAACTTTCTGAAATAAAACTAAATAATTTTCCAGCGTATACAAATTAACAGATGCAATGACCCTGTTCGGTTGAAAACAAAAACCGTCCTTGATGTCATCGTTCCATGTCAGATACTGGTACATTACATGTTATACGACACTAAATAAAATTGAACTTTGCACTTTGCTTTTTTCCAATATCGTATTCTAGTGAAATTTCAAATTAATAAATCTGCACCTTTCACATGAATTACAATGTCTTTATTGGATCCACGGTAAATGAGAACAGAATAGAAATGACTTCTTTCTTCGTTCAAAATCACGTTAACCACTGACAATAGTATAAGGTTGTCGACATGGGGAATATACCTGATTGATTCTATATCGAGCATACAAACACTTTATTATCCAATCAAGAATGGACATTTCCCACAGTTTTACCCACGCAGAATGTAACAGCACACAACCTCTTTATTGTCGAGCATTTTGCTCTACATGTATTCACAATCCAAGTTCATTCATGTTTCAGCAAAGTCGTAACGAGAATTTCACGAAAACCTCAAAGGTAAATGACAAATCGTGTCATTAAACCTAGCGATTCAATGTCCTGTGGGATCAGCAATGTCGAAGAAATGACAGATACATGGGAAATATGCAACAGCATTTCACTTCTTTAAAGTGTAACCTGCAAATGGTCACACAAAGGAAACCAAAAATGTAAAGCAAAACCTGGTGACTGTGATGAAGTATCATCATTTGCCCATTCTTCCGGCCATTGTGTGCATTTCATTGGGAATACTTGTTGTCGGCTGAGAACAGTTTTATGGATAAAAAGGATAATAGATAATGTATTCGTGCGCATGTCCTATATATGTATTTGAGGTTAGGAGAAATTGTTTTGGTTTGGAAAGGAGAAAGTGAGATAAATTATGTGAGAGCG
The DNA here is from genome assembly GCA_963931995.1 of Phaonia tiefii. NCBI lineage: Eukaryota > Metazoa > Arthropoda > Insecta > Diptera > Muscidae > Phaonia > Phaonia tiefii. The sequence continues at coordinate 189,568,377 of OZ008370.1, read as the reverse complement.
GGGAATTTATAATACTGGGAATGGTTGTATTAGTAAAAAGAGTGTAACAGGTGTCTTAAGAGAGAAAATCACTGTAGTCATGTAAAGTAAGAGATTGTTTGTTACGCATTATAGTTAAAAAGCATTGCGTTTTCCACTTAATTCCAAAATTAAAACTAAATATTTTTAGCAAACATTATATTTTTTTTTTAATTATTGCTTGTTTATTATACTAATTTACAATAATATAATATGTTACAGTAAAGAGTTCAATTGATACACAATTTTTCAACTTAAACATTAGTTTTAATAAAACCCAATGAAATTTTGTAAAAAAAAATCTTAGAAGGTTAAAATAGTATGATAAACTTGGAGCACATTGGCTTTATTATCCATGAAATAAATATTACAATATATTTGAATTAGAATTTTGTTGACCGATTTTGTTAATTGTTGGTTAATGTATGAGAAATTCATACTACAAGCTTACAAGTCATGTACATTTGTCGAATTGAAAAATGGATGCTTTTTTTGATGGAAATATTAGACAATTCAGTTCAACACACACTCACTGGCATGACTAGTTTCGAACTCCGTGACAAGTTCATCATCAGATGCCTAACTACTTTGCCTGAATTAATACCATCGGTTGATCATCAATCGTAACAGGTTTTTCAACAGAGACGCTACAAAAGTAAATCGATAGGGACAGCAAACGACACCATATTTTTCCCCGCTCTTTTGACATTTCTCTTCACTAAGGTTTGCCATTTCATCATGGAAAGATATACGAGCCAACAACGAGTCGAAATTATTAAAATTTACTACCGAAATTTGGAGTCAGTGGCCTCAACTTTAAGAGCGCTACGTCCAATTTATGGTCGTCAGCGATGAGGCTTCATTTCAAATATGCGTTATTGGTCAGACAGCAATCCACACGTAATCCATGAGTCATCAATGCATCCCGAAAAAATTACGGTTTGGTGCGGTTTATGGGCCGGCGGCGTCATTGGGCCGTACTTCTTCCGTGATGATCAAGACCGGCACATTACTGTGAATGCGAATGGCTACCGTTCAATGATAACCGAATATTTTTGGCCCCAATTGGATAATATGGACTTGGAGGACATGTGGTTCCAACAGGACGGCACCGCAAGCCATACAGCGAATGCCACAATCAATTTATTGGAAACCAAGTTTGGTGAACGTGTTATCTCACGAAATGGCCCAGTCGATTGGCCGCCTCGGTCGTGCGATTTGACGCCGTTCGATTATTTCCTGTGGGGCTACGTCAAGTCTATGGTCTATGCCAACTAGCCAGCGACGATTGATGAACTTCGTACGAATATCGAACGTGAAATTGCAGCAGTATCGGCCGATTTATGCTTGAAAACCCTCGAAAATTGGGTTCAGCGTCTGAACTTGTGCAAGCGTGACCGTGGTGGCCATGCAAAAGAAATCGAGTTCCATACATAATGGCATCGAACGTACTTTCACAGGAATAAAGAATTTCATTGGTATCTAAAACTGGTTTTGTTTTATTTAAAAAAAACTTTTGTAGCGCTCTTATTGAAAAACCCTTTATATATACAAACTCAATTCACATGTGCGAATTAGTATCGATCGAAGATCCCTAAGTATCAACATCACTATAATTCCAACAACAAGAACAGACAGAATTTTTCCACCATGTTCTTGTTTTCCTCATGCATTCTCGCATTGTTGCAATACCTTGAGGTGAGTATTAATCAATATCACAGAGTTGTATTTTTCCGTGGTATAGCATTTTTGAAGACCGTGCTAGTGTCAGTTACATTTATTTGAATTTAAATTTTGTTGACCGATTTTGTTAGTTTTTGGTTAATGTATGAGAAATTCATACTACAAGTTTACAAGTCATGAACATTTTTCTAATTGAAAAATGGTTGGTTTTTGTTGAAAATAATAGACAATTCAGTTCAACACACACTCACTGGCATGACTAGTTTCGAACTCCGTGACAAGTTCATCATCAGATGCCTAACTACTGTGCCTGAATTGATACCATCGGTTGATCATCAATCGTATATATACAAACTCAACTCTGCAATTCACATGTGCGAATTAGTCTCGATCGAAGATGCCAAAGTATCAACATCACTGAAAGGCCTATAATTCCAACAACAAGAACAGACAGAATTTTGCCATGATAGAGATTTTAAGACCTATCGTTGCTAATTTATGAACTAGTGCGTCATGCCAAATAGAGTCAATTGAAATGGTTTTAAACAGTAATGTTTATCCTTACCAAGGGCTGTAGAGTATTGTGCTCTGCTCTAAATCCAAACTGTTGAGGTGGTAGTATACATTTTTTATCAGCGAAGTTTACTATTTCTTCCTTTATGATTTCTTCCAGTACTTTACTCATTACATTGAGCAGACTGATAGGACGGTAAGATTCTGGACTGCTACTGTCTTTTCCAGGCTTAGGTATAGCAATAATTTTTGACTGCATCCAAATAAGCGGACAATAGCAGAACTTGAAACATGAGTTATATGTGACATAACAGTTTCAAACCCGTTAAGGGCAATTCTTTTAAACAAATGTTAGAAATACCAAATGTTAGAAATACAAACTTAATAATGTTTCTGACACGATTTGTGTTGACGATTGCTGTGTTTACGAGATGTTGCGTATTTTCCACAGCATTAATTGAATGACTGACTAATTGTTTTGTATTCTGACCACTCACGTTAGATGAAATAGTACGATTGAAAATAAAATTTTGAGCAAGTATTTCAGATTTCTGATGGTTAGTTTGTATATGTTGCCATTTTGATTCAGTGACGGAATACATTTATTTTTATTCTTAGTAATTTTTGACAGATTCTAAAATTTTGAAGAAGCTTTTGGCAAGCTAGTCGACATATCATTCCATAGACGATTTCCAAATTGATAAATCTTATCAATTATGAGATTGTTTTGAAATGACATTTGTGCCTTATCCATAAGGGACCTTTGTCTTATCCACCTTCGTCTCGCTCTCTTACGTAATTTAATCATATATATGATTGATTGTGCTAGCCTGATAACAAAAATATTTGGCTTTACCCTCAATGGTAAACTGGCATCAATAGCTTCCTGAATGACTTTTGTATTTGTATATATTGCCATATAATAGTAATGTTTTGATTTTGCCCCACAAAAATATGCACTTATACTTATATAAAAAAAAGTACATGAGGTGTCAGGAGACACCCGGTTGGAACGAAGTTCCTTCGATATATCTTATGTACTAGTTAGATCCAACACGCCTAAGTCGACCGTTGAAAAATACAATAATTTAAATGGATCTTTAAGAAAAGATACTTTTTGTAAAATGATAAACTTTTTGGAAGAATTTTTTTTAGAGAATGTATTTAAAAAAAATATATGTATATCTTTAGGTACTTTTTGTAAGAATATGTATTATATTTTGCCGCAAAGGTCCTTTTTTAAAGAGAGTTACTTGTTTTATTAAAAGCTAATGTTTTTTTTAAAGAAAATGTACTATTTTTAAGAAGAACTACTTTTTGTAAGAAAAAGCCATGAGTACGATTTTTTTTACAAAGAAGTACTTTTTTAAGAACAGGTACTTTTTAAAGAAGTGGTACTCATTTGAGGAAATGGGTTTTTTTAAAGAAAATTTGATAATTTTCAGAAAGGCTACTTATTTCAAGAAAAGAAATTATTCTATTTTTAAGAAATGGTACTTTTAAGAAAATGAATTTTTGTAAGAAAATTTATTTTTTAAGAGAGGTACATTTTTAACAGTAGATACTTATCTCAAGAAAAGTTATTTTTTTTACAAAAAAGGTAATCTTTAAAGAAAATGAATTTTTGTACGAAAATGTTGTTTTTTAAGAACATGTACTTATTTAAAAAAAAAATACTTTATTTAAGAAAAGGTACTTTTTGTATGAAAATATCCATTTTTTAAGCAAAGGTACTTCTTTAAGATGAGGTATTTTTTTAAGAATCGTTACTTGTTTAAGAATATGAATAGGTATTTTTTTTTGGGAAAATTTACTTTTTTAAGAAATGACACTTATTTAAGAAAATGTTCTTTTACTTCTTGAACTTCTTTCACTTTGGCTTTTCTAAATTTACTTTTTATTGGGTTCAAAACTACAATATATACAAAATATTGGTCACCCAGAAAACTTCCCATTAAACAAGAAATTTCCCAACATATGTTAGTCTAGACACAAACCAAAGCAAAAGTACCCAATCTAGTTGATAATACTCGGTTGTAGCATAATAGTGTTAAAACAAAAGTTGTTAAATTTTTTTTGATTTAGCCCCCATCCCCCAACGTGTGATAAGGGACTTCGTTCTAAAAAAGTTTTCTCATTATATCGCATGAAATGATTGGGGATCGCTTCTTACAATAAGTGGGCTGTGCTCTTTTTAGTTTTACACTCGCTGATTGAGACCTACTCATTTAAACCCATTCCGAACGGTATTTTGTGAAGCCTTTTCCTGGCTAACTACTCGATCGAGTCGCCGTTACTAAGCGAAGTAAGCGCTTTTGAAAAAAATGTAAGGTGGTCAGAGCGGGCTATGAACTCACGTTCTCATATACAAGAGCCCTGCAAACTACTACTGCACCACCGAAGCACAGTGATTCTGACTCGATTTCCATCGGCCAACAATTCAATATCTTTTGATCGACTAAACACTAGCCCTATACACGACCCGACACCAGCCCAGTCATCAAAACGCTATATCACAGAAAAAGTCAAAACTCTGATATAGATTGAAACTCACCTCAAAGCACTGCAACAATGCGAGGATAAAATCTTTCCTGATCTTGTGTTGGGATCTTCCATCGATACTAATTCTACAATCGGATGTCTTAGTAAGCACATTTTCATTTAAAAATAAAAACACGTATTTTTTTGAGAGAGTTGTGATTTTTTATTGGATTGTAAAGAAGACATGTTCCGATTAAGTATGGAATTAAATATCCGTCAAATGACCGCCACTGCTCTGATGACAGGCCATTACTCTTTTCCTAACTTTGTCGGATTTGAGCTCTGGAATTGTTTCTGATTTATTCACATAAAGCCGAGATTTCACTAAACCCAAAAGAAAGAAATCGCACGGCTTTAAATCGCATAATCTTTGTGGTGTGTTTGTTTCTCATGGATTGTATGAGTATTTTCTGAGCTCTAAATGCGACAATTTTGTGTATTCACGAAGCCATTCGGACGGAAATACGCTTCATTGGAGAATATGGCTTTTTTGAAAAATTGGCATTGACTTCACTTTGCTCCATTACCCATTGAACGAATTGCCGGTGCTTTCCATGGTCTGTTGGTTTGAACTCCTGAGTAAGCTGCATTTTGTACGCATGAAGGTGGAGGTCTTTTGTCAAAATTCGCTGCGTAGTACTTCGTGAAATTTTAAGTTGTTAAGAACGATGCCGAACTGATGTTTTCGGGTTTTCGGCGACACTGTCGTTTACAGCAACAATGTTTACAAGATACCGACCAGTACGTTAATACACAGGAGTTTTACTGTCCATAACCTACCCAGTTTCTTCAAATTTGTTAACCAGTCTTCGAATGGTTGACACATTATGAGCACTTTCTCGACTGAAAATTCTTCGAAGTTTGCGAGCGGTCTCAGCATAACTTTACAATATTGTGTAATAAGTTTTCACAATTATAACGCGTTTTTCTTTCGTAAAGCGCTCCATTTTTAATAATCGGTACGAGTATGTGACAGCTGCCAAATTTCAGAGTTGCCACTTTAGCCAAAAAAATTACTTTAAATTTAAAAAGTGCAACCTTACTGAGACACCCATTATATATACAATTGATGGTCTACCGATGGTATCAATTCTGGCATAGTAGTTTGGCATCTGATGATGAACTTAACGCACAGAAGGAGCCACTTTAGGCCCTTAGTGTCTTTGGACGAAATTTGTGTTACGACATTTTAAGACGATTGAGCGAAGTCCGTCTGTCTGTCTGGCTGGCTGGTTAACACGATAATTGCCGAATATCTTTACAGATCACAATGAAACTTTGTCAGGGGCTATTATTTGCCAATATTGAGTTTGGGATTGAAAATGGACGTTTTGATCACGCCCCTTCTGGTACCTCCCATACAAATCGACACTTCTGGTATATGTGATTAGCTTCAACTTTCACACCGGTTAATAATCTGTAAATGTCTACTTAACTGGAGGAAATGGGAGAGATTGTCTCGCCCATTCTGGTACCTCCCATTCAAAACAGGGTGTTCGTCTGGGTTCTCAATCTGATAAATCGCGTGAAATACTTCCGACCGTAATGAAATTAGGTATAAAGCTTCACGTTATCAAAGGCCAATCACCGATTCAAACAAGGGTTATTTTGCCACGCCCATTTTGGTACCTCCCATACAAAAGTTGTTTGGCCGTCTGATTGTTCGGCACGAGAAGTCCCGCAAAACCGAACCAATCTTTATGAAAGTTTGTATTAGTCAACATTTAGTCAAATATAGAAAACTCGATGCTAAAGAACAACAGTATTGCAGAAATTGGAGCAATAACACCCGTAATATGCCAACATGTTCTGCAAAATATGGTTAAAATGTAGACATTTACACAGCGGCCAGAGGCGGCCATTTAGCCGATATTAAAGCATATTTCATACATAATTGTTATAAACCAAACTTTCATGAAATAAAATATTAGTAAAAGCTATTGAAGCTTTTAAGATTTATTAAAAAAAAATACTGGTCTGGAACATAAAAAACATCCTGTATATGGATGTTCACTTGAAGGTATAGGCGTGGAAACATTCCTCAAGAGTTGAATAGTGACAATGCTACTGAGCAGAATTATCAACGCTCCTTTGGGTGTATGCGGATGACGTGGTAATAATGGTGTCTGGGTTATTCACATCCGTGTTGAGCGAAATCATGAATGGGACCTTGGAATCACTTAACAACTGGGCCACTGGGAATGGTCTTGAAGTGAATCCAGGGAAAACTTAGGTCATGCTTTTTACCACGAAGACAAAGATGCAAAAGTTTAATCCTCCTCGGCTAAGTGGAACAGGGATTCCACTATCAACTCACGCCAAGTACTTGGGCGTGATTCTAGACCCTAAACTATCCTGGAATTGTAACATAGAGCGCCGCGCACAGAAAGTAACCGTTGCGTACTATGCTAGTCGGAAATTGTTTGGAAGCCGATGGAATCTCCCACCGAAAATGGTGCTATGGATGTTCACTAGTATACGGAGCATTGGTATGGTGGTCTGTCGCGGGAAAAACTGTTGTATAGAGTCCAAGCACCAGCATGTATCGACATAACAGGGGCAATGAGGACGTGTCCAGCTGAAGCCCTTAATGCAATGCTTCATATTATACCAATTGACTTTCACGTAACAGCTAGTGCGGCCTGGAGTGCTACCCGACTAAATGGTATTGGAATCTGGAAGAGCAACGCATATGGACATGCGAGAATACTACCGATAATCACAAGGGAACTCAATATAATCACCAATTACTGCACCCCCTCATTGACGTTCGATAACCTATTCGATGTCAGGTTTCCCAGAAGAATATAGTGGGATAATGACAGGGACCATTGACAGGTTTTGACACCAGTGTATTACCTTGAACGAGCAAAGGCCAAATGGGATAGGATGGAAAACGGCATATCCAGAAACACATAGCCAGAATATAACATTCACCGGACTAACTCGCTGATTAGCAATAATCGGTGGAACATATCAAGACTAATTGCCGTGCTGACCGGGCACTGGGCAATCGGTAATAAAGCAAGACGATTGTAGCTTCCATATAATGACCATTGCCGTGCCTGCGAAGACGTAGAAGAAGAGGAGACGGTGGAACACCTCCTCTGCGGTTGTCCGTCTCTAATGAATAGACGCCTAAAGACTATAGGGCGTCCCCTCCTGCACAAACTCACTGAGATACACGAGATAGGTCTGGGGGATCTAATGAGGTATCTCCGATTAACAGGGTGGATATACACACAGTACATTAAACTGTCCGGAGTGATGTGGTATGCAAAACGGTGTCTCAAGACACTAATTGATGCTAAATAGTATCTTTAGCAACCACGTAAACCAACCAAACCAACAATGGATGCTCCAAACATATACATGGTTCGTACATAATGTTACATGGGTGGTTTTTGCTGCGTGTGCTCTTACCATCAATTATACTTTACATTGTATTTGCATGTACAAACATACGAAAACCGTATGCGAGGGCCCCAGAGGTCATTTAGTCAAATAGCCCGTTTGCAATTCCGCTATAGCCGATCATCTTAGAGTTAAAATCAAGTTTAATATTTTGCCGAGGAATAGAAATTGTTTGATGTAACTTCTGAATCGTTTGTGATATTACTATCAGAACTATTAGTACACAAACATATTATATTGTAAGAATTCCTTTTTTGCCTTAAATTCTTACGAAATCCTTCGTTTATATATTTGTATAAATTTTCTTTAGACATATGATGTTAATTTCAACTTTGCATGTCGATTTCGTACACGCTGAAAAAAAACTGTTCCTGTAATGTACCTTGTATAAGTACATTCATATACTTACCTGCAAGCATTGTTTTCATGAATTGAAGATCTGCAGCTTTAATTTTCTCTGTTGTCTGTCACGCAATTTTCAACAAACAAAGCCATATTTGGGTCACAAAAACTTAGATTATAACCTATTAATTATTGTGTCTCCAACATCTAATATTGAGTAGCAAACATAATGTATTTAGGCACAAGTATACTATATTTGCGACAAGCTACACACACGTTACATTTGCAACCAAACAACAACAAAAATATAAATTTTTCAGCGTGTAGTGCAAATCACAATAATAACATTATATTATCTCTCCTCATAGTGTATGATTACACAAGTAAAGGGCTTACGATATCGTTACTTATTCCGTGTCAGCAAAGGGTGTAGATAAAGAAGACGTGTCAACGTTGTGGTATGTATCTGCAACAAGACACTTTCATATTGTTAACCTTAATCGTTGTTGTATTTTAAATAGTTTTGACCATCTTGATACGTTTTGTTATGTAGTTTTGGTGACCAAAATATAACCGGTCAATCTGGAATATCTTCTCTCTTTGGTATCAGCCATTAAAATCATTTTCCTAACAAATAATGCCAATCATCTGAGTACGTAACGCAGGCAGAGAGATAAGGATTGCAAGTGGAAATATGTCGGATGACACCAGCACTCAAAGCAACAGGAGTAAGACAAATGAAGGGTATAATTTTCTTCGGAATTCTTGTAATGCACATGATTAATTTGCAAGACATTGTAAGTTGATTTCCATTGCAAAAGCTAAAACTGTCTTCATGTGGTGTAAAATGGGGTGAAAAAAGTTTGATATTTTAATAACTTTAACAATATATGTGCGTAATGGGTAACTAAGCCGTCTTCAATTAATCAGTTCTTATAGCGTTTGTTTGGTCATTTCTCTCTAAACTAATGTAACTGTGGTATTTTCCTCTGAGTAAATTGATGGGCGTGTTAAATTACACATGCGCAACACGAAAAAATTTTACCATATACGGACACCACTACGTGATAAAAGACAAAAAAAAAGATCCGTGTCTACCAGTTTTGCCCAAAGACATGCACTTTGTTTTATGGTGTCATTTTGGCAAAAAAGTGATCATTTTGTCAGGCTTAACCGTTCGCAATTTTGATTTACTCTCTGAGTGAAAGTTGTAGCTCTTGTCATAAAGAAAAAAAACTTCATTTTCAAGGTCAAAATCGCAAAAAACTTCGATTTTTTTTACCTTTTTTCCCCTGTTCAGGTCCATAAGTAGCAAACTGTTCAAAATTCAAGGAAACAATCAACAACAAAAATTTACCTAAGATCTCAATAAACAACTTTCTACAACATATTAACTTCCTAGGAATGATTTTTAACACCGTTTACTTCAACATTGAGATACTATGCTAACTCACCGACCGCAGCCGCACTGGCAAAGCTTTAAGCTTAGCACACGCAACAAGAGACGCAGTACACAATATAAAAGCGACACGACGCTCACATCGAGGCATTACACAGCGCGACGTCAACGAGAGCTCAGCGGTGAAAGTTATAGAGAAAGCGCTACAGCATAATTCGCACACAACATTGACAACTGACAATTTCAATATGCAGTGTGAAAATATTGATTTATTTTGCTACGTTTGCGGTCATCAAATCAGAAAAAAAAAACAGCAGACAGTTGTCCGAGACACGGCCATTAAGTTTAACGTAGAATACGCCATCCGATAAGACAGAAAACATATACACATTGTTGATGTTGCGCCTACAAATTAATTAACATTTTTAATAAAAATATACATAAACAAGGGAACACAAAACTTACCTGAGTATTTATTTCTCTGCATAAAAACCACTCGTTGCTTTCTTGTATTTCGTGTAGGTGCCATTTTGATTAGTAGTTTTTATTTTAATTTACTAAACGTCAACTGTCAGCTGCTGTCAAACAGCATCAAGCAGCATTGTTATTTTGCTTACTTGGCAGCACTTTCATTTAATATAAAAATGTATGAATTAATTTTTTCATATATTTTTTATAATTATGTATCCATGTTAAATTCAAATTCACATTTAACATTTAACAGTTTGTATTTGTCGTGGCCGTCGGTGGTGCAATGGGTAGTGTGCGCGCCTCTTGTACATGAGATCCCGGGTTCGAACCCCGCTCTGACCACCTTAAAAAAAAATAAATAAAAATGTTTCGGCGGCGGTCACCTCGCATAGTGACGGCGACACTATCGAGTATTTAGCCATGAAAAAGCTTCTTAAAATACCGTTCGGAATCGGTGTAAAAATCATTGAGTGAAAAATTAGAAAGCGCACAGCTCACTGGTTGTGAGAAGCTCTCCCCAATCCCTTCATGGGATGTACTGGGAGACGGTTTTTTTTTTTTTTTACTTAAATACATAAGTAAATATACGAAATTTCAATATTTCATCAATCAAAACAACAGCCGAAGGTTTGTGTCCACACTGAAACAGCAGCATAGTTTACAAAAAAATTTTTAAAAAAAGTTATCTCGCCGTTTCCTCATAATCAATGAAATAAAGATTACAACAATAACAATCTGACATGACTCCCTATACCGTAAGGTAAGACGTATTCTACGCCAAAAGTTATACAAGATTTCAAAAGGAAAATAATATTTTAAGTAGTGAATTCAAGAGAGCATGTAAGTTGTTTTTCGACGAAATCCAGAGTCTTGGAAGGGGATCGAGACGCGGAACCGGAAGCAACAGAATGGGTGAAAGAAATGATGTATTATTTTGAGCCAAATCGGCACATTTTATCGATTTATGGACGATTTTATCAAACAAACCACAATGCCCATTGAAAAACGGTACAAAGGCAAAAAACTCGACGCATTGCTTGCAGAGGTAATATCAATTTTATTGATGCATTATTCTGCATTCCTTTTTTGATTTCTTTTCTAATTCATTTCAGGTATTTTGGTGGACTCACAAGATCACCCTGTCTGATGTTAATGAAGTATTTGAAGAAGAAAAAGCTGAGCTGAAAGCATAAGTTCTGAATCAGAGTCAGATTCGGACGATTTGGATCCACAACTTAAGAGAGTGTGATTTGCAAGTCCAGGGCCATCAACGTTATAAGCGGTTACCTATACGCTACCTAAACGGTATTAAGAATCATTGCTAGGAAGTTCATATGTTCTAGGAAGTCGTTTATTGAGATCGTAGGTACATTTTTGAAGTTGATTGTTTCCTTGAATTTATAACGAAATGCTACCTATGGACCTGAACAGGGGGAAAAAGGTAAAAAAATCGTATTTTTTTAAAGATTTTTTGCGATTTTGGCCTTAAAGATGAAGTTTTTTTGATTTTATATGTTCACAATTTGACAAGAGCTACAACTTTCCCTCAGAGAGTAAATCAAAATTCCGAACGGTTTGCAATATATGAGCCTGACAAAATGATAACTTTTTTGCAAAAATAACACCGAGGCCCCAAATCTTTGGGGCCCATAAAAAACAGTGCAGAGAGTAAATCAAAATTCCGAACGGTTTGCAATATATGAGCCTGACAAAATGATCACTTTTTTGCAAAAATAACACCGAGGCCCCAAATCTTTGGGGCCCATAAAAAAAAGTGCATGACTTTGAGCAAAACTAAGAGACATGGGTCTTTTTTTGCCTTTTATCATGTAGTGGTGACCGTATATGGTTATATTTCCATGACTTAAAAAATTACACCCAGTGTTTTTCAACCCAACCCTGAGTTCCTTTGCAGACAACCAAGCCATGACCAAATCGCCGATGGTGGTGTCTCAGAGTTTTCTAGTCAGTTACGGTGACTATTTTTTAAATTCGTTTCCATTTTACGTGTATTCCTACCACTTCCAACACACTCATAAATTTTTGCCAAAATCGGAGAACATGAGAACAAAATACGGTGATTTAAAATTAAATTGCTCTAAATCATATTATTGCATATTCAAAATATTTATATGCAATTATTTGAATATCGATAACTTTAAAGTCCTCGAGATGAAATCCTGTCTTAAAAATATATATACCTAATTTCCCACGCTGTACTCAAGTTCCTCAGCTCTTTTGCAGAATTTTCTTGCTGTCACTAATGGGTTTTGCGGCTGTTGTTGTTTATTTCGTAGTGTTCCATCTTAATTCCCACTCAAACTGAACAGACATAAGAAAGGTCATTTCATGATAATGGATTTGCTGATGTTCATTGTTTTCTCAACAACTGTTGACTTTTTCTCTACTTGGGAAAAAAGCATTTTAATAGCTTTATGATTTATTGCATTTAATGACTCTTTGGTACAATTTTGTGTCCTTTCATCATAATGCAGTCAGTAATTCCCTCTTGAATGTCTTTGTCCTCCATGTCAATTTAAAAAGGACAAACAATTCTGCCGATTCTGATAAAACTTAATTGCAATAAAGAAATTATGCAGGAACTTAAGATTTAATATAAACTACTTGAACAAACAAATCGGAAATGTGCTTAATTTTAAGAGTAAAATTTTAATTATTTAAAATAAATGTATTTATAAAGGGTGTTCAAAAATGCACGCAAGATTTGAATTTAGCGCCATGCGTGCGGTAAAGTGTTGTTGGTGTGAAGGATAAAACGCCAGCTACCAGTGCAGGGTTAATAGAAAGGATCTCTAAATTAATGAACAAAGCATTATCATTGAGTGATTAGCATTTTAATGCAATTGATTTGGACATGAAAAGAAAGACGACAAACTACTGTCCATGTTCAGACCTTTTCTTTTGCAAAAGTGTGAATACAAGCGAAATCTCTTACATGAGACGTGATCAGAAGAGCAGTTTAACGAATTTAAAACATTTATACAAGGTGTTTCAAAAGTGACCACCCTATTGGAAGATGCTCTTAATTTTGCAAATGGCCGCCAATGTCAAATCTGTTTTGACCTTTGTGGACTAGACAGATGCAGAATACAAGTAAACAAGCCATGGAGCGATACACTCCCCAAGAACGCGGAATAATCGTGTCAATTTTTTTTGCGTAACAATTCGTCTCTGGTGTTGGCGCAGCGCGAATACCGTCGCCGATTCCCCGGCCGTACGACACCGACTGCGCAAACACTGCATCGTTTGGCCACTAACCTTGAAGAGTATGGGACCACACGAGACGTTGCCGGGAGTGGCCGGCCCCGGAGCGCCCGTTCTGCCGAGAATATCGCCGCTGTTGCCGAGGATGTCGAGCTGTCGCCGGAAACATCGACCAGACGCCGTGCCTCGCAATTAGCCATCAGCCGGTTGTTCCTATGGCGAATTTTGGTCAAGGACCTGCGCATGTTCCCATACAAAGTTCTGTCCGTGCATCAGCTGCTGCCTGTTGACCGTCAAACGCGTATAACCTTCGCCCAAGCCATTATCAAACTCGTGGACGAAGTGGACGATTTTTACACCAAAATCATAATGAGCTCATTTCCACCTCAGCGGCTACGTGAACAAGCAAAACTATCGCTTCTGGGGCACCGAAAATCCACGAGTGATGCACGAGGAGCCATTACACCCGTTCAAAGTGACTGCATGGTGCACTGTTCAACGCTGGAGGAGTCATCGGGCCATTTTTTTTTCGAGAACGCCGCTGGTCAAACGACAACAGTGGACGGTGCGCGCTATAGGGCCACGTTAACCGAGTTTTTTCTGCCGCAATTCGACGAATTCGGACTGGAGGACATGTGGTTCCAACAGGACGGAGCAACGGCACAAACTGCGCGAGCCACAACCGATATTCTGAAGGCAGCGTTCCCGGGTCGCCTCATCTCTCGTTTTGCCGATTTGCACTGGCCCGCAATATCGCCCGATTTAACCGTTCCAGACTTTTTTTGTGGAGTTTTTTGAAGTCCCGAGTTTACGTGAACAAGCACGAGACCCTGGAAGCCCTCAATGTCAACATTCGACACGAGTGCGAGAATCTGTCGCCCGAAGTTCTCGCCGAAGTGATGAAAAATGCCATAAAACGAGCCCGTATGGTAATGAATTGTGACGGCGCCCATTTAACCGATATCATCTTCTCAACTTAACCAATAAAATTCTAAACATTCAGATGAACATAATCAATAAACAGAATCGCAATTTTTCATTTAGAAAAAAAATGAGAGCCAAACAACATCGGATGACTTCTTTTGAAACACCTTGTATTAACAGAGATAAATAAACCACCAGCATCGCTGTTCACTGCAGGTGCATATAAATGTTCTTAAACATAGAATAATCGAATGCGATTTTCAGGCCCATATTATCTTTTAAAATGACTGCTGGCATTTTAGACCAGAGAGTCCCCGAATTAATGGGCTTAACTGTTTATAGCGTAACAAATCTGACTATATGCATTTTAGAGAGCAAAACAGAGATTGCTGTTGAACCACGTATATGTCGGTTGTGGAGGATCCACTCAGACAATTCTAGCAAGACTCACCAAAAATTCCGAATATAATATAGGACTCAAGGACGAAATTGAATAGGTTGTGATGGAAGACCACCGATTGCTATTGCACCACGGATATGTCGGTTATCGAGGATTCATGGGGAGGACTCTACGAGTTTCTGGCCAGAATTCTAGCAAGACTCATGAAAACGTCGAATATCATATATTACAATCAGGTGGACTAAAGGACGAAATTGAATAGGATATGATGGAAAATGACAAGATGATGGTGTCTGCTGACATAATTTCAAAATTGACAATTATTTTGGGAAAATGAACTAAATGAAATGGGAAAATGTTCATGGGAATCTTCGAAGTCTGTATCCGGAAAATGAATACTTTCAATATGGCGCAGTTCTACAGATGGGAGCGGGCCCCAAATGGGCTCATCGGCATCGTCGATAACGAACGGTAGAGTATTGGAGAAACTATTGGGAAGAGTCTAAGAGTCGGTAATACAGGCTAAAGGTAATTCCACTCAGAGAACTAATTGTTTGAAAAGGAGTTGTAGCAATCGCAAATTCGGTTGTTGCCACCGAATTGCGGTTGCCACAACCGAATTGAATCTGAAATTGACTGAATTTTGTCGCAACAACTGAAATTCGGTTGAAGCAACCCGCTTCATAATTGATTCGGTTGTGGCAACTGAATCTTCAATCTTCTTCTTAATTGCTTGTATAAATTGCATTCTTAAGTAGCTTGTATCTTGAGGAAGGCGTATAGCTAGTTTAAAAGATCTTCAATTTTTAAGATGCCAACTTAGGGGTCAGTACTCAAAAAACTGCAATTGCCCATTTCCCTGCGTAGAAAATGATAAGAACATCAATATAGCGAAAGCTCCTTCACACTCAGATCACTAATTGTTTGAAAAGAGGTTGTAGCAGTCGTAAATTCGGCTGTTGCCACCGAATTGCGGTTGCCACAAACGAATTGAGGTTGTCACATCTGAAATTAATCTCCACATCTTATATTTGGTTGAAGCAACGTCGTTTCATAATTGCGACAACTGAATCTTCAATTACAGGGTGTTTTTTATGTTCCAGGCCGATGTTTTTTGACCGCCATTTCTGTTTGGTTGGCATTTGTAAGTTGGTATTTCACAGTTGTGCAGAGCAGTCGATCGAAATTTATAATGAAGCATCTAGCGCAACAACAATGTGTTGAACTTATTACAACATTTTATCTAAATAATCGATCTATTATAAATACGCCAAGAATTTTGCGGGATTTTTTTTGGTTTAAATAATGTGCCGAGCAAAAGTCGTTCAGCGTATTGTACAGAATCATAGAGTGACTGTATGGTATGGCATCTGGATCGGTCGCATAATTGGGCCATACTTGTTTGTGCAGCCGCCAGAGGCGACCATGTAACCGATATTATATTTCATACATAATTGTTATAAACCAAACTTTCATGCAATAAAATATTATAAAAAAATATTGTACCGTTTAAGATTTATTAAAAAAAAACATCGACCATCAAAACACCCTGATTCATTATGTCAACAAATATTCTATAATTTCGGTTGCAACAACCGAATTTGGATTTAATTCCGATGCATCAAACGAAATTGGTAACAAATTCAGTTGCAGCAACCGAATGTGGCATCAATTCAGGCGCAACAACCGCATTTTGCATCAATTCGGTTGGAACTATCTAATTTGTTATCAATTCGGGCCCAATAACCGAATATGGTCTTAAGTCAGTTGGAACGATCGAACTCGACATCAAGGCGGTTGCCGTAACCGAATTTCTCATGAAGTCAGTTGGGATAACCGAATTAATTTTTAAATTCGATTTGTTGCGGTCGCGGTGATATCAAGATTTTTTATGGCTATTAGAAAAGGCAAGTACAATTTTAAATTATTGTTCCTCCATTAAAGCGTCCTATTGTACAGTTCAGTTTTTCAAGGTCGATCATGTGAGGTGTGCTCCCATCGTCTTTACCAAGAAAGGTTTAGAAACTAAACCGACAGACACAATTCGTCAGAACAGGTGCGGTGCCCCTGATGGCATGGACTTCAAATTGGTCGCAAGTGGTTGTAAAATAAATTTTGTACCCTACAGATTACCACATATAAATTATTACCTCGCTTCCTAATTATTTATAAGAACACATGAAAATTCATCATCACTAAATTAAAAGACAAAAATTTAGTTCCGACCCAATCTAAATTCGGTTGTGACAATCTTTAACTTGGCTGTGACAACGTACGAGGGCGAATCAATAAATCCGTGACTTTTTGAATGAAACACAGTTTTTTTATGCAAAAAAAAATAATTTTTCAAAATAATCTCCTTTTAGCTCAATACAGTTAGTCCAACGTTTCTCCGATTTTTGTATCCCTTCCAAAAAATTAGTATTTTTCGAGGTCCATATAATAGCCATTTATTTGATTAATAATTTCATTGTTGGAGCTAAATAATATCTTCCCACCGAGAGATTTCTTTAGGTTTGGAAATAGGAAATAGTCACTAGGGACTAAATCCGGAGAATATTGCGGATGAGATACCAATTATTCGTAGTGTGTACCCGTACGTTTATGGTCAATTGAGAGCAAACGCGGCACCCATCTTGCAGACAGCTTTCTTAAACCCAACAGATCATTTAAAATCGAAACCACACTGCTATATGAAATGCCTATGGCATCAACAATCTCATGCACTTTTACTCTTCGATCGGCCAACACCATATCGTGGATTTTTTCGAAATTTTCGGGTGTATTGACCTCAATTGGCCGTCCAGAACGTTCAGCGTCATTTGTACTTGTGCGACCACAACGAAAGTCAGTAAACCACTTTTTTACCATTGAAATCGATTGTCCAGAGTCCCCATAGTATTTATCAAGCTTTTCCTTGGTTTGACTGAGGGGTTTTTTTTTCGCAAAAAATAAACTCTAATGAGAACTCGAAATTCACTTTTCTCCAGTTTTAAAAAAGTTCATGAGGTTGTATGTTTTGAATAGCTGATAAACGCAAATTAAACGACGGAACTTGCTCAAAATTTGACAGTAGTCTACTAACAGGTGGTACTTGATGGGAGCAGTGTTGCATTTCATATAACTACGAGGGCAGTTCGAAAAGTCACGGACTTATTGATCCGCCCTCTATTATGTATATATCGATAATAAATAAGTTGTAAATTATACAGCTTTAGCTTGATCGCTAACATTTCGTATGCATTCCTGTTTGGACATTAAGTGGTAGCTTATTCACGTGGCTGCTAGTTCTCAGCTCGTGTTACATCTGACTGTCGTATTGCCATCCGTGGGATGCCAATTGGAAAGCGTCGTACCTCTTTTGTACTACATGCAATTGCGACACCAATTTTTTGGTGATTATATGTTGAGACTATTTGTGGTCGGTTCCGAAGTAAAAAGTGATTTTGCATTAACAACAACGTGATCATTTTAAACCCCTACTATTAAAATATTCTCATTTTAAGGTATTTAGCAATTATTCAGTGATTGCACGTATTTTGTGGCCAATACAAAGATTGAGTTACCTTCCATTCAATATATTTATCACCTCTGGGCAGAACTTTGTATATCACATTTATCTTGTCCAAAATGACTTTTAACGAAATTACCTCACAATAAACATCGAGCTGTAACAATTTGATTATCATAAAATACCAATGATTATATTTCATCAAATACAGATTTCCCGTAGAGACGGTGAACATTTAGTATCTGTTTGGCGATTGCCTGTTCACCCGTCCGTCGACCACTCTTCGATTCGCAATTGCACACAAAATACTAACATTTTTGGTAATTTCCTTCCATCCGGTTGGCAAAAGTTCAAGGAGTAGTAGGAAATGGATAACGAACAATAACAAACATATATTTAGAAAATAAATAAAATAAATCGGTTTTCCTCCTTAATGTTTCCGTTTCCATTGTTTGTCCTCTAATACCAATTTTTCTATATCCTTTTTTCCATCGACTTCTTGCTGTAGATATTTGTTTTTTGAAATTTTCATGGAAGACAATCGGAAAATTTCATTTGTATTACTTACAAGTAGTGGGTGCAGTGGTAGAACATGGGTCGGATATTAGAGAGGGCAGAGAAATGTGAAATGAAAGTTGTTTGTTATTGGCTCTCTAAGATGTGCGTTACTGTCACTTGAATCATCAAATGACAAATATCAAATAGTCTAAGGAGACTTTACAAGTTTATTTGCTTCATAGCTTGAGGTTGTAACAGAGGAAATAGTATATAAGATTGTTCTTTTAAATTGTCGTTTTTGGGAAATCAAACAATAACAATACAAAATATTTGTTCCTGTGGCAGTTATCGGACGGTTACAGCATAAACTATATGAATGTATAAATATATTCATTTTGATTGATACCGAATTTAGTATACCCTACTAGTCTCTCCACTAAATTCCTTACTTAACTTATATTCGAAGATGGCTTACGATGTCACAAGGGTAAACCGTAGAGTAGAACATACATAGAAATATTTATTGGCTCATCTGACGATTATTTTTCACACTTTCGTCGTGGGTTAACGAGACAAGTTGGATTCAATTTGACTTACACCAGGTGGAGTTACCAAAACTTTTGACTTAACTTTTTCATGTCGTTTTAGTGTAGATCTGTGAATTTTACATGTAATATGCACTTCTTAGTTGACTTTTATTGTTGGTAAACATTTGTGTTGTATTTAACACAAATATTTGACAACACAAACACGAAATGCCGCTGTTGTTGTTTTGTTCGACCTTTTGTAGTAAGGCCTCTATCTGGTAATATTGAAACCATGCATTCCAACATCCAACGTTTACTTGCAACCAGACCGATGACGTTATATATATTCAGCGAATAAAAATCTGTATGTATTTCTTACCTTATGGGGTAAACGTATCAAAGTTGTATGAAATATCAAACCATCTCAAATATTAAATAAATTATTAAATGTAAATTCTCGTACAAATTAAAAAGATTTTCTCGAAGTGCATGCATGTTAAACTAGAATGCGCACTGCTGGCTGATTGTGAGACGCTGTCCCCCGTCTCCTAAAGGGAAGAAATGGAATAATATTTATTTAGTTTTATTTCGAAACCAAATTGCTGATGCTTCCCTGTGTGTGGTAATTGGTGATAGGAATTACCATTAACAGGGTGACCCATAATTCATCAGCCTATCGGAAGATGCTATCGCTTTTGCAAATAAGGGAAACTGTCAGTTTGGTTTTTATATTTGTGAAATAAAAAAAAATTACATGTGGTGTCAGCGGACACCCGGTTGGAACAAAGTTCCTTTCGCTATATATTATGTACTAGTTAGTTCCAACACGCCTAAGGCGCCTGTTGAAAAGTACGATAATTTAAATGGTTCTTTAAGAAACGATACTTTTTGTAAAATGATAAACTTTTTTAAGAAATTTTTTTTACTGAATGAATTTTTTTTTAATAAATATATTTTTAGGTCCCTTTTGTAAGAATATGTTATATATTTTCCCGAAAAGGTCCTTCTTTAATGAGAGGTACTTCTTTTATTAAATGGTAATGTTTTTTTTAAAGAAAACGTACTATTTTTAAGAAGAAGTACTTTCTGTAAGAAAAAGCCTAAGAGTATGATTTTTTTTACAAAGAAGTACTTTTTTTAAAGGTACTTTTTAAAGAAGTGGTACTGTTTTTAGGAAAAGGTTATTCTTTTAAGAAAATTTACTTATTTTCAAAAAGGCTACTTATCTCAAGAAATGAAAAGAAAAGATATTATTTTATTGTTAAGAGAAGGTACTTTGAAGAAATGGAATATTTGTAAGCAAAGGTATGTTTTTTCCGAGAAGGTATATTTTTTTTTTGAAGAAAAGGGTTTTTTAAGAAAGGGGATTTTTTTTAGAATTGGTCCCTTTTTCAAGAACAGGTACAATTTCAAGAGTAGGCACTTATCTCAAGTAAAGTTATTTTGTTTTACATAAAAGGTTCTCTTTAAAGAAAAGGTAGTGTATAACGAAGAGTAAGATAATGTACTTTTTTAAGAAAATGTACTTATTTAAAAAAAATACTTTTTTTAAGAAAATTTACTTTTTTAAGCTAAAGTACTTCTTTAAGATAAGGTATTTTTTTTAAGAAAAGGTACTCTGTTTAAGAATATGAGTAGGTATTTTTTTTGAGAAAATTTACGTTTTTTAAGAAAACGCACTTATTTAAGGAAATGTTATTTTTTTAAACTTCTTTCACTTTGGCTTTTTTAAATTTACTTTTTATTCGGTTCAAAACTGCAATATGTAATAAACAGGCTCCACCTAGAAAATTTCCCATTAGACAACAAATTTCTCCCCATATGCTAGTCTAGACACAAACCAAACCAAAAGTAAGAGTGTAAAAGCAAGTGTGCTGCCAAATATAATTTTATGCTCGGGATGGTCTTTCATGGATTTGCCAGTCTTGCACTTTGGCTTTTCTAAATTTACTTTTTATAGGGTTGAAAACTACAATATGTACTAAACAGGGTGCACCTAGAAAACTTCCGGTTCAGCAAACCAAACCAAACCAAAATTTCCTAATATGAAGGAACCTTCAAATCAATAACAAATTAAAATATGAAGATATATATGATGCGGTTAAAGGAATTTCTGAACCGAGGTCTTATATTCTATTACAAACACCCTACAAAACATTAATTTCTACAGTAAAACAAAACAAATAAAGGAACTAAATTCATGGCAGCAATGAAACAAAATCATTGCAGCAATGAAACAAATTCATTGCCGCAATGAAACAAAAAAAAGATTATTTTCCGCAACAACCACAGCATTGATGAGGAGATTTTCATAGCCGGATCGAAACTCTATGTTAGGTCACTTTCGATGACAAAAATTGTTAGGGCGACGAATATTTTCATTCTTGTGACGAAGCTTTTCCGTTAGGTGTATGTCAACCGATGTT
This sequence comes from Phaonia tiefii, assembly GCA_963931995.1. Taxonomy (NCBI): domain Eukaryota; kingdom Metazoa; phylum Arthropoda; class Insecta; order Diptera; family Muscidae; genus Phaonia; species Phaonia tiefii. The sequence continues at coordinate 189,546,485 of OZ008370.1, read as the reverse complement.
TTTGTCCAAAGCATAACAATTTCTGGGTCTTCACGGCGTAAAATGTGAATATGTATACTTACCATATTTTTCGGAGGATGATCTCTATGCACTTTATTGTTTTTTTCACAAATTTGTTTCGCACTTTCTGTTTAAAATATTAGTTTTTATGAAAAGTCCTTGGGTAACATTCAAATATAGTTTCTCTTGGACAGCAAAGCCTCTTATAAAAAATCGAATACATAACTTTGTAACAAGTGTTTTTGTAACAGAAACTAAATTATGATTACAGTGCCTAATATTTGAACCAGAATTATAAAATTGCAGTTTTTATGGGTTTTATATTCCATTTCAGATGAATGAGGTTTTAGGTACATCGGGCTCAAATTGGTTAATACCACTTAATTTCTGTAGTAACAACTTTTATTTAGTAAGACCTATTTTTAATTTATCAATAACAACGACAAATAATTCTTATGTATTATATTTAGCAATATGTCAAAAAAAGTGGTTTTTCCAATTTAAAGATATATGTACCAAATTATATGTACTGATTTGGGGATACATTTGGCTATCTGAAATGCTCATTAGGGTGGCCCTCAATTACATGATATGTGAATTATAGGGTGTTCTTGTTGTCATTGATTTTTCAACTGATTACGAATTTTTTCCTGTAATTTTATTAATATCCGAAAAACTGGAATTTTTTAATTTTTTACAATAAACTGGGTTAGTAGCCTTTCATTTAAGATGAATATTTCATTCGTACACTGAGAGAAAAAAAATTATTATAATAATAAGTGGTAAAGGTAGATTTACGACTTTTTCATTTAAAATGGCACAAAAACGGCTAAAGATTTTTGGCCAAAATTTTCTATTTCTCGTTTAGAACCTTAAAATCTAAAATTCCACCAAGGCGCTTCACGTCACAAAGCTTAGTTTGGACGTTATGAGTTGAGGAAGGTAAAAAAGCTAAAAATTTTGGATTTTTTCCATTTTTCTTGAAGTTTTTTCAATTTTTTTTCCAAACGAAACATTGTACTGCGAAGCGCCTTGGTAGAATTTAAGATTTTAAGGTTCTAAACGAGAAATAGAAAATTTTGGCCAAAAATCTTTAGCCGTTTTTGTGCCATTTTAAATGAAAAAGTAAATCTACCTTTACCACTTATTATTATAATAATTTTTTTTCTCTCAGTGTACGAATCGAATATTCATCGTAAATGAAAGGCTACTAACCCAGTTTATTGTAAATTCAATTCAATTCAATTTATTATTCATTATGGCATTACAGATTGATAGTTTAAAATATATACATTTAAAGAGTTCAGGGATCTTTCCCTTTTCTACTTAAGGTTAACATGCTATTTATATTTATATACTCTTCTTTTATCAATATTATAAGATTTACAGGTAAAAATTTGCAAAAAACCTTTATGAATTATTTTTTTAACATATAATAAAACTTAAATACAAACTTAAACTACTTAATAAGAGGCCAGCTCGACAATATGATCGTATTCTGATTGGGAACACCTGGAGTAAAAATTTAAAGACAATCTTTCTATTTTGGTTATCACAAGCTCCATTTCAGCTATTTGATGAAGTCTTCTTGTGGAGTATAACCTCGGAAGATCATAAATTAATTTCAACAATTTGTTTTGCAAAATTTGAAGTTTGGTCAAGTGACACTTAGCACTTTTTGCCCAGACAGGTGATGCATAAAACATGACAGCATGAAATATGGACTTCAATATTAACTTTTTGTTGTCAATGTTTAATTGTGAGTTTCTATTTATAAAGGGATAAAGATTTCTAATCAGTAAATTGCATTTGTTGACAATGTATGGTATGTGATCTTTAAATGTAAGTTTTGTATCCAAAAGTACACCTAAATATTTAACGTTATTTTCCCATTTGATTTCTGTATTGTTAATAATAAAGTTACTCTGAGGAATGAAGCATGCCTTGCGCTTACGTGTGAAGTATATGGCATGGTTTTTCTCACAGTTAATAGAAATTTTCCACTTTAAAAAATATTGTACTACATGTTCCAGAGCGATCTGCAGGTTTGCTAATATTTCTGAGTACAGTACACCAGAACTCAGGATTGCCGTATCGTCAGCAAAAATGGACATGATGCAATTATCCGAGGATGGAACATCAGCCGTGTAGATGTTGTATAATAATGGTGATAGACAAGATCCTTGGGGGCATCCAGCATTAATATGAAAAATCCCGGAAGATTTGTCACCAATGTGAACTCTAAAGGTTCTAGAAAATAGGAAACTTTGAACAATTTTGACTAATTCAGTAGGAAAATTAAACCGAATAAGTTTGTATATTAAGCCGTCATGCCATACCGAATCGAAAGCAGCCTTTATGTCTAATAAAATCATTCCGGTTGATTTTTGACAACTGAAATTAGACTGAACAATGTTTCTTATCCGAATTAAGGGGTGGATGGTATTATGTTCCCTGCGGAAACCGAATTGTTGGTTCGGTAGAATACCATTCGATCCAGTAAACTCTGAAATTTTATTCTTTATTACTTTCTCAAGTAATTTGCTAACAGAAGAAAGTAGACTTATTGGGCGATAAGAATACGCTGAATCGGCTGGTTTGTTAGGTTTTTTTACGGAAATAACTTTAGCTTCCTTGAATTTACTTGGAAAGTAACCAAATTTGAGACATGCGTTTATAAAAACAGTCAAATATTTGATTCCTTTTTTTGGAAGAGACTTAAGACATTTATTGTTTATACCGTCCAACCCAGGTGATTTTTTATCCTTAAGATCTTTCAATAAAGCTTTCATTGTTGGCATGTTAATTGAATGTTGGTCGCTTGCTTCGAAACTAGAATTAAAAGCATCAACACATGTTTTGACTAGAGATTCCGTGGCTTGGTCGCCGAAGACTGCGGAATGAGTATGATTTTCACAAAATGTTCGAGCTAATATTTCACACTTGTCGGTATTCGTACTGTAACGAAGATCGTTAATCTTTAATATTGGTATATTTTTCGACTTCTTCCTTAATATCTTTGTTAGCTTCCAAAAAGGGGAAGAGCCTTTATCAAATGAAGATAACAAACGATTCCACGACACATTTCTAAAACTGCTGATTTCGTGCTTAATTACTGAATTTAAATACTTGAATTCAGAATAATCAAAAACATTTCTATGGCGTAACCAGTTTCTTCGATAGTGGTTCCGACTTCGAATTAGCGACTTTATATATGGAGGAAAAGGTTTTCTGTAGTTTCTGTTACGTGTTAGAGGAACACTATCATTAATTGCGCTTGAAACAACAGTAGTGAAGTGCTCAAGCATAGAGTCAATAAACTCACAGCCAGTTATTACATTATCTGTTGGGATTAAGAGATGTCTATTAATATATTGCGAAAATCGGAACCAATTAGCATATTTATAGTTACGTACCCTACAATCTGTATTAATACCTTTCGTTTTGACTTTTACTTTAACCGGAAGATGATCTGAACTCAGGTCGTTGATGACTTCAGCTGAGGACATGATTTCCATAACATTTGTTAAAAATAAGTCTAGTGTTGAACCTTGACGATTTAATTGGGAAGGCACATAAGTACTCTCGGATGGATATATTATATCTAAGTTATAAGAATATTGTTTTTCATTCAAAATATTACCCCAACAATTTGCCCTTATACACCCCCAAGACTGATGTCGACTATTAAAATCACCGCCAAGAATGTATCTGTCACTTCTACTGAGTTTATACATGTCAGATGCAAACAGATTTTTCCGAAGACCATCTGCACCAGCCTGACCACCTGGAAAATAACATGCGTAAATATTTATGCTGCCATTATCAGTGAATATTTTGATTCCAACATTTTCAATTAGTGAAGTGTTAACAATAGGTAAAATCAAATGAGAAAGATTTTTTCTAATGATAATTGCAACACCACCACCTGTTCTTTCTTCCCTATCATTTCTGTAAATAAAAAACTCTGGATGATTTAATGTTACGTTGGGTTTTAACCAGGTTTCGGATATTAGACATATGTGAACGTTGAATGATTACAAGAATTGAAATAATTCTAAACTTTTGTTTTTAAGACCTCTGGCGTTCCATGTTATTATATTAATATCAGTAATCATCATGACAAAAATTTAAAAGCAAGGTTAGTTATAACCTCGAACTGGTCTAGCTTAGAATGACAGCTTCTTAATTTTGTAATTAATTCTATACTTATTGTTTGTAACTCCTGAATAGTAAATAAGTCTCCAGTGCTCGAGTTGAAGCTGTTCAAATTTTGAAAACCATTGTTGTTGTTATGGTTGTTTACGTTGTTATTGGTGTTCACATTGTAATTTCTGTGATTCTGCCATATCCCGGTCTGCTGATGAACATTTTGGCGTAATGCATTGGGAAAGTTGGTGTTGTTGTTAATGATGTTAGCGTTGTTGATATTTTGGTGTCTATTTGTACGTTGGTTTCGTTGTTTAGCATTCAAATAGTGAGCTTTGCTTGGGCACTCGTTGTCTGTAGATTTGTGGGGTCCATTGCAGTTTGCACATTTTACGGCAGTCTCTACACATTCGCTGGTGCTATGATTACCGGCGCACTTTGCACAAAATGTTTTCACCTTACAGCGACTTGAACCATGACCATACATTTGACAATTATGGCATTGTGTAATGCGAGTCTTTTTGGTTGATTGGAAGTCCCATTTAACTTTAACGTAGTCGATAACAGAATATTTCTGCCTAAGTTCTTTAATAGTGATAGTCTTTTGTTGAAAGTAGACTACATATATGACATACGTCGCATAAATGGTTTTTTTGTGAACAATTTTAACGTCCAGACATTGAAGGCCCATGTTGATCAACTTATTTTTAATAACAATGGGGTCATGCGATTCTAGGCCAAAGAGTAAGGCTTTATAAGGTTTTTCGTCTTTAGTTGCATAAGTGAAATATTGATATTTATCATTAATAGCACTGCGCATAAGGTCATAATCGTGCTTAGTATTGCAAAAGAACTTTAAACCGATTGAAATTTTGCGAATAGCATAATCTTTAATTACTATTTTTTTGCAGATTTCATGAATTTCTTCGATCTTACATTTAAGTATAGTTATTGGAGGAATATGAGGTTTCACTTCACTTTTTTGATGATCGATTTCAATATCATCGTCATAGACAGTTTGTAAAGGAGAAAAGTAATTATCATTGGCTGCTTTGGTAGCAGCAACACTTTTTTTAGGTCTCGTCCCTGTCATTGTCACAAGATGTGCATTCACATCATCACTTCCGCGTGTACGTTTAATTGTGTTTTTTAAGTGTTATTCTGTTGTTGTAAATTTTAATTTTTGGAAGAAATTACTGTATTTTTTGTCAACACCAATATGTTGTCAAATAGTACGAGCAAACACGTCTGACGATAGCAAGGGCTAATCTGCGACTGTTTATTGTAAAAAATTAAAAAATTCCAGTTTTTTTTTTTTTTAATTTAATTTTTTAATTTTTAAGCCCACGAAAATGGGCTTAATGGTCGATAACTAAGCGACTTATCGAAAAATGCTACAGTATTTTATGAGTTTGTTTTGAATTATTTTATACAAAAAACTGATATCAATGGCTTTAACGCCATAAGCCTCTCACATATCCGAAATTTCGGGGCCCATAACACCGAAACTATGCATTTGCCCCGATTTTGTTATTTTACTTTTGTTGCTTAGAATAACGTATTCTACCCCCCTTGTGGTTGTTTTTGGAATGTAAACCGTAAAATAGACCTGTTCCCAAAATAATTTAAAAATAGAACCCCGAAAAAATCCGAAATCCCGAAAATCCCTTGATTTTTTAAAATTAATCCCGTTTAGCATCCCTAACTCGTACCCAAGTGTCCATTTCTACTTTCAAGGTTAACTAGAAACACTTTAGAATATTTTACCAAAGTGTGGTAGAAACCTCGGATCGTTCCCAGTATAATTTTCATTTTTCTAAATCGGTTCCAAAGGAACAAAATATGTGTCCACCTGAAACCAATGAACTCCACATATCACATTTCTTGCTGTAGGGCATTAAAACTAAAATATATATTATATAGTTAACATAGTTATATACTTATAGTTATGTTATTTGTTTGCATCTCTATGGTCATTATTGAAAGTGATTATTTTTTATGTGTGTGGTGGTGATTTCGAACACGTCCTTAGTTGGGCAATATGGAATTATTATTGTCGTGTCTGTTAATGTATAAACTTTACTTAGGGGCAACTCATGTATCTAACAAATTGTGTCTAAGTATTAAAGGATTTTCACACTGTTTATAAAAATGTGACTTTTTGACTTTCCTGCGTCAATAGACAATTGTCTAACTGTGCCATTTTGCTTCTTTATGATGGCCATTAAAAGTACGCAACAACCTCATGAATATTATAGAAAAGTGGGGAAAAGTCAATTTCATCTGCTCAGTTGTTTGCGTAAAAGTATCAACCAATATCAAGGAGGCTTGATAAATACAATGGGGTCTATAGACCATTCATTTTAATAATAGAATGGAAGTGTACTGAATTTCGTTATGTTTGTACAAGCACAAGTAATGCCAAACGCTCTGGGTGCCCAATTGAACTCTCCAAATCGGAAGGAATTGAAAAACAAATCCTAGATATGACATTGACCGAGCGGAAAGTAAGCAAAATCGTAGATGCAATGGAAAATAATGGCCCCAGCAACATATAGCAGGACACATGTTCATGTTTGCAAGCATTGTTTTCATGAATTGAAGATCTGCTGCACTTTTGTTTCTTTGTGCTCTATCACGTTTTTGTTTTCAGCAGTTTTCAACAAACAAAGCCAAATTTGGGACTCAAAAACACATATTATAACCTATTAATTATTGTGTTTCCACCATGTAATATTGAATAGCAAACACAATATGTTTGGACACAAGCATACTGTATTTGCGACAAGCAACAAATACGATATATTCGCAGCCAATCATCGAAAAATTACAGATTTTTCAGCATATACCGCCATATGTATCTACTACAACAGTGGTCCACAACCCCCAGTCCACGGCCCGGTACCAGTCCGTAGACGCAATGGTACCGGGCCGCGCAAAAAGAAAATATTTAAAGAAAAAATAGTTATTCGGTTGAAAACCCCTTTACCCCTAAGTAACAGCCGACATAATATATCTTTCAGGTAAAAAAATCCAATGAGTGTTTGAACTCATTGGCGATGTGTTACCACCTTTTTGTTACATGGTACCTATTCGATTTCTATAAACACATTAGTAACTGCTACATTGGAAAATAAAAATAAGAATTGTTTTTGAGCTGAATGCTGTTTTGCTATTGCACTTTCTTTTTTCTTACATCTACTTTAACAATATATGTAATATTATTAAAATAAATAAAGCAATATTTCGCTCACTGATATTATTGATTTTGTTTTGTCATAAACAGAGCGACAACAAAAAGTATTGAATGGTATGGAGAACTTATTGCACTCTTTTTCTGCTCTCATGTAGAGAGTCTGAGTAAAAGAGCATAAACGAGTCTTATTCTCTTTATAGAATATTTCAATATAAATTCACCATTTCGAAAATGTTATTACATAAAACAATACAAAAAGCAAAAATGTTTCAAAAGGCATCAATGTTTCATATCAAAATTATGAATCAAAATTATGACAAAAAGAGAGTAATACGTTTTGATTCATTCGCCAGATACCGTCAGTGCTTTTGAGGCGTACAATTTTTTCATGAGTTCTCTATATTATTCAGTACTCTTTGGCGACGAAGACCTGCTTGTTTATTCGCTGCCGCTACATCAATACTATCATACTTATTTTCAGGCAGAGACTATTGTTGTACAACAACCACGTATGTGATGCTAACGCTGTGTGTTGTTTGCATGTGTTCACTTTGATAGATTGCCGTTGCTGTGCCTATAGATGTTAACACATCAAAACATCGCACGACCATATGCACGAAATTATTAAAATTATCAAATGTTGACCGGTCCGCGGCGACAATAGGTTTGGGGACCACTGTACTACAATACCCTTGAGGTCAGGTCGTACTACTTCCAGTGACTTTTTTCCTTAGAAGGCCTGCAAAAACCCTACTAACAGGAATGCAGAGATAATGAAAGCAAAATCCTATTCCCTTCTTTGAAAAATGCCTCCCAAATGAATAACTGGTATTTTCCAGTTATTCTTACCTGACAGTAGATTTCCGAAAACCGAGCTCGTACTCTATACCAGGGAACCTACAGCAGGTCTGAAATAGGGCCTACCAGTTCTGTAAACTACTAATTAGTCTTCCAGGAACTAATGTAAGTCTCTAATATTATCTTATATAATTGCTTGAACGCCCATTAACCATACCTTATCAATGGGGACGGGATATGACGTCCCCTGGTATCACAACATACCCCATTGGTCTAAGTGTGCCAATAGTAACAGACACTTATACCTAACCTATCCTAAGCCCACGGAAATATACGTAGAGCCGCTTGTCAATTCCGCTCGCAACTTTCATTGTGTTCCTACGTTTACCCTGCAAAAACAATAATAAATCGTTCCACTTCCCTTCTTTTACGAGTTAATGATATATTTAGAATCCCTGTACACCTGTACAATGATATATTTAGAATCCCTGTACATCCCTGAGAACCCTTTCAAGAAGGCCTGTTTTTTCATATAGGAACCTTCTTTTGGACGTGAGCAGGGAAGCTATTTCCAGCCAATAGTATGCAATTATGACTGAAACTGAGAAAGTAACATATCGGGAAGAAATACCTTTCGGAACCGGTGTACAACTATAGGTCCCAATCAGTCAGTGTAAAACTAGAAAGCGCACAGCTCAAAGGTTGTGAGAAGCTCTGACCAATCCCTGCAGGGGATGTAATGGGAAATAATTTGTATACCCTCACCCAAAAGGTTGGGGGGTATATATCATTTAATACGAAAAAGAATCTAACGCATAGATGAAGCCATGTTAGACTATTAGTATCTTAGTATCTTTAAGACGATTGATCCATGTCCGTCTGTCTGGCTGGTCAACACGATAACTGCCGTAAATCTTTACCGGTCACAATGCAATTTTTTTAGTGATTATTATCTGTCCAAACTTAGTTTGGGATTGAAAATGGGCGTTTTGGCCATACTCCTTCAGGTACCTCCCATACAAATCGACACATTTAGTTCAAATCATATTTCGTCTACAACTTTTTTCTGGTAGATATGATTAGCTTCAACTCACGCGTTGGTTAATATTCTGTAAATGTGTACTTAACTGGAGAAAATGGGCGAGATTGCCACACCCATTCTGGTAACTCCCATACAAAAGCTTTGTGTTTGTCCGGGTTATCAATCTGATAAATCGCGTAAAAACACTTCCGACCTTAATGAAATTAGGTTCAAAGGTTCACGTTATCACACGCCAATCACCGATTACGGCAAAGGTGATTTCCCATTCAAAAGTTGTTTGGTCGTGTGGTTGTTCGGCATGAGAAATTCCGCAAAACCGAGCCAATCTTTATGCGATTTTGTACAAAACAATATTTGGTTCAATTTCACTCTCCTATGAATACCACACCCATTCTGATACTTCCCATACAAAAGTTGGGCCGACGACCAATTGATCGACACAAAAACTCTCGTGAACTACAACCGATCTTAAAGAAATTCGGAACTACGCAATATTTTGCTAAAAGCTACTGTTTAATAAACAATTGACTATTGTGCCACGCCCAGTGTCGTACTATATCCGGTTGGCTGGCTCGATATCTCCAGTAAACCACAACCGATCTTAATAAAATTTGGTACTGATCAATAACACGGTGCAACACCAATTTTTGGGGGTGGACGATACCTGCGCCAAATCATCATACTAGGTGAGTACAGTCAAACCCCAAAAATTTCGACCGCTATGTGGCTACACTTTTTTATGGGGGTAGGAAGTTTGGATTTTCTTGTCTGATACTGTCAGGGATAAATTTAAAAATTGAGTATAAACATTGAATTGAGCGAATTCTTGTGATAACATGTCTTCAGTGAAATTTGACAAGGATTATTTTCGTGGAATATTTAAATGCTCTATTTCAAAGTTTAAAGTATCCTTTTCGCCCTTGGTTCAAAAAGTACCAAGAATGTACACTAAAATTACCCAACTAAAATTTTTTTACTAGTTCGCGAATGTCTTACGTCCAGGGCTGCGACCATTCCGTTCTGATCTATCAAGTATAAGAACGTGGTACTTCTTGTCAGCGAGTGGTTCGGCAAAAGTGTAATCAACAATACCTGGACTTGATTATGTTCTACAATACCTGGACTTGATTATGTTCCCCCCTCTATTATTTTCTGTGGGGCTACGTCTAGCTCTTATTCTACGCGAACAAGCCAACCAGTTTGGATGATCTCGAGACCATTACAAAATTGGACCGACCCACAGTTGCGCCCGTAGAGCAAACGAGGTTGCAAAAATCAAAATTTTCATGTGCGCCTATGAAAATTTAAATAAACCCATCCTATAGGAAACTTTTCAACGATCTCAAATATGCTACTCTTAATAATATCAGATTTTTAGTTTAGAAAACATAACCGTTCAAAGTTGACCGATTTTCGGTTTTCAAAAAAAAAAACAATTTTTAGTTAATTTGGTGCGATTTCAGGTGTAATATCACGAAAACTAGGTAACGAATCATCATTTTTTCCAATTGATTGATGTATTTATTAAATGTATAATAATATAAAAAAATAATTGTTTGCTTTGTGTTTCTCTAGATAAATCACTAGTTAAAAACTATCCCTTTTTCAACTATTTTTCAAGTTTGAGTGGAAATCAAAATATGTTCTTTGATTATTCCTTTACATAATTCAAAAGGTTTTATCTGCCCGTACGTGCCCGTTTGGCTTCTACAGGTAAAGAAGGTTAAAAAGATATGGTTGCAGAAATTGTAGGGCGTGCATCCCTTAATTGCATTTTAAGTCGGTTGTCTACTTGAGAGCCTGTGGCAAAGTCTGCTTCCAATATTCTGTTACAGACACAGGATGCACAAAAAGCTACTCATTGAAATTAGCAGGTACGCACCTCACTTAAAAATTACTTTGGCGTACAAATGGTCAAGAACAATATTGACTTAGTGTCCCTACAGGTAAGCACAAAACTTATTTGGACACGTGCTTAATATCAAAATTGCATAATTCAGCCTAAATCCATATGTATGCAGGTAACAGGTACATTTAGAAGAACTCGATAGCTTATACGGAAATATTGAGAGAAGCAAAAGTATAAAATATAATCTTTGTATGATATATGAAAAAATTAAGGCAAAATGGGTGAAATGTAATCGAACCATTCACAACTTCAACTCCAAATACGAGGACTGGCTTAATGAAGACACCATCCTGGATATATTGGCAGTAGATAGAACCACCACATCAACCAGAGGAGCAAAAGGAAGGCAAAAAAAAAAACGTATGGAGGAGTGTTCAATTTTCACAAGAGAGAGGAAACTTGCCGATGCCACCACTGACTTGACCACGAAGCATTTATCGGACGCTAGTGAAAGAGTTACGTTGCAGATTACAAAATCTGTTGCTGATGGAAGCCCACTGCGACTAAAAAGGATTAAGGAAAGCATTCCCACGCCCACAAACGCACACATTAAAAGGTATGGTTCCGAAGAAGCCTTGACCCTGTTTCTGGGCTTAGAACTTTCCAAAGAGAAATATGAGAAACTACGGGCATCTTTAATGCGACATGACGTTTTACCCGGATACAAGCATGCCCGATTTGCAAAAAGAGTCAGAAGAACTTCGGTAATTTAAACGTAAGTATTAGGTGTATGGGGTTCTTGCTAAACTATTGTATACCCTACCATAGCAAGATGAAAATACATCAATTAAGGATAAGGAAAAGATCAGAAAGAAGCAAATACAGGATGCTTTTTTAAACAAGTTGGACTAAGAGTAGACACTTCTAGGAGATTTTTTGAAATTCACTGGATTTGACAATCAACTCGTGAAAAGATTGGGAACGATTTTGAATGTTTTAAACTGCAAAGAAAGTGTTAATTGTACAAAATATGGAGAAGATGCTTCGAAAACTGCATCTCTTTTAGCAGAAATGTATCCACAGAAGAAGTTGACCCCGACCGTCCATAAAATATTGGCGCATGGCAAAGCTATAATTGAGTACTAGTCTTTGCCAATTGGAGAGCTTTCTGAAGAAGCACAGGAGTCTCTTAACAAATTTTATAAAAAATATAGACTGCAGAAAACATTCAAAGCATCAAGGGTAAGGCAAAATTAGGGCCTCTTCAATATATTGACAGCATCTTCCAATCAACTTAGTTCTTCCCTGCGGCATGTGAAGACACGAATAGAGTTGGAAAATAATTATACTTTAGAAGTGATTAGTCATTTAGATCTACCTTCTGTTACGAATTGTGATGAATATTTTACAGAAAATTTAAAAAATAATTTAAAAAAAAAATAATTTTTTTTAATTTGTTGGGTAATATTTTTAAAACATAAAACCCTAAAAAAAAAAATCAAGAAAAAACTGTAAAAAAAAATTTTTTTACTTACCATACAATTGATTTTTCTACAAATTTTAACTTTGATAACCCAGAAGAAAGCACATATAAAGCCTAGAACCCTTTCCATACACTTCACAAGCTGAACAGTTATCTAACATATGCAGTTTAAATTATTTAATTATCTTATTCGGTTCAAAAGATATGATGTTTGCAACGAAAAAACTCAAATTGCGCCTCTGTGCGACCGTTGGAAGCCCTAGCATTTCAATGATGTGCTCTTCCATACATGTTAGCATAAATGTAGCTTCAAAATAAGGCCAGAATCAATTTTATATCTCACACCGTTCGTGTTTTATTTAAATTCCTTTCCCCATCGTTCTTATCTGGTCACCCTTTACAAGGCACAATTGTGCTTATAGCTGGTGATGTCCTGTACATAATTTATTGTTTCTCTTGGTATAACATTGACAATGTCCAGTTTTGCATTTGTCCCCTTGCTTTTGAGTTTCCAGGCAGCACCTATTGAGCTCCTGTCCCGTTCAATTTTGACCCATAACATAAGTCCATACAGCTTAATAGGTAGTCAAAAATCCAATCAACAGTTATGTCTCCATAAAATTTCTGTCTATTTAAAAATACCCAATTAAAATTCTGAAACTTTCCATTCGAGTATGAATTCAACATGTCCACTTCATAAAGTAAGTCAATTATTATCCATCCACTCAGACAAGGAACATAAGCTTGGCCATTTGAAAATAAAACTCTGAAAAGTAAAATCTTTTTGTGTCTTTATTTGTTCCATTATTATTAAAAAAATATGTATAAATTTTTAATGTACGCAAACTTCAAAGGAGGAAGGGAGACATTCAACAAATGAATCCCAGTGACATCAATTTTCACTTAAAAAACATGAGGCAACAAAACTTTTATTCCCCGTCAAATGGCATCAACGACAGATGCGAAATGTGGAAATGAATGAAAGTACAAGTATTCCCTGACGCAGCATTCATTTATCATTTTCATTCGTTTCCACAATTTCTCTTTCAGTCATTTACAATTTCATATTGGAGAGTTTTTAAATTTTATTTATATTTCATTTGTTAGCTTTCTGAGTGTGTGTGTGTGGGAGAGTGGCCATCGAAAAGTTTTCAGCAGAAAAATAAACTTTATTAAATACGTCAGAGACAGATATGATGTACAGGATGCCTTAATGGTAGATATATCATTTACATGTAAAATAAATGGTTAATTTCGGTGGAAAATATTGTGAATTAATTTGAATACTTTCAACTATGAAAGACACACTCAGCCACGTTTTGGGGAGATCAGCGCGATGGGAAAGAACTTTGGTTTACTTACAGGAATTAAATGTGTGCAACATTTGGTTGTCATGTCATTTAGTCTGGAAATCAGTACTTCCTTTTTAATCGAATCGTTTGAGTAGCAATTCGAAAATGTATATTCCAATAAGTATAAACTATATGTATAGAGGATTACGATGTCGTCAATATGGCTTTCATATTACACACAGTGCACACTGGGGCAGATTTAAAAAATGACCGGACAAAATTCCAAAAATCGAAGCAGTAATCGAAGCATAAAATATGTGACTTAAACAGTGGCCAAGTGACCACTGAGGTCGAAAATTAACTGTTTTGAAGCCTCCATGCACGTTGCTAATCAGGCAAGGGGCCCAAAGTTGTGTTTTGTTTCAATACATGCATGCTGGCTAATTTTGGGCTATTATTAGTAGATGTGTGTTATATGAAGGTTATGTTTCTGTATGTTTTAAACTTCTTTTATTTATTTTGTGTTATGAGAGCTACAAAATTGTACATTAAGTTAATTTAATTTACATAAGGTTTCTAGTTCAATTGCAATGAAAGTAATTGACTAAATATATTAAATTTTTTAATCTTTTGTGGACAAAAAAAAACCCTAACCGAAGTCACTGATTTTATTTCGTTACCCTTTACTACTATTTGCTGAAGAAAAATTTATTTTAAACTTCGGTCCAGTTTTGATTTCATATTTAAATATAAAGTACTTGTGTAAAAATTTATTTTTTTCAGTGTAAAGTTACAAACATTACTGTGTCGGAATTTAGGTCAGGCAATACCATAAAATGTCAAACTAAAATTTCGAAATTTCAAACTAAAATTTCGAAAGACCCGAAGACGACGATGATGAAAATGTCGAACGGAATGATATAGATTTTTTTAAACGAATTTTTTTTTTGAGCTCCCAAATTAATCTTGTATGGTTACACAGAAAAAATTCCTCAAGGTTAAGTTACATTGGTGAACTTAGGTAAACTTTGGTTGTATGAAATATATAAAAGTACAATATTTTACCTAAGCTTTTAGACAATTCTCACTTTTACCGCCTGGGTAAATTCAACATTTGAAAATAGGTAATTCTTTTCTAAAATTGTATTGTTTTCAAAACGTCACTGAGGAAAATATTCTGATTCTGAAATATTTATCGTTCCCAAGTATTACAACGTTTTATGATTAATACATTGGAAAATATAATAATGTACGTTTTGAACAACTATATACCACATATATGTAAATATCTGAAATGTTCGACCAGACAATAGAATAATGTTTGATGTAAATCAATGTTTTTAGCGAATATGCATAGTGTTGAAGGGCGCATTCCAGATGCCCAAGAATATTATAACGTGGTTTTGTCTAGGGCTGAGGTAAGCTTAGCCATGTCCAGAGTCTTTCGTTAGGATCCACCAAACCTTTCGAAATAAGAACAGAATAGTTTCGAATTCAGATTCTTTATTGATATTTAATTTACAAAGTAATTTGATCTACAGGAATAACATCAACTGCTTCACTCGGTGAGAGCACTCCTCTTAGCTTGAAATCACTCGTCTTGATTGACAACAGTTTTCCGGGGGCACTTATCTTGGCTTAACACTCTTCTGGGGCACTTATCTTGGCTTAGAACTCTTCTGGGGCAGGCTGGTTGATTCGGGATGATCGGGCACTTGGTGCGTCGCACCTACGACTTTTCGGATTCGATGCGTAGATCGGTATCGGTTATGTGGGATGCTGGCTCGGTATGTGCTTTACATGTCCGGTTAGAACAGTTCGGTATCGGTTATCGTCGGGTGAGTTACATAGGAACAGTGAGCCGAAGCCCCTGTGTAGGAACAGTGAGCCGAAACTCCTGTGTAGGAACAGTGAGCCGAAGCTCCTGTGTAGGAACAGTGAGCCGAAGCCCCTGTGTAGGAACAGTGAGCCGGAGCCCCTGTGTAGGAACAGTGAGCCGAAGCCCCTGTGTAGGAACAGTGAGCCGAAGCTCCTGTGTAGGAACAGTGAGCCGAAGCTCCTGTGTAGGAACAGTGAGCCGAAACTCCTGTGTAGGAACAGTGAGCCGAAACTCCTGTGTAGGAGCAGTGAGCCGAAGCCCCTGTGTAGGAACAGTGAGCCGAAGCCCCTGTGTAGGAACAGTGAGCCGAAACTCCTGTGTAGGAACAGTGAGCCGAAACTCCTGTGTAGGAACAGTGAGCCGAAACTCCTGTGTAGCAAATGTATTTTCACCGTCTTTACTAAAGAACGCTCCTGTCCTTTGCAGAACTAGAGCCCCAGGCAAAATGCTATAATCTTGTCTGGTTGTTCGCTCGGAGGCAACCCTGAGTCTAGTCAACCTTAACATTAAGTAGCATTGCTGTAGTGACGCAAATGAGAATTGCATCCAATCACTCATTCTCGTGTGGCCATTAAATCTAGTTCCCTTCTAATATGTACACAACGTCGACTGAGCTTGTGTGTTATTACTGAGTGTGATTGTCGCGGTGGTTGGTGCGACTGATGGATGTTGTTAATGCTTAGGTGACGGGTAGACCAGGGACGGATGCGGATGGGAATGGCGGTGAGTGTTTGCTATTATGTACGGACGTCATGACGTCACGTTACAATATATGTAATTCCCGAAAAGAATGTATGCTGTCCATGGGGAGTGAACCTTAAAGAAAATCAAGATCGAATGCAGATTTAAAGCTAAATATTGAGACCAAAGGGCAATGTATGTTTTTCATCAGTTCTAAATTGCTTTCATACGTTCCATTTCTATTCTTAAGTCGATTTCATACCCAACGCGATCTGTAACATTTAGTTTTTCCTCCGGAAGGATATCCAAGTTTGCAGAAGCTGTGCAATTACTTCATTGTCTTAGGACACAAATTCAATTTATGTTATTATATGTATGTTTTTATTTATTTTTAGGTCCTCTGCTAAAATGCAGCGTTTAATGGAGACGGTGTCTTCTCCATGCTAGTTTTTGTCAACAATTTAAATGTTTCACCTTAATATACAATAAGCTGATAAAGGAACACTACTTTGTAATTTTGTGTATTTAGATCGCATCCGAGAAACAGGGAAATTAATTCAAATTTGATGATGAGTAATTGAGTTTAGATTTCTGCATATTTTCACCAATATTTTTACCTGACAAACATGTTATTATAGCTAATCAAGTAAATTTTTATATATTACCGAAGTTCTTTGTATAGAATTACATTTATGCTGTAGTTACATTTCCAAAATATAATAGTAAAAATACCTAAAATGTTAGCTGGTTTTTCAAACATAGAAATACCTAAGTTTAATTGTGATATTGCCGTAACTCTTAGGAAACCCTATGTTGCCTTAGCACTTAGGCAAAACCAGACAATAATTTTAGGCAATTTTACCTCGAGTTTTTTTTCTGTGTACGAAATAAACTTCTCAAACTTTTTATTTATTTCATAATTTATAATAGAAAAGTTTAATATGTTAAACCTTGTTAAGAAAATATATTTTATGGGAAAAGGTAAAATTACACATCCTCTTCCCTCCGTTAGGTTAGTTATCGTAATCCTGATCCAAAAATGTCAAAAATGAAATCGGGGCAACCAAAAACCTATGAAACGATACCCATAACGTTTGTTAAATTTAAACCCCCCCCCCCACTATAACTCGACCCCCCTCCCCACCCCCTGAAAAAGCAATGCCAGAAATGGTCTCAGCACCCTCAAAAACCTACCGACTAATGAGTTTGACGATGCCGTGCTATAAGGCCATAGGCAATAAAGCCATATGGCCTTATTTCTCATCACTTTGAGAAATGAGATCATATGACTTTATTACCAACACGAGAGTGTAATAACACCATATGAGTTTAACAATCGAAGTGGAAATAACGCCATACCCGTACAATCCATTGTTAAAATTGCATATTGCCCGCCCGCGTCTTTCCGCGCCCGCCCGCGGCAACAGCAAAATGAAGAACTGTATGCTTGAGGAAGATTTTATAAATACTATTGACAGCGCTGACGACATTGAATCAGATGCAAATAGCAGCGAAGAAGAAGGCACTGACGCAGACATGCAACAGCAACATTATCTGTCATGTATTGTTTGTTGCGAAAACGACAGACAAATACTGTTTGATCCATGCAAACATTTTAAAGTTTGTCAGCCATGCTACCAACAAATAAAAGGAAGAGCTGAGCAAAACGGAACGCATACATTGAGTCCTATTTGCCGTGCCATCATTACGGATGCCACATTTATATATTGTTAATTATTGTAGAAATGAATATACATATGTATGTAAATATTTCCTGTTAACTGAATTAAATGTTTTTTGCCAATAAAAGAAATCAAATATACTACATACATAAGTAGCACATAGAAAATTATCAAACGTGAAATAATACCATAATGGCTTTATTTCACTTGCTCGGTGGTAATAAAGCCATATGGTCTTATTTCTCAAAGTGATGAGAAATAAGGCCATATGGCTTTATTAATTGATGAGAAATAAGGCCATATGGCTTTATTGCCTATGCCTTATAGCACGGCATCGAGTTTGACACATCTAAATTCAAAAACAACGACGTTATAAATTTTGTCTGGTCATTTTTTAAATCTGTCCCAGTGTGCAGTGGGGGATATTGCAAAAATGCTGCAATTTCTTACTGTTTGGATTTACATAAAATTTTGCAGAGGCCTAGCTAAAATGTTGTTGAGCTTAAGTTTGGAAGCTGTTATTCTTAAAGTCGAAAACATTCTTTCATTGAAAGAGCTAACCGAAGAATCTCAGAAAGCATGAAACTATAAATTTAGGCATTTCAACTACTTGGGTGTGGAGAGAATTCAAGCAGATCAAAATTAACATGATCTCTTAGCATTAAAGGAAGTTACAACTTTAAAAATAACTCGGATCTAAGAGAACAAAACTTGAATCATATGGTAGGGCCAAACCCAAACAGTTGGAGGGAAATTACATGAGGTGTCAGGGGACATCCGGTTGGAACGAAGTTCCTTTCGCTATATATTATGTACTAATTAGTTCCTACACGCCTAAGGCGCCCGTTGAAAAATACGATAATTTAAATGGATCCTTAAGAGAAGATACTTTTTGTAAAATGATAAACTTGTTTTAAGATTTTTTTTTATAGAATGTATTTTTTTAAAAAAAGTATATTTTTAGGTCCTTTTTGTAAGAAAGATCCGAAAGATCCTTTTTTAAAAAGAGGCACTTCTCTTAAAAAAACATAATGTTTTTTTTTAACAAAACGTACTATTTTTAAGAAAAGTATAAATACATTTCTGTAAGAAAAAGCCATGAGTATGAGTTTTTTACAAAGAAGTACTTTTGTTAGAACAGGTACTTTTTAAAGAAGTGGTACTCTTTATAGGGAAAGGTAATTTTTTTAAGAAAAGAAGAAGTCATAACGTAAAAGTACAACACTTGTGGTGCCAACGTGGGTAAGGCACCCTTAGATCCATGCGGACATGAACCTTCGGTCCTCACGTTGGGCGCCATTATGTCAGAACGTGTAAGCCACTTGAAGAGGTCATCACACATAAGGTCGTGACTTAGAAGAGCTTGATATGACGGTTTCAAATCAGCAGACGAGGAACATTTACGGCCTCACGTCGAACGCCACTATGTCATAACACAAAAAGAGAGGCACAACGCTCATAGCCAGAGGTGACTATACAAATGGACCGACACCATAATGTTGAAACGAAAACTGAACACACCGAAACACGCCATACTCTACCGACTGCTATTTTTCGCCTTGCAAGGTCATGTTCTGATTCTCAGATCACTCGGTATGCGATGCGGATGCTGGGCTCAGAATTCGCGGGCGGGGATCTTCCTGGAGAACCAGAACGGAACAGACGGTTGTGACACTATATACATACCGAGTCTGAAACGACATAAACACAATAAAATAAAGAGAAAGGGCCCGAATAATTGTCAACTTCACAAAAACAATGCAATTTAGTAACGGGTTTTTCAACAGAGACGCTACAAAAGTAAATCGATAGGGACAGCAAACGACGCCATATTTTTTCCCGCTCTTTTGACATTTCTCTTCAGTAAGGTTTGCCATTTCATCATGGAAAGATATACGAGCCAACAACGAGTCGAAATTATTAAAATTTACTACCGAAATTTGGAGCCAGTGGCCTCAAGTTTAAGAGGCCAACTTAAACAGGCCTCAACAATCAGCGATGAGGCTCATTTCTGGCTGAATGGCTTCGTCAATAAGCAAAATATGCGTTATTGGGCAGACAGCAATCCACACGTAATCCATGAGTCATCATTGCATCCCGAAAAAATTACGGTTTGGTGCGGTTTATGGGCCGGCGGCGTCATTGGGCCGTACTTCTTCCGTGATGATCAAGACCGGCACATTACTGTGAATGCGAATCGCTACCGTTCAATGATAACCGAGTATTTTTGGCCCCAATGGGATAATATGGACTTGGAGGACATGTGGTTCCAACAGGACGGCGCCACAAGCCACAGAGCGAATGCCACAATCAATTTATTGGAAACCAAGTTTGGTGAACGTGTTATCTCACAAAATGGCCCAGTCGATTTGAAGCCGTTAGATTATTTCCTGTGGGGCTACGTCAAGTCTATGGTCTATGCCAACAAGCTAGAGACGATTGATGAACTTCGTACGAATAGCGAACGTGAAATTGCAGCAGTATCGGCCGATTTATGCTTGAAAACCGTCGAAAATTGGCTTCAGCGTCTGGACTTCTGCAAGCGTGCCCGTGGTGGCCATGCAAAAGAAATCGAGTTCCATACATAATGGCATCGAACTTACTTTCACAGCGATAAAGAATTTCATTGGTATGTAAATCCGGTTTTGTTTTATTTAAAAAAACTTTTGTAGCGCTCGTATTGAAAACCCCGTTATAACAAAATAAACACGTACACGAATCACACGGAGTTCTCGATGAATAAATCATTCATCGGGCGTCGACTGGTGTTATTGTCGCCGATACTCTTACTCGCTCATACCATACCTACTATATCCATGAATGCTTATTCTGACCGCCATAATTATAACTCTAGAATTTCCAAAAACTTTATAATTATTTATTTGCTGCTCAGCCAGCTCTTTAAAATCCATTAAATTTCAATACGAAACACTTAATTAACTGTACCAATACTCAACAATCCAAACTAAGGTGCGCCATGGGCGAAGCGCACATGGGCAAAAAGAAAAGACGTTCAGTCTACTGTACCATTCTGAACTCATAATCAAAAATTTTCTACCACGGGGTACCGTATTTCGTTAACAAATTAACAACACTTACGATCTCTAAAACTTATTAAATATTTCTTATAACTTAACTCACATAGGAGAGAAAAACAAACTTAAGCTTAAACAAGCACTATGGCAATATACTTATTAACAAGATGTGCTACATTTTTCACCATATGTATTAATTGAAGGCTCTAGCTGTAACCTAGCCAATTACGACCGAAATTTAACTTGGAAAACCGAAACCGAACCAAGTTGACACGTCCTTGAAACCCCGAGGTTTCACACCAAACGACGGTGTTATGAAATGGCGCAACCCGCGGCCACTATTCGTTTACAACAATAACTAAATAGGCTTCGCGGAGCCGAAAATTCCAACACTTATAAATCAATATAGAAAATAATTTCAATATATCAGTAAAATAAAATGTCTGTCCGAAAGTCAAGCCATTCCTACCTAAGGTGAACAACTATTTCGAAAATCATATGCAACTTAAATTTTCTCCCCTAATTTAGGCTTACAACTAGTGTTGTTAATTAACAAATCAACTAAATGCTGGCTTAGGATATGCCAAATAAAGCAGTGAAGCTGCTAACTAAAATTTTGCCTTTTAGTTAGATATTTTATAAACTGTGCTACTACTCCAAAATTCTATTTTATATGCACTTTTAAATTTTCATATTCAACATATGAAATTAATTCAATATATACAAATTTAACATCTTCCATTGCTATTTGCTATTTTCTAAAATTACGTCTTCTTTCAAATTTCAAACTTTGGCAGCGAGATACACCCAGCGAAATAAATATAAAGGCAACACCATTTTTTGTTTTTTCCAAATGTTGAGATGAATTTTCAAGCTGTTAATTTATATTGTATTAGGCCTTTCAAAATAAAATACTTTTCACCAAAAATACTTTGACTTTGACTTCTTCAAGGCGAATCAACAAAAATAAACTAATTACTAGTGCGAAATATTTATAAAGGCAAAAGGTTTATTTAAATATTTTAACAAGTTTCGTAAGACGTATGATCTCCATTACCGCTGATAACTTATACTAAGCGTCTTGGCATTGAGTTTATCAACGAAGGAATATGCGCAGGTTCAGTTGTCTCCCATTTTCTTGAATTGCTATTCTTCGATCCTTGACATACTTCAACTGGCGCCCGGAGTGGTAAACTTGTGTAGGTAAAATAGACCAGAGGTCCTCGATCGGATAAAGATCAGAACTAAGTGCAGGCCAGCGAAGAGTTGTTATTATTTCTGGACGCCAGAAACTTTGGAGTTTTCTTAGACCGATGCACATAGATAGGTTTTTAGGTTTTATGCGGCCAAAATTATTTTAATTGCTATAACAATTTTAAATGACATAATTAATAATAAAAAACAGCTTTCTGTTGAAATTTTAAATATTTATTAAAGAAAATATCATATTTATGAAAAAACAAATCAAAAACCTAACGTCACAGACATACAAAAATATATTTCATAAATGTAAATTTTAAACGTTAGTGAGTAATGAATTGACGTATCCCCTCGACAGTCGGTTACTCCACATCCTCATCGTCCGAGGATTCTGATGAAGCGGAGTCTGGTTTGGTGGGTAAAAGCATATTTAAAGCCTCCGGAGAAAAGGATTTAGACATTTTTTTTCTCCTTCTTTGTTTTATATACTAATACTGCTAATGAGCGGATCAGAGCTCAGTAAAAATTTTCTTGCGTAATTTTCTCTGTACATGCGAAAGTGCTTATTTCGGGCCTCTTGAGCCTCCTCCGACAATTGGCCTATTGGGAGAAGTGAATTCTCTATTATGGCAGCACCATGTATGAGCACTTTGTGCAAAGTTGGGGTCTTCGGGTGCCACAAATAATGCTGCACGTATAATTTGGCGGGGTCTAGTACTCATCATACTCATCATATTTCCAGACGTCAATAATGTATCCACTTGAAATCGTTTCTAAAATGACTTTCAGCCTGTAAATTAAATCGAAGTTCACTCCAGTTATGTCGGAGGCCAATTGGGGGTTCTCGAAAAATCTACGGCTGGTGTTTCCATCATTTGTATTCCCATAGTTGGGCTTGGGCATGTCAATGAGTAACCCGGTTTCAATTTTAAATCTGTCTTGGAGTTTTTGTTTAGCGGCCAATTCCAAGTCTTTTTCTTCAGTCGTTTTTTTCTGTCTGTATTTTTGAACTTTTAGTTTATAGCCCAAGTGCAAAACACTCTCCATAATTCTGATTCTGGCATGTAGCACAGACATTCAAAAGTCTCAAGTTTCAGGACTTACATCATATTTTTTGCTTAGATTGTTAAAATCTTTCGAAGTGGCTTTACAAATAAAGCATCGACTGGTAGACTTAGTGTCGGTTGCAGCATTGCAAACCTTGCCATCAATCATAGTCATCTTGAAAATGTGCTTGTAGGTAAATTTATTTCCAATTATTTCGATTTCGGTAGGAACCAAATTCTTTACCGATTCTTCAACGTAACTGATTTCTTCTTTGGTCACATCATTGCTTTCTTTCAGAAATCTGAATCTTATAGGTCGGCAAAACCGGGGGGATGATGGAGAAGGATACTCCCAAATAAATTTTTTGTTACCCTTGCTACAAAGTATTTGTAAAGGGACAAATGAGCTCAAAAATATATTGGCGTCCGAATCAGCAGGATTTTGAAACTTTTGTTTATATCTGGCTTGCTGGTAGCCATCACATCCCCATTTATTTATAATAGTTAAAGCCTGTCTATTTTCTTCACTAATAGTTAAAAGTACTTCTTCTAAGTACATTGAAAGGCGCATAAGAGTTATGTCAATAAGACTTTGCAAAGTACTTTCTGCATGCAGACTCGTCACTTTTATGTGTTCTTCAGGTGGAGAGCATTCTTTTTTGGCCTCTAATAAACTGTCGTAGCAAGGATAAAGCGACTTATTTGTCTTACGCATGATTTCATATTGCTGTCGTGTAAGGTCGGCCTCTATAAACATCGCCAATGCTTCTTGAGGTGTTAATTTATTGTGTTTGTCGGGCTCACTCGATGACTTGTAGGCATTTCTGTATTTTTCCGCTCTTGTTGGCGATTTTGTGATTCCTTTAAGGATTTCTGATGCAGTTCGAAGTCCCTTAGCTCTCAATGTTGATTGAGCAGCATGAATGATAACAGAATCGTCTACGGCTGAGCGAACCATTTCAGTTTTGCGACTCTTGCTTCTCTCACTTGACTCTTCAAATGATTTTGAAGGGCGGCCTGGGCGATTTTTGGCTTAGATTGGGATTTCAAACGTCCCATTTAACCATGACTGGTTTGATTTTAAGAAATCGTCTTCTTTTCTTTGTGATTTAGACCATTTTTTCTTTATGGCAGTCTTGAAGTAAGCAATATTTCGCTTTAGTTTTTTTATATTTTCCTCTGTGTCACTATAAGAAGAACGCAGGTAATTTTCTAAATAGGCCAATTTTTCATCCATAGTGATTAAATTGTGGCTTTGCATTTTATCGTAGAGAAATTGACGGGTAACTAATTTTGTTCCGGATGAGCCAGGATGACCTACGACGAAGAAGAAAAAAACTATTTTTTTTCGGAACATTTTTCAACATACCTTTTTTTAACCTACCTACCTACCTGCAGCTGATTTTTATCTGAATCATAAGAAAAGAGTATTAAGTATTATAATAAATAATAATTTTGAGGCGATAGGAAGCGATAATATAACTAAAACACCTTTAAATTGTAAACTCAAGAATATTTTTTCAAGAAAACGTAATATGTTTAGAAGCTTTAAATAAAGGTTTTTTATTATACTAGGTAGACTGTTTCTATAACAAATAATGGTATTTACCTGAAGCACTCGAATCCATATTGTTAACTTTGACAACTGTTGTCAAATCAAAAATATTGACGACGAAAACTACGTCACTTTAAAAGCGTAAAGAGCGAAAGCGCGCGCGTAGCGCGATACTAACAAGTTCCAACTACCTGCGCACGTACCCCGCGCTGGTTTCGACGCCAAGAAAACCGGTTTATTATCGCCTGTTCAATTGTTAACGTAGAAATATATTATATTTTGTATTTGTAACTATGTAGTTTAAAATCTTCAATTTTGGCCGCATAATTAAGCAAAATCTATGTTAGTGCGATGTACTGCTGCGTTGTCCTGCTGGATGATAAATTCTGGGACACAAATTTCCTTTCCATAATTAACTAAGACGACATCCAATAGTCGAATATAATATACGGGGTCCGTTTTTGTGAAAATTAGACATATTGGATTGGTTCCTGTATATTTCATACCTGCCCAAACCGTAAGGGACCCACCGCCAAAATTTCGCCGCTGACGCATAATTTTGGAAAAATCTCTGGAACGCCAATATTTGTCCGATTCATCAGGTCCATCCAAATTTAATTTTTTCCATCGGTAAATATTACTCCTCATCCAAAAACCTGTGTATTTCAGCGAATTCAAATCTAGCTAATTCGTGTCTTAGTTTGAGACATAGTTTTGCATACTTTTTCCCATATTACAGTTTCAAGTTGATTTTCGTTATTTGTTGAACACGACCCAACCCTGTTCCCATGCTCAATTCAGCAATAATTTCCTTATTACCGAAGTTTTCTTTAACAGCAACCCTCTTGATTTCTCTTTTATCGCTTTCACTGATCAGCGGTGTCCTTCCTGATCGTTTTGTGTTTCCATTTTGATCATTCTATTTTATAAAATTGTCAATGACACAGCTATATCATTTCAATCGCCTCGAAATTTCCTGATTGGAAAGCCCTTCATCATGATAATCTTAAAATTTTCCCCTTTCTTCTTTACTTAGCTACTCTGCACCAGATATTCTATATAAATTGATTCTTTTTAATTTGACCTATGTACGTCAATTTCAAAATAGTAAAATAGCAACCAAAGAAAACTCACTTCTGTTTAAATGCCTATTTACTACTGTTCGAATACGGGTTCTTCTCCATTTTGGCTTTTATATATATTTCGCACCAGAAACAGAAAAACTACGTAATTTTTCATTTAACTTGTAAAAGAGATCGAACGGTTACATTCTATAACATAATATACCTAATGACACATAAATGCATTAAAATTCTACACCAGAAACGCAGTGCATTGAGAGTACCGAGAAAAAATATATTGCATTTATAATTATTTCGATGGGTGTATCTAAAATCTGGTTTCTCTAGTACGAACAATTCTTAAGAATCCTGAATCTGTTCCACAGAATCCTTAAGAATCCTAATTTCGTTCGTTTGCTGGCCAAACTGAAACACTTCTTTGTAAAATTTAGATTCTACTTGATCTCATACACAGATTTAATAACTTTTAAAAAGGTTTATAAAAATTCACTTTGATTATTCACAGTCTTTTTGATGTGTTGACATCTATACGCGCGCCTCTAGGGCAGTAAACTATAAATTTAATACATACACAAGTGTTAGGTTTGTAAGAGTAAATCATCGTTTGTTTGTTCGTTGCTTGGCAGTCGGTATTGAAAGTGATTATTGGGCGATTTTCATATAATTTTCCCACGCGATTTTCTCCGGAAATTCATAGCCGATTTTATTAATTTTTGGATTAAAAAGCTAGTGCGGGTTTCGACGAAGAGTTTAGGCCAAAAATTAAGGCGATCCGATATCGGCGAGCAGAGATTTAAGTATTTTAATTTGGAGTAATATAAAAAAAGTATTTTATGTTGATCTTCGGTTATATCGTACGAATATAACAATGTATGTATGTATGTACAAGTGTCTGTTGCTTCCCAGCGGACCAAAACTTCGTATACGATATCGCATACGAGAGTTACGCGAAACTTTTGCGGGTAAAACTCTCGAAAACAGATCCGAAAACGATCGGAAAATGAATCATCAGTCGCTCAGTTTGTGGCAGTAAAAGTTTCGTTTACGATGTCTTGCCAGAGATTCGTTTGCGAGACTTTTGCAATATCTTTTGCGAGAACAACACGAAAAATAAAACAAAATGCAATAGCCAAAACTTTGTTGTTTGTGTCGTGTGCCTGCACGTGTGTGCTTCTGTTTGGCGCACAACACAACGACAACAATGTTTCTCTCTTTTCATCCGTTTAGCACCCGTTTTTAAACCAGTTTGCGAATATTTGGGCGAGTTTAATGTCTCCCCCGGTTTTGGTCCGGTAAATACTCGCTTCTGAGCCCGTTTGCGAGCATTTAGCGTAACACTCGCTAAGGCTCGGTTTTTTGCCCGCTGGGTTTGCATTCTTTGACTTTTGTGGGAATAAAACAAAAAGTATTGAGCAAGAAAATAATGACACATGTGCTTGCACTGGGTCTTTAAATAATTTTAAGTATTAATATTATTTAACTGTAACGTCATCATATGATTGAACGCTGTGTTTTGTTTTGCAATGTAACATTTACGAATGTGTTCATAGAAATCGAACAGGTACCGTGTAGCAAAAAGGTGTTAACACATCGCCCGTGAGTTCGAACACTCATTGGATTTTTTTAATTTTTCTCTTTAGTTCTTAGATTTCTTATTGCTAATCTTACAATTAAGACTCATACAGATAATTGGAATATTTGAGTCTTCTTCTCACGCCATATGCCCCGTAAGTGGGTCTACTCCTGACTAAGTTTGACCACTAGGGTGGTTTCTGTTCGGGCCGGCAAATAAATGGATCAGAACGGACTTACCCTTACGTCCCTCGACGGATGTTTTCGTTGACTTTAAGCTTACTTGCGGTGCTGTTTACTTTTCGCTGCTGATGCACTGGACGAAGTTCTGGACAGTTGCTGGTGCTCAGACTCTGTTGTTGACGTTGTTGTTGTTGACGTGGGAGCAAGCTCTGACTACGGTGTCTGAATGCTCGTAAATGATGCCAGCAGATGATGATGCTATGAACGACGCTGACGATGCTGATGTTGTTGTTGCGCTATTTGGCGACGGTGGTATTGCGGTCAACGATGACTGGACCAAAAATGAATGCACTGTAGGTGGCTTATAGCTGAGACAAATATGGGCAAATATTGGCACTTAAACGTCTGCCAATCGAGAACACAAGTGGTTTCTCTGATATCTAAAGATCTGCCAATCGTGAACACAAGTGGTTGCTTTGATAACCAGGAATCTGCCAATCGTGAACACCAGTTGCTTGCTTGCCGATGCAGTGTACGCAAGACTGTGGGCAGCAGACCAACGCTGTACATCCACAAGAAGCTGGAACACTGCCTGGACCCTTACTCGTTCTTCTTCTTTAAGGACTTCTTTTTAGAATTGGTAATTTTTTCAAGAATAGGTAAATTTTTAAGAGTAGGTACTTATCTCAAGAAAAGTTATTTTGTTTCACAAAAAAGGTACTCTTTAAATAAAAAGTAGTTTTTTAAGAAACGGCAATTTGTTGTAAGGAAATGTACTTTTTAAGAAAATGTACTTATTGAAAAAAACAAATCAATTCTTTTAAGAAAATGTACTTTTTGTAAGAATATTTACTTTTTTAAGCAAATGTACTTTTTTAAGATAATGTTTTTTTTTAAGAAAAGGTACTTTTTTAAAGAGTATGAATAGTTTTTTTTTGTTGAGAAAATGTACTTACTTACTTACTTTTTTGAGAAAATTTACTTACTTTTCCTTTTTGGCGTAGAATACGTCTTACCTTACGGTATAGGAAGTCATGTCAGATTGTTATATATAGGGAGTCATGTCAAATATTGTTATTTTTTCATTGATTATGAGGAAACGGCGAGATAACATTTTTTAAAAATTTTTTTGTAGGTAAATAAAGATGTTATCTTTCGTTTGATATACATTTCATATTGGTTGATATCTTCCTAATATTTAAATTTCTCAAATGAAAATTGTTTAAACACATCCACTCAAACATATGTGTGGTGTTTGGTTGAGTGTTTGAGTTTGTAGCGTGAACACAAACTATGCTGCTGTTTCAGTGTGGACACAAACCTTCGGCTGCTGTTTTGATTGATGAAATATTGAAATTTCGTATATTTACTTATGTATTTAAGTGAAACAAAATGTTAAATATAAATTTTAATTTAACATGGATATATAATTATAAAAAATATAAATCAAATTGATTTGCGTCTGTTATTTATCATTTATCCTTACTCTTTTAATTTAAAAACATATTTATCCTATTTTTCCTACCATGAGCTTATGTATATTATCAACAGTAACTATCAAATAAATAAATTCATTTGCTTATGTTTATTATCATTTATTGTTATATATGTTTTCTGTCTTATCGGATGGCGTATTCTACGTTGAACTTAATGGCCGTGTCTCTGACACAGCCTGCAGGGACAGTCCGTGGCCGAAGGCCTCGGACAACTGTCTGCTGTATTTTTTACTCTTCTTTCACTTTGGCTTTTCTACATTTACTTTTTATTGGGTTCAAAACTCCAATATATACTAAACTAGCTGGACCCGGCAAACTTCGTTTTGCCTTCAAAGTTTTTGTAATGCCAAAGGGTGAACACAATTGTTTGGTCCATTATGTTTCAAACTATTATTGCCCTTCCACCATGGCTGTAATTCATATTGTACCAATAACATATATACCAAATCTTAGCTTTATACCTCATAAGATATATACTTATTTTAAATTTCAAGTTGTATGGGCGGTGCCACTCCGTTTTATTCAATCACAACCAAGTATAGCCAAGAACTATCAGCAGGTCATCAATAC
This sequence comes from Phaonia tiefii, assembly GCA_963931995.1. Lineage (NCBI taxonomy): Eukaryota > Metazoa > Arthropoda > Insecta > Diptera > Muscidae > Phaonia > Phaonia tiefii. The sequence continues at coordinate 189,516,695 of OZ008370.1, read as the reverse complement.
CACATTGTGAAATTTGCATAACGATCGGTCTATTAGACAAGCCCATTTCTGATAAAGGGGCGTGACACCGTCCACTTCCACTCTGTCTATATTTCGAACTGTACTAACAACATATGTACCAAAAGTTCCCATTAAACAAGAAATATGTTAATCTAGACACAAACCAAAGCAAAAGTACCCAATATATTAGAAAATACTGGGTTGTAGCAAAATAGTTTTAAAAAAAAGTTGTTTAATTTTTTTCTCATTTAGCCCCATCCCGCAACGTGCGATGGGGAACCCCGACTACGACAACTGCAATCAGCATAGACTAATACTTATAGTAGACCCAGTAGTTCTCCCACCAAATTTATGACATTTGGCCTGGTGTGATATTTACGTTTGATGTTGAAAAGAATTGCTTTACTAATACCAGATAGAGGCAATGGTTCAAAACAACGAACAAAATAACAACAACGGCATTTCGTTTTGTGTGTTAAAATTATTGTGTTAAATACAACACAAATGTACGCTAACAATAACAGTCAGTAAAAAAGTTTAAAACACATTTGAATTTCACAGTTTTTCACCAAAACGACATGAAAAATTAAAGCAAGAAGTTATTGTATTTCCACCTGGTGTATGTCACTTTTCGTCAAACATCTCTCTATCACACCGACCGCATCAAGAAGAGTGTGAAAGGAAACGTCAGATGAGCATAATATTCTCTCTAGTATGAGATTACTCTATGGCAATCAGTTACCATGTGAACAAGACGGTGACGGTGACTGATGAGAGGAATAACAAACTTCGAAACGATATAGATTATTCGCATAGAATGGGTCGTTAACGGCACAAACCCAAGATTATCCAAGTTTATATCTTTCATTTCAGCCTATAACAAGTCCGCAATCGTGGCTCTGTTACGCTCGCCATTGACTGAAACGGCCATTCCAGCATCATTTTGCAAAAAATGTGCCAATGATTCCAGCACTCCAATATCCACACCATGGTAAAATGAGTAAGGTAAACTCGTTAGAACAGCTGATTTCAACATATTTCTTGCTTAGGTGTTTCTCTTATGTCAAATTCACATGCATTTTGTTTGTGTACTTTTTTGTTTACATTTACAGTAGATACGCACATGAAGAAAATTTGACAGATTATGGACACCAAACAAAAACAAAATGCCTGTGTTTGTTGTAACAATTCCTAGTGCGTTTACCTTACTTATTTTACCATGATCCACACCAAACTGTCAATCTCGTTTGTCCGAACCACACGACGACGGGGATCGTGAATGTTGACCACTAACAAGAATGTCTTACGAACTTTTTGCACAAACTTCAGTACAGCATCCGCGGTGGTTTCTTCATTTTTGGCCACAACTTTTTCCTACAAACGTACAGTTTGAGAAACCATCATTCGTCTTAGAAATACGCTGGCGGCCCCCAAAACTAGCCAGCCTGACGTCAGTATTTTGAAAAAAAAAATATTTTGGTGAAAAGTGGCAATCTTGTAAAACATATGTTTTAAGTTTCACAGTTTAGTATTTTTCATACATGGGTTTTTTAATTTGCATTGGATTTTAGTTTGCATTACTTTATCTAATGCAAATTCAAAAGAATTACCATTGTTCGTAATGCCAATTAAAAAATGTTGACTTTACATTTGCTCAGGCAATGCAAATGCAGGTTGTGGAATCGGATGCCAATTGTAATGAAATATGGGAATTTTTTAATTGTTTTGAATTTGTTTGACTGCCGGAAATTCTGTTTATAAAGTATTTTATATGTAGAGGTTTGTGCCTTTGATAGATATTGCCTCCTAGTACTTTCAAATTCATAAACTTATACTGTATATTTGAAAACCAAAGTGCCAGATATGAAGGAAATGATTTGAAAATAAGTACAATTGCCAATGGTATTGACTTTTGTTTTTGAATTTGCATTTCGAAAGGTAATTCAAATTAAACTACAAATTATAATTGTCATATGATTAATTTGGCCCATGTATGGCCATCAAAAGTAATCGATCTCAGTGAATTTTTTTTCCATGAAAAAAATTGGTCTCCGCTATGTAATTCAATATTTCCATTTGAAAGGTCTCAGTCCAAGCAATATTAAAGCCGAGTTAGATTCTACTTTGGGGAGTTTGTTCCTTCATTTTCGACTGTAAAGTATTGGGTAGCAGAGCTTAAACGAGGCCGTACCGGCTGCCAAGAAGAACACCGTAGTGGTCGACCCATCGAGGTGTCCATACCAGACACGGTTAAAAAAATCCACAAAATATAATTGGATGATCGTCGGCTGAAAGTGCGTGAGCTAGTTGAAATGATAGGCATTTCAAAAAGTGCTATACATCGTATATTGGCGGAAGATTTGAAGATGAGAAAGCTGTGCGCAAGATGGGTGCCGCGTTTGCGTTCAATAGTGCAAACACAGCGTCGTGAAGATGTTTTAGTAGAGTGTATGGCAATGTTTCACTGCAATAAAGCAACCTGAGACAAATGAACAGTCATAGCAGTGGACTGGAATGGGAGAATCGTGTGCAAAGAAGGCGAAAACGCATGGGATAATTTTTATTGATTATCTTCAGAAAGGTAAAAAAATGCTAATTTATTGCAGCATTTAAGTGATGAAATTGAGGAAAAAGGCCGCATTTGGTGAAAAAGTAAGTGTTGTTTCATCAAGACAATAGTCGTGTTTTGGTGGAAAACAAAACGGATATCTGGCGAAAAGTGATATTATTCAAAAATATGGCAAATGGTTGAATTTGGCAAAAGATGTCCAAAAAAGAAACATTATAAACTTAGCGAAGATGATTCGTGTCGCTAAGTCTGCTCTAAGTTCTTCATACCAAACAAGCGATTATATAAGCAAGCGGTGTAACTAAAACACGCATAATGCTCCAGTTCACAAATCCACTATTGCGATGTTTAAAATTCATGAATTAAAGTTCGAATTGCTTCATCACGCACCTTATTCACCGGATTTATTTTCTATTTCCAAACTTGAAAGAATTGGTCGGTCTTAAAAAATTTTCCAACAATGAAGAGGTGGAGTCTGCGGTTGATGGTTAATTTAAGGAGTTTGACAGTTCTTACTATAAACAGGGTATCGCAGCTATTGAATACAGCTGGAAAAAGTGTATCGAGCTAAAAGGAGATTATATTGAAAAATAAAGAAAATTTTTCCCAACTTTTTTGTGTCTTCTTTGTTAGGTCGGCTAGTGTTTGGACCGCCCTCGTAAGTTTGCAATATTTCCCAACGTTGTTCAAGCATAAAGTGACTCATTTTGGTCAGCGGTGGTATGTTGTTGGCTGATAGTAAATATTTCGAGCAGAAAAAATCTACTAGAGTCAAAATAACTTATGATTTAAAACGATACTTGCATTTGAACCACCAATTAGATTATCATGTCGCGATGGAGCAACATTAACTGTTTTTTCCAGACCAGCATTCTTGAAGAAAAATGGTTTGACGAACCCAAAATCGACACCGAACAATGACACGTTGCATATGCATTTGTTTTCCAACTTATATTTGTTTTGTTTTTCAACTTTGTTCTTCTTGTCTCTTTTCTTAGCGCCAATTGCGATAATTTTTAATAATTAATGGAGTCATGAAGATGCAAATGAGCTTCATTGCTCAAGATGATTTTTTGTTCGAAAACTCTTCATTATTTTTAAAATATTTCACAACAATGAAAACGCGTTGTTCTATCATTTAGGGATCAATTTTTAATAACCCAGAACTGTCATCTGTCATGCTGTCTTTTATTTCTTCAACAACAACACTTTACCGTACACATGGCGGGAAAGTCAAATTTTGCGTGAATTTTCGTACACCCTTCAAACCATAGACGAATATAGTATAGACACATTTATAATCTCATCTGACGTTTCATTTCACACTCTTCGTCGTAGGTTTGTGGAAATAAGAGAAATTTGATAAAAATTAACTTACACCAGGTGGAGTTACAAAATATGTTCACTTAACCTTTTAATGTCGTTTTGGTGTATAACTGAAACATTTAAATATATTTTGCACTTTTTTGTTGACTTTTATCGTTGGTATACATTTGTATTGTATTTAACACAACTAGTTTGCCACGAAAACGCGAAATTCGGTTGCTGGTCCTTTGTTGGACGTTGTTTACTATTGCCTCTATCGGGTATTATTTAACCCACGTTTTCCACCATCCAATGTTTACTTGCAACCATACCTACGACGTTTAGTTTATAGAGAGAATTAATGTGCCTATACTATATTCGTCTATGCTTCAAACAATTAAATGCCATCAGTTGTTCTAATACTTTTGTCAAATTAGTGTAAAATGTAAGCTCTACAGCTTTAATGCGGTAAAGTTCTTATGACACTGTGATTTTTATGACTTTGTTCTAACTGAGGCAGATGCACTGAGGAAGTTTGGTTTTGTTTGGAGAACTCCGGTTGTCAAACTCAAGACCATAGAGTAAATTAGAATAGAAAAGTCATTTCTCTCATCTGACGTTTCATTTCACACTCTTCGTCGTAGGTTTGTGCCATAGACCAATACATACATAGATACTTTTATTCGTTCAATAAATTAAACGTCATAGGTACGGTGGAAAGTAAACATTGGATGGTGGAGAACATGGGTTCAATAATACCAGATAGAGGCAATAATAAACAACGTCCAACAAAGGAACAGCGACCGAATTTCGTGTTTCTGTGGCAAACTAGTTGTGTTAAATACAATACAAATGTATACCAATGTTGAAAATCAACAAAAAAGCGCAAAATACTTTAAATTTTTCAGTTCTTCACCAAAACGACATGAAAAAGTTAAGTGAACATATTTTGTAACTCCACCTGGTGTAAGTTAATTTTAAATTTAATTGCTCTCATTTCCACAAACCAACGACGAAGAGTGTGAAATGAAACGTCAGATGACAGAATAAAAGTATCTATATATATATTGGTTTATGGTTTGTGCAAATGAAAGAAATTCGACAAAAATTAATTAAAACAAGGTGGAAGTTACTTGAACTGTTGATTTAACTTTTTCATGTTATTTTGGTATAGAACTGTGAAATTTAAATTTATGTTACACTTTATTGTTGACTTTTATTGTTGGTTTACATTTGTGTTGTATTTAACACAACTATTTTGGAACACACAAACACGAAATGTGGTTGTTGTTGGTTTGTTGGAGGTTTTGTACTAATGCCTCTATCTGGTATTATTGAATCCACGCCTTGCAGCATCCAACTTTTACATGCAACCAAACCTATGACGTTAACATTATTGAGAGAATAAACTTGTGTATTCTAATGTGCTCTATGCTCAAGACAAATGCATGTCAACATTATAAGTAAACAAAAATGTACAAAAACAAAATACATATGTGGCAAAACACACGAACTGCCTAGGCCAAAAATAAAATATGACCGCATTCTAAAAAAAATGTTGTTAACTTGTAGACATTAATGTCAGTGGCCCGAAAACGAACTTTTATCATTTTTGACCAACTTTGCGTAGAGTTACCATACTTTAAAGTCTATGAGTTTTGCCACGTATGCCTGCATTTATTGCTACATATATAATTGTTATAAATGTAGCGAATGTTTTAGTGTCAACACTGATTATTGAAGCATTTTAATACAATTACCTAATTTGGAGAAATCAAAAAAGTTGACCCACAAAATCGAGAATACAATACAAAATTGCCCATATTTTGAAATCGGTACTCTTAAAAATTTTTAAATTGTTTTTATAGCCTCCACTGTAAGTGATAAGGGTATATATCAGTTTGTCATTCTGATTGTAACATATAGAAATAAGGCTTTGCGACCCCATAAAGTAAATATATTCTTGATCCTTATAACAACCGGAGTCGATATAGCCATGTCCGTCTGTCCGTCTGTTGAAAACATTCTCACGACTTCAATCGGCGATAACGCGGTTTGGTTTTTGGCAAGAATGTTCCACGTATTCCTGAGCAGTTTGGTATTGAAAATCAGCGAAATTGGTCCATTGGAAAAAATTTTATGATTGGAAACGTAAAAAAACTCATAAAATTTTCACATTAATTTTTGTAGTTTTATACTAAACTACTCCTTTTGCCGTGTGGTGAATTTCCATGTTGAAAATCTTTGTTGTTCTTTATAATAGGTAAGTACTTTAGAATGTTTAGATGTACTTTCATGTGTTCATACATTTATATGAATTTTGTCCCACTTTATAAGGTCGCTGTGGCCTGATGGGTAAAGGGTTGCGCGTTGGAGTCTGAGGGTTGTCGGTTCAATTCTCGTCCCAGCTTGTTTTTTTTTAACAGTTCTTCAAAAAATGCTTATTTATTTTAAAAAAATGCTTTTTTATTTTACTTGTGAACAAGTAACTTATTTTTATTTTTTAAAAAAGGAAATTTTCTTAAAAGAAAGTACATTTCTTAAGTACATTTCAAAGTACATTTCAAAGTACATTAAGTACATTAAGTAAATTTCAAAGTACATTTCTTAAGTACATTTCTTTCTTAAGTACATTTCTTAAGTACATTTCTTCTTAAGTACATTTCTTAAGTACATTTCTTCTTAAGTACTTAAGAAATGTACTTAAGAAATGTACATTTCTTAAGTACATGTACATTTCTTAAGTACATTTCTTAAGTACATTTCTTAAGTACATTTCAAAGTACATTTCAAAGTACATTAAGTACATTAAGTACATTAAGTACATTTCAAAGTACATTTCAAAGTACAGATTCTTAAGTACATTTTCAATGTGACCATTTGAGCATTGTGAGCATTGCATTTGTGAGCATTTGTGAGCATCCTGCATTTGTGAACAAGTAATTGCATTTGTGAACAAGTAACTTATTTTTATTTTTTTTAAAAAAGTATATTTTCTTAAAAAAGGTCCTTTTTAAAATTTAATATTTTGATGGTTAACACTAAGGTGGAGAGTATCAAAGATTCGGCACAGCCGAATTTAACACTTTTACTTGTTTTTTTATCAACCTTAATAGCCCATTTGCAATATATGCAAAAAATTAAAGTGGTGCATTTTGAACTTCATAAATGATTTGATTTTGAATAAAAATACCTCCCTGTCCTGAAATTTCATTTTAGTGAACAAATATTTATAATCTGTGAAAATATTCATATCTCATGGAAAACAGTAGTCATGTTTTGGTTACAAGCACGCGATTATCGGTTGCTAAGTTCCAAAGACTACGGCTATTTAGCGATAGGTCATAGTATTCAAAAATATGGAAAAGGGTTGAAGGATGTCAAAAAAAAATACAAACTTAGCGAAAATGGAATGTTCACTGGGTTGTGCACTAAACAAACCGTATCAACGTTGCACTTATCATCAATCTCGCCATCATCAGTACTAGTCTAACTTGCAGTTAGGTCGCGTATCGCTTCCTCTTTAGAAACAGATTGAGAAGACTTATCATCTGAATATGAACTTGGCACAAGTCTTGTATTTTCCATATCACGTCTGCATTTCCAACAGACTTTTGAGTTTTCTTGGAATAAGGAAACGCCTATCGAAGGATTTCTGATAGTCGCCTCAGTCCTGACCGGTGACATATTCTGCCATAAGGATAAACGCAAAACCCTTCTCCAATTTAATTTTGCGTGTGGCATTCTGGCTTCTGTTCGCACCATACTTCTTGGAATGAAATTTCTTATTACGATTTCGAGTATGAAAACATAGTTATTTTTGGTTCCATTAAAGCCTTGTAGACAAATATTTTTACTTTTAAATTATTTCTAGTAATATCAGAGTTGTATTATTATAATTATTTAATGAAACGGTATTTAAAGAGAGGGAGGTATTTTTGTTTAAAATCGGAATATTCAAGAAGTTTAAAATACACCGCTGTAATTTTTGCATACTTTATATTACAAACGAGATATTCAGCTTGATAGAGAAAGGCAATTTAAAAATATCGAAGAGTGCCGATTTCAATATATGTGCAATTTTATACTGTATCCTCTATTTTATGGGTACACGCTGAAAAATCTGTAGTTTTTTGTTGTTTGGATGCAAATATAACATGTGTTTGGAGCTTGTCACAAATATAATATATTTGTGCCCAAACGCATTGTGTTTGCTATTCAATATTACATGTTTGAGACAGAATTATTAATATATTATAGCAAATGTGTTTGCGACCCAAACATATTTGTGTTTGTGATATAAATACAGCCGTTTTTTTGCTCTGTTTATGCTCTCTCGAGAGAAAAAGAATGAGGGGCACTCGTATAACTTGTAAGTGTGTATCTGTATTTTTGCATTATTCTCTCAGTGAGTGATTCGTAAATATTCCTGAATGTGCGTGCAAATTGCAGATGAAGTCAGTGTTTCCTATTTTGGCGGATGTATTGTGTTTTAGTTTCATGTATTCAGTCGTCAATGGTTCATCGGACAGAGGATATCAAAAGCGCCTGATCAGTGAAAAAAGAATAATCAAACGACCTTGCGTTTAAATGGTTTGTGAGTTTGCTTTGGTTCGGAACGACGGACCATTTGTGAAATAAGTGTAATAAAAAAACACAAGTAATTAATCCACGCTTGGCTTGCATGAACTTGATTTGTATATAAATAACTTGTTTGTGTACCAACGCATAGTGATAACCAACGCATAGCTGAAACCTTCTGAAAACAAAAACGTGAGAGACAACATTGAAAGGAGAAGCAAAAGAGCAACTGATTCTTATTTCAGAGAAAATGCATTCAGCAAGTAAACGTAAAAAGGGTCATTTTAAATATTTAAGTTTGTTGTATTAATTATTTATTTATGTTGTATGTTTCCATGTTACTATATGGAGGTTTGGGGGAAACACGCGACTGCTTCCACGTAAGTATATGGATGTTTGGGATGCAGCACACATATGTTTCCACGTAAAAGCATACATATTTGTCAGTAAACATGCGAATGTTTGCATTTAAATACACCTGAGTTTGGGATTTGCAAACATGTAAATGTTGGAAGTGTGTTCCAAACATGTTCCATGGTTCCTGCAGAATATGTTTGGGAGAATATGTCACAGATGTTACTTTGGTGTGGGAGGTACAAAAATGGGTATGGAAAAGTTGCCAATTTTAATTACAAAGAAGCTTTTCCCAACACATTCGTATTTAAATCGAGCACAGCGAAAGTCGTACAAAACCTGACATACAGAAAACTGGACATCGGAAAGCTGCAATTAGCAGAGATGGCCAAGGTCTATACAGAGGAGCTCATTCAGCTACTGGCGCAGAACACACCCCAGCCTCATGATCCTGAAGCGCAATGTAAGTATATTTCCCACTCTATGAAAACTGCTGCAGAGACAGTACTTGGTTATCGAAAACCGCTTAAAGACAAACCATGGTACGGTGCCGCATAGCAAGTGTTGAAAAGAACGCTGGATGTATGGCAATGCTTCAGTTAGTTGCAACGCGAGCCACGACAAAGCGGTTTAAGGGGAAGAGGAGAGAGGAAACCCATTTCTTTAGGAAGCAAAAATGGTTGTGGAGAGAGCGCTAGGGTGAGCAGATTGAATTTTGCAGAAGGAAGACTGTGGCGCATAAATTCTACCGAAAAGTACAAGGCCAACCCAACGGCCTTGAATCAGGGCCCTCCTTTTGTAGAGATAAAGACTGAAATCTTGTCGCAAATGTGCAAAGTATGTTGGAAATATGGAGAGATCACTTCTCTGCTTTACTTGTCCCATGACAATTCAGTATAGATGAGGGTGTTGAGCACATACTGGACGATGGCGTCGACTGCTCCCCTCCTAACCAAAGCGAAGTTAGAACTGCAATTTCCCGGCTGAAGGACACCAAAGCCGTTGATTCTGATTGACTACCGGCTGAGGTGTTTAAGGTTGGTGGCTATATTTTTATTTATTTATTATTTATTTATATATAGGGAAATCATTAGAGATAGCAATTAGTTTTACATCCCACTCCCGAAATTCATGGGTCAACGCACCATTTCTCATATGTTGTATTTGTCGATTTAGGTGCTAAGTCATTCTACATATAGACGATGGCAGCACATATCAAATGACCGTCCTTGAAAACTTCAGAAATGTTGGAGTCTGGTTGTACTGCACTCTGATAAATGTAGGCGTTTTCTGAAAAATATTAAGTTTTAACGAAAAAACTATAATTACAATATTTGTAGTTACCTTTCTTAATAACCACAAAAAAATCGTAATATCACCGCTACAGCAAAAAGTTTACATTCTTTAACTTCTTTAATATAACATTTGTTTTTTGAATTTTAAACGTCAGGGTTCAAATATTTATAGAATTATGTTGTGATAAACGAATTGAAAATGAATTCGGTTCGGCCGACTGAATTCATGATCAATTCGGTTACAACAACCGAACTGACGTCAAATTGATTCCAAATTCGATAGTTGCAACCGAATTCATGCCAAATTCGGTTGCTGCACCCAAAATTATAGAAACTCTAGTTGACAGAACGAATATAATTGCAGATTCAGTTGTCAGAATCCATTATGAGATGAGATTGTTTGAACCGAATTCCAGTTGTGGGGTCTAAATACAGTCGTGACGAGTTCAATTCGGTTGTGGCAATTATTATTTCTCTGAGAGTACATTACAAATTGAATTTGAACCTTTATAATATTCTACTGAAATTTTCAAAAAATAGATAAACATATGTTGTTATGCCTGGTGAACACAGGGTTTTTCGTTTTGTTGCAAAAAGATTCCGGTTCTGGAATCAGCTCACCTAACTTCCCATATGTGTACAAACACAGTTTCATACAAATCGAAGAAATCACCCCATATGTGTCTGATCACTTTCCACGTTACTAACCATATTACAATTGTTGCTCATGATAACTTTTTGTTATCTTCCATTATGTTGTTACAGATATCATACGATAGGCTGGGGCCGCCTTCAATCGGCTGGCATTATTATGGCATAGCGAATGTGTATGCACCTTATGTGGCCTACTTAGCAGAGTTCGCATTTACCCGCCCATGTGTAACCCATACATATCGTCGTGGGGAATGTGTAATGAACGTTTACCCATTTCCCACAGGGTACGGGGAAAATAATGGGTACCTACCCACGACAATGGGGAATTACCCATTACCCTCAGGGTAATGGGGAAAATAATAGGTAGCTACTCACGACGATGGGTAATGGGTTACCCAGGGTAACCCGTCCCCATTTTTGATCGATAATATGGAAAATTTAGAAAAAATTTCTAAATCTCGGAAACGGAGCGGAGCGTCCAATCGAAAAAATATCCAATTTTTGCCAGTTTCTAAGGGTTTTCATAAAGTGATCTAATTCGTATGGAAGAACTTTTTTTTCCAAAAATCGCCAAAATAAGAAGATCGCTAAAATTAAAAAGTGGCTATAACTCGAAAACGGTGCGTCCAACCGAAAAAATAATAACAATTTTACCTTCATAGGAGGCGTTAGCCAATGGGTGTCTTCAATATGGCATCACTTTTTTTTTTTAAAAAATCGCAAAAAAATAAAATTTTTCAAACAAAACTCTCTAAACCGCCCTCATGTTTTTATCTCGGAAACGGAGCGTCCAATCGAAAAAAATAACCAATTTTAAGCTTTTCATAAACTGGTCCAATTCGTATGGAAGAATTTTTTTTCATGTTTGCGGTTTCAAAAGGGATTTCATAAAGTGTCCAATTCGTATGAAAGAATTTTTTTTCGAAAAATAGCTAAAATAATAAAACCGCTAAAATAAAAAGTGGCTATAACTCGGAAACGGTGCGTCCAACCGAAAAAATAATACCAATTTTGCATCCTTCGGAGGCTTTAACCAATGGGTGTCTTCAATATGGCATCACCTTTTTTTCGATTTATAGCCACTTTTTTATTTTAGCGATTTTCTTATTTTGGCGGTTTTTCGAAAACAAATTCTTCCATACGAATTGGACACTTTATGAAAAACCCTTTGAAACAGCAAACATTGGTTATTTTTTCGATTGGACGCTCCGTTCCCAAGATATAAACATGAGGCCGCGATTTTTTGTTTGAAAAATTTTAGTTTTTGCGATTTAAAAAAAAGTGATGCCATATTGAAGACACCCATTGTTTAATCATTAAGCTTACTTAGAACTCACTTTATTTATTATGATAATTATTATTTATTATAAATTATTAAGCACATCGACGAAAGCAAACTCGACCATTTTCCAAATTGCAAGAAAGCAGTAGAAGAAGCTGGAGTAAATTTTGTTTGGCAAAATACTAAAATGAAAAGTGCATTAATGCAACTGCTAACTGAGTTTGAAAATCGTTTTGTTGACTTTAAAAAGATCGCAAGTAAGATGGAGGTTTTTAAATAACCCCTTCGCAGTGGATATCGACAACGTACCAACCGATTTGCAAATAAACGTCATAGACTTGCAAAGCGATACCACACTTAAAATAGCATTTAAAGAAACAACAGACTTGGTGGATTTTCATGGGAGTTTACTTTCTGAAAACTACAAGGAGTTAAAAAAGTTTACTCAGCAAATAATTACTATGTTTGGTAGTACATATATTTGTGAACAAACTTTTTCAATTCTGAATTATCGGAAAACAAACACTGTTCCCGATTATCGGATTCACATTTAGACGCAATTCTTCGCGTCTCTACTTCAAAACTGCATGCTGATGTAAAACAACTATCAAGTCAAATACAACCACAGAAATCTCATTGATTTTATTAACTAAAATAAATGTACAAATAGACAACAAACTATTTATTTTTAAAACTTAAATAATTGTACACAAATATTGTAGGTTGACTAAAGTCTATCTGCTTGGCGGGGATTCTACAATGTGAGATTTATTATCATATGTAGTTTATACATCGGTGTTTTAATTTTCACGATGCATGACTCATAGGATGGGCCCCAGGGGGCGCGGCAGGTCCTAGTCATCCAAGTGCGGCCAGCACTAAGCCCAACGTAAAATAGTAGTCGATTGGACGCATCGTTTCCAAGTTATAGCCACTTTTTTAATTTACCGATTTTCTTATTTTGGCGATTTTTTGAAAAAAAATTCTTCCATACGAATTGGACCACTTTATAAAAAACGCTCCGTTTCCGAGATAAAAACTCGAGGGCGTTTTAGCGATTTTTTGTTTGAAACATTTTATTTTTAGCGTTTTAAAAAAAAAAGTGATGCCATATTGAAGACACCCATTGGCTAAAGCAGGCCTTCCCAAATGGTGGGCGCAGAAAGATTCTTGGGGGGCGCGAAGACATTATCACCAACATGTTAGAATATGTTTTTGTTTCAGTACTTTTATGGTTGTTTACTTCTAAAATGAACATTCTTTTATGTATTCGTCGCCAGGCGCTAACTGCCTCCATTGTACATAGGTGGTCCCTAGCAAAGAATAACATCAGATGATTTGCTGCTACTAAAAATAGCAACCGATTTCATGCAAATTTTGTTTACTTCTTTGCTTTGATATAAACGTTATTCATTCTCGTCTTTAAATTCGTAAAAGATAGAAGTAAAAATTGTAAGCCTAAAAATAAAAGGTACAAAAGTTTGTGAATAAAAGCAAATGAATTCTTCTCTAATTAAAAGCAAAGAGCCAAAGTGTTTTCATTATAAATAAAATTGTGGATAAAAACTTAAACCTCGATATCACAAGAAGTGTTTTTTTTTTGTTTGGCGCCTTGACGCAACAAGGAATAACACCAAAATTGTATTGCTCAAATCCAATATCAATATCACCTGACCAACAGCAAGCAATATCCCACAGGTACGGCATTCCGGCCACCAAACCAACAAGAAACTATTGGAACGGCACTCCGACCAACCACCAAACCTAGAAAGAAGCTATTGGCACGGTATTTCGGCCACAACCCCAGGACAATACCAATCTTACCCGGTGATGGCGCAAACAACATAAATTCATTCTAATTGAAAATAAACTACACGTGTTTTATTCAATTTTTAGTTTCATTTTGAGTGCGTTAATAAAAATGACATCAAAAACCAAAAAGAGGCTTTTTAATGAGGAGTATATCAAATTTGGTTTCCCATTTATACTCAAGGATGAAGAACAACTACCACAGTTCGTTATTTGCCACAAAGTTCTTTCAAACGATGCAATGAGACCCATAAGATTGCAGAGGCACCTAAAGACAATGCATCCAGAATTAGAAAACAAAAGTTATCAAGACGCCTGCATTAAAAATAATGAGACTGGACTCAACTGCTTTATTTATGTGGAGGCGCAGAAAGCAATGGAGGCTACTTACGAGATAGCATTAATTATTGCTAAAAATAAAAAGGCCCACACACTTGGAGAGACCGTAATTAAGCCGTGCCTTTTAGCTGCCGCTGGTAAAATGATGGATGCAAATGCTGTTAGACAATTGTCCAAAATTCCTATTTCGAACAACACTGTCAAAGGGCGAATAATTATATGACAGAGAACCATTAAGGAGCAATTGATTCTGCAGGTAAAGCAGTCACCTTTCATAGCTTTGCAGTGCGATGAGACGACGGATGTGTCAAATGCTTGCCAACTTTTATTTTACTGCAGATACATCATGGAAAAATAAATCTGCGAGGAACTTTTGTTTTCCATATCCTTTACATCGAACTCAAGGCGGCAAGATATTTTTATGGCTTTGTCGGAATTCTTAGAGGTGAATGAAATTCCATGGACGAAAATCGTTGGTATTTGTACGGACGAAGCACCTTCAATGCTAGCTATCGTATTCTTAAAAAACCTCCAAACTTTGTATCCTTTCCACGTCTTAGTGACGAAACATTTCGACTGAACATTTTGAACAATTAATTGTAGAGCACTTAGACGCTTTGGGTAAGGAATTTAAAAAGTATTTTTCTGATACTAACTCCGATTCTTGGCAATGTAAACTGATGAGTAACCCATTTGTAGTAGATGTGGTGTCATTGCCTGAAACGATCCAGGAGGAAGCAACCGAGTTGAAGTGTGACTCCTGTGCAAAAAATGTTTTTGAATCGTTACATTTTCAAAAATTTTGCTTAAAATATATATATGCAAATATATCCAAATGTAGCAACTTGTGCATTAAAACTTCTCATTCAATTTTCATCCACATACCTATGCGAAAAGAGTTTTTCTTCGCTCTTAAATATAAAAACGAAGTATCGATCACGCTTAGATGTTGACAATGATCTCAGATGTGCACTTTCAAAAATATCGCCAAATAATAAAAAGCTGATTGAGCGACATACAAATTGTCAAAATTCGCTAGCAACTGTAAATTTATTTGTTTTTTTTTTTTATTGTATTCATTTTTCTTTTTTTGTCAATTAATGTTAATATTATTTTTAATGTTAATCAGAACAAAAAGATCTCACTGCTGAATTAAATTCATTTAAGTTTTTTTTTTATATATGATTTGAAGTTCCTATAAATATCTAATATTAATACCTAATATTTATTATATAAATAACAATTTATAAAAATAATACGTATGATATGGTCACTTGCCTTTGGGGAGGCGTAAGCCTGAATGAGTTGGGAAGCCCTGGGCTAAAGCCTACTGTGGAGGTAAAATTTTTATTACTTTTTCGATTGGACGCACCTTTTTCGAGTTATATATACTTATATATACTTTTTTATTTTAGCGATTTTCGTATTTTGGGGATTTTTTGGAAAACAAATTCTTCCATACGAATTGGACCACTTTATAGAAAACCCTTAGGAACCCGCAAAAATTGGATATTTTTCGATTGGACGCTCTGTTTCCGAGATAAAAACACGAGGGCGTTTTATCGATTTTTTGTTCGAAAAATTTTATTTTTAGCGATTTAAAAAAAAAAAGTGATGCCATATTGAAGACACCCATTGGATAAAGCCTCCTATGGAGATAAAATGTTTATTATTTTTCCGATTGGACGCACAGTGTTCGAATTATAGGCACTTTTTTATTTTAGCGATTTTCCTATTTTGGCAATTTTTGTAAAAAAAATCTTCCAGACGAATTGGACCACTTAATAAAAAACCCTTATGCTTCGTTTTCTTTATGTCAAATTCAATGGCAAATGTAGTCAGTTAGGTGAAAACGGGTAGTCATTTGGTGACATTTACGTTTGACGTCATATATGACTATGCTTTGTCCAACGAAATGGCAGTCAAGTGAAAACGGGTAAATTTATGACAATTGACCGATATGGCATCATTTGACAACGAGAATCCATTTGCCAACATGTTGGTAAATGCAAACACATTTGCTATGCAAACAGCTGATTTTGCTGACATTTTCAACAAGCGGAGGAGGAAAACGAACAAAGGAGGAAATCGCGCCAAGGACGGACTTCTGGAAAAACGCGCTAATAGTAAAATTATTTAATTATAGAATAGACATGGACGATGTGCTAATCATAAATGTGGAAGACGTCGCCAGTTCACAATGCAGAGTGCGATAGAAGCCACTCCTGCTTCTGATGGTCAAGCCTGGCCGTATCCACCACTTTTTGGCACTTCTTCTCTTTGCTTCATTCTTTTTTTTCCATGTCTTTAAAGTAGTCACTAGTACTAATGCCGCTGCGACGGCAATTTGCTTACTCGTGGACATTTTGTTGTTTAAAAAAAAATTGAAAATTTTGCTACCACGTCGCTTTTGACACAAAAATTTCAATTAATTTCTTCTTCTCGCAAAAATATAATGAAAACGGTGTGGCAAATGACTGACAACAAATGTGGATGTCAAATGTTGCCATTTGGGTTTTGTGTCAGTTATGACGTTGTAGTGAAAACGCGTTTGACACCAAATGCTAATGTCGTCAAATGTGTCATTTCTGTTTGCCATTGAATTTGACATAATGAAAACGAAGCTTTAGGATCACGCAATTTTGGTTATTTTTTCGATTGGACACTCCGTTTCCCAGATAAAAACATGGGGGCGTTTTAGCAAATTTTTTTATTTTTATTTATTTTTATCCACTTTATGAAAAACCCTTAGAAACCAGGAGAAATTGGTTATCTTTTGGATTGAACGCTCCGTTTCTGATATAGAATTTTTGTTAACTTTTTCATATTTTCGATCAAAAATGGAGATGGGTTACCTTGGATAACCCATTACCCATCGTCGTGGGTAGCTAACCATTATTTTCCCCATTTCCCTAAGGGTAATGGGTAATCGTGATGAGTAATTACACATTGTCTTGGGTAGCCACCCATTATTTTCCCCATTACCCTGTGGGAAATGGGTAATTTTCAATTGTCCACTATTTTCGCCATTACCCAGAGGGTTATGGGTAATCGTGATGGGTAATTCCCCATTGTCGTGGGTAGCTACCCAATATTTTTCCCATTCCCTGTGGGTAATGGGTAAACGATCGCTACCCATTCCCCACGGCAATAACCCATTCCCCTCGGAAATATGAATCCTGCTAGTTAGTTAAAGGACAATCGACACGATCATTTCGAATTCGGTCTATCTTCTTAATCAAACTTAATCTAAATCAAATTAATCAAAGAAATCGCTCTCCAAGTATTCCTAAAACATGGGGAATGTATCATGATCTATATTGTTCTATCTTATAAGAAATTTCATTCTTCTTCCTTTTGGACATTAACATTTTCTCTATTATCGTTTTTGCACTTAACCAAGTGGTTTACCTATTCTGCTTACAACGCTCCTCTTTGCCACTGACTTCTGCAGCATTATCCCGAATGCAGCGTTAGTTTTTCTGTTCCAATGCAACAGATTTCTTTGCTGGCTGGCTGTTTCTTTTTTACGTTTAGGGATTTCTTATATTTACATTATTTCGGTGTGTTCATTGTCGATTGCAGTGATGGATGACAAGACTAACAGTAAATTTATTAACATTTAAAGGGCATAAACCTACATATTTGCCAGACAACCCCCCCCCCCCCACCCACCTACCTTCTATCCACAATCACAGTCAAATGCGTCATTCATAGATGATGGAAATATGAATTATCCAGCAGAATAGCGAAGTATTTTCAAGCGTACACTTGAGCAAATATTGAATGTTTTTCTTTTAGAATATAACATTAGGTGTGTTTTTGTTACCACCTAGCGTTTATCGCTTGCTTGAAGGTAATGAAAACACTAGCAATAATTGTCATTTGTCAGAAATATGGCAGCATTATATTGAAAGTGAAAAAAAATAAAGTAATTTGGCAGCACTGGAAACATCCATAGAGTTTTATATATGTCTTGCTCTAACAAGCGGCATATAGTCTTTTTCTAACATTTTAATTCACAGCAAATAATATTTAACTTCATTTTGATGAATCGCTTACGGCGTCAAAGATGTGTCTGCTTAAGGTGTTGACAGACTGACCTATCAAATCCAATGATTTGAGTTGTAGCTGTCAAAATCAGTATACATATTTGAAAGCAATGGTCTTGACAGATTCAACGACAAAATCTGATAGTGAGTCATGACCATTAGGGGCCAACATTAATTTAAATGCGGCATTTAAATGCCGCTTAATATGACAGAGCTCTCCATATAAAATAATTGATAATCTAAGCAAGTGGTGTAACGAAAACACGCCAATTGTCTTTAGATATAATATTGCTTTGTATGTCTAGTCAATGGCACGCTTATACATACAATGATTGGAATTCCTTTGGCTGACGAATGTATAGAAGAAACATATACGAGAGATATTTGTGTTTACATCGACGAATGTTCACTCTTTGATCTCCACGCTATAATAATTCAATCAAAATATTTCATATAAATTTATTATTAATATATGGAAAAATATAAACATCCCGCAGATACTTAAGCTGACACACAGTACTGGATTGATTTGTGTAACTATTGATTACAATGTGTTTTGTGTTGAGAATTATAAAATTTATGAAATGCGCAACAGCTGAGCATCTAACATATTTTTAAAGAGCACGACTTTGATCCTGCTGCCCAATATTTTCCGAAATAAATTAAAGAATTAACAGACTGTTTTTCTATCTCGAACGAAAGCTTTCGATCGTGTTCAAGACGAAAGAAAGTGATTTGGGTTCCACTATCTTGTCATTTCAAGTTTAATGAAAACATAAATTTTTTAAAAAGTTTTCAGTACAAATTTTGGGTTCTCTATTTCGAATGTGCTTGTCCATAGAATAACACATACCTAGATAAACTTATTCTCTCATCTGACGTTTCATTTCACACTCTCATCGTAGGTTTGTGGAAATGAGAGCAATTAAATTTAAAATTACCTTACACCAGGTGGAGTTACTAAATATGTTCACTTAACTTTTTCCTGTCGTTTTGGTGTAGAACTGAAAAATGTAAATATATTTTGCACTTTTTTGTTGACTTTTAAGCATGAAACACATAGACGACGACAGGCTACATGAACACACGACTACAAATGCCGCTGACTGCAAATGTAGACGTGTGGCAGCTACTGAATTATTTTCAAGACGGCAACTGCAAAGTAAACAGCTGATCTGTAATGTTGACGTTTGTGTTATTGTGTTATTTGTGTTAGAAGAAAATAAAATGTCTGGAGAATATTTAATAAATATTATTACAAACATAACAAAAATTGTGAAAACAGTTGATTATTCTGTCAGTGGTGCCACTTCAGGCATTGACAGCTCTAACCTGTTGATTGTCGCCCACACAAATAGAAATTAGTTTAATTCAACTACAGCTACATAAGTAGCATAGACAACAACCTGCAGTCGTGTCGCCTTGCCGTCGTTAAAATATTCACTTGCATATAAACGCATGTATTTTATTTTCGACAGGTTGCGGTCGGTAGCCTGTCGTCGTCTATGTGTTTCATGCTTTATCGTTGGTATATATTTGTATTGTATTTAACACAACTAGTTTGCCACAAAAACACGAAATTCGGTTGTTGTTCCTATGTTGATCGCTGTATACTATTGCCACTATCTGGTATTATTGAACCCATATTTCTACCATCCAATGTTTACTTTCCATAGTACCTATGACGTTTAATTTATTGAGCGAATAAAACCTTCTATGGTATGTGTTATTCTATGGTGCTGTCACTAGGGACCAAACCATAGAGTAATAAGGTATAGAGACACCAACTCTCTCAGTAAATTGATGACATTTGATGTGTTGCAGATGGGCGGTGGGATGTTGGAAAGTATTGCTTTAATAATACCAGATAGAGGTAATGCCTAAGTCCATCCAACAATAAATCACCAACGGCATTTCGTTTTGTGCGTTAATATTTGTGTGTAAATGCACCGCAAATATATACTAACAGTAAAATATATCAAAAAAAGTCAAAAATACAGTTTATCATCAAAACGACATGAAAAATTGAAGTCAACAAATTTTGTAATTCCACCAGGTGTACGCCATAGAATAACACATACGTAGAAGGTTTTATTCGCTCAATAAATTAAACGTCATAGGTACGATGGAAAGTAAACATTGGATGATGGAAAATATGGGTTCAATAATACCAGATGGTGGCAATAGTATACAGCGATCCGCAAAGGAACTACACCCGAATTTCGTGTTTTTGTGGCAAACTAGTTGTGTTAAATACAATACAAATGAATACCAACGTTAAAAGTCAACAAAAAAGTGCAAAATACATTTAAAGTTTTCAGTTCTACACCAAAACGACAGGAAATAGTTAAGTGAACATATTTTGTAACTCCACCTGGTGTATGTAAATTTTAAATTTAATTTGCTCTCATTTCCACAGACCTACCGAGAGAGTGTGAAATGAAACGTCAGATGAGAGAATAAGTTCTTCTATAGTATGTGTTATTCTATGGTGTACGCCAATTTACGTCATATAACTCTCTATCGCACCGACCGCACCACGAAGAGTGTGAAAGGAAATGTCAGATGAGAACAATTGCAGCTCTATACGTCATTACACTATGGAACAAAAATGAGTCAGGCGAACGAAAATTTCGACTGAGAGGAACTCAATTTGAGTCGAATGTGAGCGACCCCCCCCCCACGAAATTCGTTCCTTCAGTGGTGATTTTTGAGTGTAGTGCTATTTTTCAAACTAAATCTCAAGTTGGGCCCCCGAAAGAGAATCCTGCGTACGGTACTGGTAGCAGAGTTATGATCAACGAGATTTTATTGCCGCAAATTGGTAAATTGGGACTAGAGGGCACGAGATTCCTACAGGACTAGCGCGACAGTGGACATTTTGGAGTATGCGTTTCATGGTCCCTAATATCTGGTTCTGGCGACTTGTAGTGGCCGGCGAGATATCCTGATTTGATTATATATATATATATGACACTATATTTTAGAAGCTCTCCCCAATCTCTTAATGGGATGTAATGGGAAACAAATTTCTTTTATTTCTTTAAAGATGGACGGATGATGGTTACAACGTTACCGTCAAAGGACCCCGCTGTCCTATAATGATTTCGCGCTTTTCTTGTCAATATGCATAAGCCGAATCTGGTCGATATGTGATTTCAACAAGACGACGCTATATGCCACACAGAACATGAACAGTGGACCTGAAAAGTGAGTTGGTCACCATTGAGGTCACCTAGATTATGCGACTTGAACAAATTTTTGTGGGGTTACGTAGAATTACTCGTATAGCAGCGACAATTGCAGTATTGTCAAACGACATTACAGGGGATACTGAGATGCTATTCTCGAAAAAGTGGTTTAAGGTTTGAGTTCTCGAGTGAATTATGTAGCACATACTACCATTTAACGCCGGGTACTCAAAAAAATATAAAATTGTAAGTATCCGAGGGTTAGTTTTCCGCTCATGGACTTTTTCTGGCACTTCTGGAAGCCATTCTGGAAGCCAATGGAGTTTTTGAATTTCTTCTTCTATTGTCTCAAGGTCCTCAAAATTTTAGCAAAATGTAATTGCTTACCTTTTTAAATATCACAGCAAATGCTGTTTTGAAATCCAAAATGGATGATTCCTTTGAATGTTGTTTATTTTCAATATTGTAACCAAGATGTATCTATTACAGGTGGAAGCGTTAGAACTAGTGTATTAAAAAAACCCGGGTTTAAAAAATTTCGGTTTTCGGTTTCTTCGATTATTCCGTTTTTCGTTAAACCGGTTTTCGGTTAAACCGAGATGTAGAAACCGGTTAATACCCGGTTTCGGTTTTTATGACTAAATGTTAAACTATGCGTTTTACAAACATCACTTAAAGGGTTTTTCAACAGAGGCGCTACAAAAGAAAATCGATAGGGACAGCAAACGACGCCATATTTTTTCCCGCTCTTTTGACATTTCTCTTCAGTAAGGTTTGTCATTTCATCATGGAAAGATATACGAGCCAACAACGAGTCGAAATTATTAAAATTTACTACCGAAATTTGGAGTCAGTGGCCTCAACTTTAAGAGCGCTACGTCCAATTTATGGTCGTCATAATCGTCCTACCAGATCAACAATTGAGCGTCCAGTGGAAAAATTTGAATCCACAGGCACAGTACAAAATGTTCCCGTGCCAGGGAGACAAAGAAGTGCCCGTAGTGTCGAGAATATTGCTGCCGCTGAGGCTTCAGTTCAAGAAAGCCCAAATGTGTCTCTCACATGTCGTTCTCAAGCGTTGGGCATCTCTGTGACGTCGTTGTGGCGAATTTTGCGAAAGAATCTTGGCCTACATCCTTACATGATCAAATTGACGCAAGAACTGAAGCCGCCTGACCACCATAAGCGTCGTATGTTCGTGAGTTGGGCTGAGCAACAACTTGAAAATGATTCGGATTTTCATCGGAAAATCATCTTCAGCGATGAGGCTCATTTCTGGCTGAATGGCTTCGTCAATAAGCAAAATATGCGTTATTGGTCAGACAGCAATCCACACGTAATCCATGAGTCATCATTGCATCCCGAAAAAATTACGGTTTGGTGCGGTTTATGGGCCGGCGGCGTCATTGGGCCGTACTTCTTCCGTGATGATCACGACCGGCACATTACTGTGAATGCGAATCGCTACCGCCGTTCAATGATAACCGAATAGTTTTGGCCCCAATTGGATAATATGGACTTGGAGGACATGTAGTTCCAACAGGACGGCGCCACAAGCCACACAGCGAATGCCACAATCAATTTATTGGAAACCAAGTTTGGTGAACGTGTTATCTCACGAAATGGCCCAGTCGATTGGCCGCCTCGGTCGTGCGATTTGACGCCGTTAGATTATTTCCTGTTTGGCTACGTCAAGTCTATGGTCTATGCCAACAAGCCAGCGACGATTGATGAACTTCGTACGAATATCGAACGTGAAATTGCAGCAGTATCGGCTGATTTATGCTTGAAAACCGTCGAAAATCGGGTTTAGCGTCTGGACTTCTGCAAGCGTGCCCGTGGTGGCCATGCAAAAGAAATCGAGTTCCATACATAATGGCATCGAACGTACTTTCACAGGAATAAAGAACTTCATTGGTATCTAAAACCGGTTTTGTTTTATTTAAAAAAAACTTTTGTAGCGCTCTTATTGAAAAACCCTTATCACACCAAATGCTGTTTTGAAATCCAAAATGGATGATTCCTGTTAATGTTGTATATTTTCAATATTGTAACAAAGATGTATCTATTACAGGTGGAAGCGTTAGAACTAGTGTATTAAAAAAAACCCGGGTTTCAAAAATTTCGGTTTTCGGTTTCTTCGATTATTCCGTTTTTCGTTAAACCGGTTTTCGGTTAAACCGAGATGTAGAAACCGGTTAATGCCCGGTTTACGTTTTTATGACTAAATGTTAAACTACGCGTTTTACAAACATCATTTATTTTTAATTTAATCTTTTTGAATTTGGGATCGACTACCGAGTACATAGCCATGAAAAACCTTGTCAAAATACCGTTGGGAACAGTGTAAATCTGTAGGTCCAAATCAGAGTCTGTAAGCCTAAGCCTTCGTGGGACGTACTGGAAAACTTAAATATGGGCCATATACAAATTGAAGCTTAATTACGCTTCAAAAAAATATATAATATAGACACAGTCGCTCATTCGACCAACCCCATTTTTCAGTACATTTTCGATGGTTTGCGCCTCTATTTCGTGTTTTAAGGCCGTTATGCACTCGGAATTTTTTGCGTAATACTTATATTTCATGGCGCTCTAGAGATACTAGTCCATCAGGTTAAAATCGCAGCTATGATGCGCCCAATGGTCTTCGAGTTTCGGCTGATTTTACGATTTTCGACCACAGTGCACTTATATCGGTTGCAACGTTGAGTGTATGGCACGTATCGTCATCCTGTTGAAACGGTACGTCGTCCATTTCATCCTCTTCAATTTGTTGGAACAAAGACCGCTCAGCATAGCATGGTAACGCACGCCATTGACGGTAACAGCGGCTCCTTTCTCATTTTCGAACAAAAATTGACTTAAGATGCCGTCATGCCAAAAACCGCATCAAATAGTCGCTCGTTGTGGATGCATCGGCTTCTCCTCGACCGAGCCCCAATTGCGTCAATTTTGGTTCCGGTAAAAATGCTCGTCTTGAGCCAAACAATCTTCAGCCCATTCTTCAGCTACAGTGACAATGGTTTCCATTGAATGCACTGGACGAGCGCGTACACGAGTTCTTTTGTCCAATAACGACCCTGACCCCGACTCGCTTCAACAATGGATCCATAAACTTCGTTGATGGCACTCTATTTTTACAGAATTTATTTCGAAGATTTCTTACAGTTTGATTTGAGGCCTCAGCACTTTAGAAAAAAAATTTAATATTCCCACTTTTTTTCAAGCGTCTCATATCATTTCAATCTGTCACTTCGTAAATGTCAAATCGGTCATTTCTCACACAATCTCACAAAATCTCATCTGCCCCACATGACATACCCTTTATTTAGGTTTTGCTTAGGTTTAGGTTTGGAATTCTGCGTTGTTATATCAGTTGTGTAAAAACCGAAAAACCCGGTTGATCGACTTGAAATAACCGGTGACACCGGTTCTTCGAATATAGCAATTTTTAAAAAACGGGCCTACGGTTAACCGCATTCCGGTCTCGGTTTTGAATACTCTAGTTAGAACAGCTGATTTTAATTTTTTCTCGTTGTTGTGGTCCGACCTTGCCAAATGTTGTTTATACCAATTTTCAAGATGTATGTAGTACAGGTGGAAGCGTTAGAACAGTTGATTTTATTTTTTCTTGCCCTTGTGGTTGTTGCCAACAATTACAACAATACCTCCTGCTATAATCTGAAATAAATAAATCTTGGCAATTTCGATCAGCTGAGTTTGACAATGTCGGCCCTTAATATAAAAACAAAATGCCAGTAATTCCTACTGTTTCTACCTTACATATTTTTCCATGACTGTAACTATCAGTTCAGAATTTAAAATTTGATTCAAAAAACACAGAGAAAATTCCTATGATATTTGAAAAATAAAAAAGCTGGCACTTGGTATATTGACATGTCGGATGCGCGCCACCCAGCAAAGCCGCGATGCACAGTGGTTCAGAATCGATTTCCATCGTCCAAAATTCAATATCTTTCCTAAGTTCTGTAAAACACCGATTGTATGCAAGAAGTCAAGGATTATTGCAATAAATCAACATTAAAAAACGCACAGTTTGGAATATTTCAAGAAAAATTACAAAGTTGAGTATTTTTGTGTTAGTAGAATATTTTTCCATTTCTTATAAGCTACACAGATCAGGGAGTTTTTCTGCAATTAGAAAAAATGTAAATAGTCGGCACCAGGATTTGAACTCACGTTGGCGGGCGACCGATTCGAAGTTTGTGACATCAGCGTGACTAGGCCAGTGACCGTCTTGTTCACATTGTAACTAAAGTGTTCAAAATCGAAACCGAAATACCGGGGAAACCGGTTAACCGGGTTTTTCGCTATTAACCGTGTGCCGGTTTCTGATCTGTTAACATCTATAGGCGCGGGTAGGGCAATCTATCTAAGTGAACACATGCAAACAACACACAGCGTTAGCATCACATACGTGGTTGTTGTAATACGTATGATAGTATTGATGTAGCGGCAGCGAACAAACAAGCAGGTCGTCGTCGCCAAGGAGTATTGAATAGTATAGAGAACTCGTGGAATGAAATGTATGACTCAAACGCACTGGCGACATCTGGCGAATTATTCAAAAATTATTAGACTCGTTTTGTTATAACTTGGTCCATTCATAATTTTTATGTGAAACATTGATGCCTTTTGAAACATTTATGCTTTTTGTATTGTTTTATGTAATAACATTGTCGAAATGGTGCATTTATATTGAAATATTCTATAAAGAGAATAAGACTTGTTTATGCTCTTTTACTCAGTAACTCTACATGAGAGCGGAAAAAGAGTGCAATAAGTTCTCTATACTATTCAATACTTTTTGTCGTCGCTCTGTTTATGGCAAAACAAAAGCAATTATTTCAGTGAGCTAAATATTGCTTTATTTATTTTAACAATATTGCATCTGATGTTATAGCAGATGTAAGAAAAAAGAAAGTGCAATAGCAAAAGATCCTTCAGCACAAAAACTATTCTTTTTTTTTATATTCCAATGTAATATTTACTAAAGTGTTCATAGGAATCGAACAGGTACCGTGTAATAAAAAGGTGTTAACACATCGCTCGTGAGTTCGAACACACATTAATTTTTTTAAAAACGTAATTTTCGAATAAATCGGAAACTGGTTTTTTGACTTCGCCGGATAACCGAATGTTAATATCCTTAAAAAAAAATTATGAATTTTAATGTAGTTTTTGAATGAAGAAACACGATTTATATTTTCAAATATTCATAAATATGTAAGTTCTAAATGCCATTTACAAACAATTTTTTTATTCAAATTTCAAAATGATTTTATGACTTAAAGTAGAATTAATTGAAAATTAATTTTGAATTAATTAAGCTTTTCAAACATTTGTTTTTTTTTTTAAATTTCAAAATTAAAATTATTTTATACAAAATGTTTTAATCTTAATAAGGTTTTCATACAGGAATATCTCTTTCCAATTTGAATATAATTTTCGATTTTAAATCAGTTTAATGTGAATTTGAATATATGTTTTAATTCTAAATCTAAATTGAAATATGATATACTTTTTTATTTAAAATTAGAACGTAATTCTCATATTTAAATAGGGTTGTAAGTGCTACACGTGTAATTTAATTTTAAGTAAAAAACCGAAAAAAACCGTTTCCACTGCTTTTTGGCAAAATTGAAAACCGAAACCCGGTTTCATCAAAAATTGATTTTTCGAACAAACCGAAACCCGTTTTCTTGAATAATTGATTTTTCATACAAACCTAAAACCGGGTTTTGAAACATGCCGGTTTTTTGGACACTCTAATTGTAACTAATTGCAGTTGCCGTCGTCGGGGTTTCTCTCCTCTTTCTGTCTCTCGTGTGAACGGCTTTATACCATTATTATTTTATTGCTTTTTGTTTTTTAATCTTCCAAGAAAACAAAAATTTTGGTTTCTTTCTTTTTATGTTTTTTTAGACATATTTTGACATAATTGTTCATAAAGCGCACACAAAATTTTAATTTTTACGTGTTACAGATATTTGTTTTTCGAAATCGAAAATTCTCTTTTTTCAAATTTCATTGACCTTTATCTCATTCAGTTTTAGAGATATTGCACTCAACTTTTCGTTATTAAAAAGACTGAGTTGGGTTGGGTTGAATATGGCAGCTATGTTTTATTTATACCAAGTACAGTTCGGCTGTACTAAATATTTTAAAAAAATATCGTTTTTGAAAACATTTTTGACTTTCGACCCTCATTACTTATTTGCATCAGAAGCTTTCAATGAATATGATACACTGTTGGAACGACTGGTCAGTTCCCCAATTCCTCTGGGTAAGTTTTGCTGCTGCCCGATTGAACACAAGGAAGATAGTTCAAATTTAATGGAAAAAAGTGTGATTTTTTGTTCCTACACGTGAATAACTATTTTTTTCTCAACAAATTTAAAAATATAAATACGCAGCTAAAAATATGATAAAATTATTTTTCGCATTTTGATACTTTTTATACTAATCGGAGTTCATTTGCTGGAGTTCTGTCCTAAACATCCCTTACAATACATCATGTAGCATATATGTAAATCGAATTACTGTCGTTGAATTGCATACAGGTGGACTGATATTTATAAAAGATCAAATATTGGGACTATTATAGTACTTATAAAGGGTGTCTCAGTAAGAATACACTTTTTAATTTTAAAAGAAAAACACGTATTATTTGAGATATTTGCGATGGTGCAGTGGGTAGTTACATGAGAACGTGGGTTCGATCCCTGCTCAAACCACCTTACATTTCTTTCGATAACGGTCACCTCGCCTGGTGATGGCGACACTATCGAGTAATTATTAATGAAAAAGGTTCTCAAAATAACGTTCGGATCCGGCGTAAATCTGTCCCAATCAGTGAGTGTAAAACTAGAAAACGCACATCTCACTGACTATGAGAAGCTCTCTCCAATCACTTCATTGGATGTTATGGGACACAATTTGTTTGTGATTATTTTTATTGAATTGTAAGGAAGACATGTTCCGATTGAGTATGAAATAAAATATCCGTCTTATTTCCGGTTTATTCGCACGGCGTTAAATCGTATGATCTTGGTGCCCACTTGACATCAGAATTTCTTGAGACAATTTGTTTTGGAAATCTGCAGTCTGGCTGAAAGCACATGCCGTCCAGATCCATGCCGTCCAGTTGATTCTACAAGAACTCCATTATTATGTTCCTGTAACGAATGCCGTTTACAGTCAGTGCAATTTCGACCTCATCTTCCAAAAAGTAAGGCCCAATCATGCCGCCTGACCAAACACCAGACAGTTACTCATTGTGGGTGCATTTGTTTCTCCTGAATTGCAGAAAGAATTTCTGAACCCCACATTCGATAATTTTCAGATGGATATGCCCTTCATCGGACAAGATAACTTTTTTAAAAAATTGGCATTGACTTTACTTGGCTTCGTTACACATTGAACGAGTTGCCCTCGCTTTCCATGGTCTGCTGGTTTGAGCTCCTGAGTCAGTTGAAGTTTGTACGCATGAAGATGGAGGTATTTTGCCACAATTCGCTGCGTAGGGCTCCGCCTAATTTGAAGTTGTTGAGAACGACGCCGAATTGATGTTTTCGGATTTTCGGCGAAACTCTCGTTTACAGCAGCAGTGTTTCCAAGAGACCGAGCGGTACGTTGACGCACAGGAGTCTTACTGTCCATACCCGTCCCAGTTTCCTCAAATTTGTTGACAACTCTTCGAATTTAGTTGTTTTTAGATCCTCGTCATATTTTAAAGTTGTAATTTCCTTCTTTTTTTTTTTTTTTTTAAGGCTAAGAGATCATATTTTCTCCGGTTAGTGAAAAAAATGTAAATGCCGCGGGTGGGATTCGAACTCACATTCGCTGGACGATCGTTTCGATGTTTGTGAAGCATCAATGGTTGACAAATTAGGTGCACTTTCTCGACTGAAAATTCTTCGAATTTTGCGAACAGTTTCAGTAAAACTTTCCAAATTTTTGTAATAATTTTTCGCAATTATAACGCGTTGTTCTTATGGAAAGTGTTAATAATCGGAATAAACATATGTGTCAGCTGCCAAATTTCAGAGTTGCCACTTGCACAAAAAAAAATTACACTAAATTTAAAAAGTGCAATATTACTGAGACACTCTTTATATGTTTCATCGAATAAAATACAGCATCAAATACAGCAGAGGCACTTCTAATGCAAGTACATATTTCCCTTTTGTGTATGCTTTTTATGACTACAAGTATCGCTTAAATTGAAATTTTTGTTATTACGAATTTCTTATTGGGCCAACATGATGACAACCCTTAAAGTGACCTATCACTGTTTTCTACATAACAATTTTAACAGCGACGAGATAAATAGGTATGTAAGAATGTATGTCTAAACCAAATGATGATTGTAATAAAATGTTTGATAGAAACAACGGGTAATATTACTTAGCTTTGTTTTTATGACGACCAACAAAATTACTCTGATTGACTTAGTTACCTTCCGTGCTGACATCTCCGTGCGCGACATCTTTGATTAATGTCTAGACATTTTCTAATATAAATATATTAGACAACATGTTGAAATGCAAATAAAATATTTTCCAAATATCCCACACATTAAGCGAAAACATCCTTGAAAATCCTGAGATAAAATACAGACACTATGGTCGTGTATAAATTGCTATGACTGACCTCGCAAGGATTTATGGCTGGTTGAGCTAATTTGTTTTAAATTACGAAAAGGATATCTGGATGCTCAAGATTTTTCTCTTTTAAAGTTCATTGTACAAATAAGTTCCATCCCTAAAGGGTGCATGAGTACAAACTATATCTAATAGATATTTAATTAATTATGACAATGAAAGTAAAATAAATGATTTGGTAGTTATGAATTAAAATTATACTTTTGTTTGAGGGGAATACAAGTCTAGACGTTAATCTTGCAAAAAGAGTTATTGACCAGCATTTGTGGTTTTAAAAATTTACCACAGTAGTTGAATTGTTAAATGGTTTGTAGAATAATGTAAAATAGTTATTTAAAGTAACGACTCCTTTCGATGCTGTAATGTACATCAAGATGATTCGACGAAGAACTTATTAATCCATATAATGTATAAATTGTTTGCCTATAGCACTCAATGACACCGTAGCATTCTACTGTGGTGAAAGATTTTTTAAAATCGGATGAGTACTTTAGAAGATTACCCCCTACATACAAACTCACAAGCACTTCCTCTTTATAATATTAGTATATAAGTAGATATAGATAAAATGTCATGCGTGTCTATATTCCCAGGATTAACTACAAATTCGTAGCTTCTAGAGTGAATATTCGAAAACTTTCGCCTTCAATCTACAACATAGACAATTTTTACGAAACATCTGTGCACGCACCACTGGTTGCATAACTTTTTACTTGTTCCTTTACTGTTCAACTAGTGAAATGTTTCCCCTTAATAATCCTCAAACATTTATGGACAAAATGATTGCCATTCCATTGCAATCAAATAAAATTATTATTGAAACAAATTATATTTAAAATAAAATCAATTTATTTCAAAGTGCTCTCGTAGCCCTCCCTATCAGTTTGAATGTTAGCGACCAAATGTTTCAAGGAATACAACAAGGAGCTCAACAAATGGTTGACACCAGAAAGGGGTCTTAAGTGAAATGGAAAAAGAAACCGATTCAACAATATCCACATTGTAATGACGACTTTGGCAGGGATTTAGCTCAGACTGTTTTAAGAATATTAAAGCTTAAAAGTTGAAAATTTTGTGTGGTGGGGTTGTGATATATATGTATGTGTGTCTTCAGCGTTTTTGTGGGTAATGCAGTGAATGGAGATAAAAATGAACATGAAATAATGATGAAGGGATCATGTCAGATTAGATGGCAATTGAAAATAATTAAAAGTTAAATGAAACGTAATGACTTTTAAGAGTATTAAAAGAAAATTATGGGAAACCGTTTAAATTGCAGGTATTGAACTTAAAGAAGTTAACAAACACTTCTACAACCCTTATAAAAATGCAAGCAACGAATGCACCATTCGGATTTATATTTCCAGGCAGGATTTGTCTTTTACTGAATCTGAACCTTGAATACAAATTGCTTCGTAGAGGGTTTAACTACCTCTATATTTCAGCTACACACGGAACACTATGATGGAAAAGCAACGAACTACAATGCCTCCTAATTGCAACAGGTTTCTTTGTATATCAATATTAGAGTATTCAGAAACCGTCATTTTAGAATAACCGGTTTTCGTCTTATTCGAAAAATCAAAAAACACGGGAATTGAATTCAATTCAATTTAACTAAATTGAATTGAAATTAACTAATCTGAATGGAACTGACCTGAACTTTATTGAATTGAATTGAATTGAATTTAATTGGAATGGAATGAAATGGAATGGAATTGAATTGCATTGAATTGAATTGAATTGATTTGAATTAAATTGAATTGAATTGGACTGAACTGAGTTGAATAGAATTGAATTGAATTGAATTGAACTGAACTGAATTGATTTGAATTAAATTAAATTGAATTGGATTGAATTGAATTGAATAGAGTCAAATTGAACTGAATTGAATTGAATTGAATTGAATTGAATTGGATTGGATTGAATTGAATTAAAATGATTTGAATTATATTGGATTGAATTGAGTTGAATTGAATCGAAATGAATTGAATTGAAGTGAACTGAATTGAATTGAATTGAACTGAATTGATTTGAATTAAATTTAATTCAATTGAATTGAATAGGGTCAAACTGAATTGAACTGAATTAGATTTAATTGAATTGAGTTGAAGTGAATTAAATTGAATTAAATGGTATTGAATTGAATTGAATTAATTTGATTTGATTTGAATTATATTGAATTGAATTGGACTGAATTGAATTGAGTTTAATTGAATTGGATTTAATCGAATTGAATTGAATTGATTTGAATTAAATTGAATTGAATTGAATTAAACTGAATTGAATTGAATTGAACTTAATTTAATTTAATTGAACTGAACTGAATTGAATTAAATTAAATTGAATGAAAGGAATTGAATTGAATTAACTGATTTGCATTGAATTGAATTGAGTTGAATTGAATTCCGTTGAATTGAATTGAATTGAACTGAACTGAATTGAATTGAATTGAATTGAATTGAATTGAATTGAATTGAATTGAATTGAATTGAATTGAATTGAATTGAATTGAATTGAACTGAATTGAATTGAATTGAATTGAATTGAATTGAATTGAATTGAATTGAATTGAATTGAATTGAATTGAATTGAACTAAACTGAACTGAATTGAATTGAACTGAACTGAATTGGATTGAGTTTTATTTAAATGAATTGAATTAACTGAATTGCATTGAATTTTATTGAATTGAATTGAATTGTACTGAATTGAACTGAATTGAATTGAATTGAATTGAATTGATTTGAATTGATTTGAATTGAATGGAATTGAATTAAATTGAATTGAATTGAATCAAATTAAATTAAATTAAATTGAATTGAAATGAATTGAATTGATTAGAATGGTATGAAATGGAATGGAATTGAAGTGAATTTAATGCAATGGAATAGAATAGAATGGAATAGATTGGAATGGAATGAAATGGAAAGGTACGGAATGGAAAGGAATGTAATGGAACGGAATGGAATGGGGTGGAATTGAATTAAATTGAACTAAATTAAATTAAATTGAATTGAATTGAATTGAATTGAATTGAATTGAATTGAATTGAATTGAATTGAACTGAATTGAATTGAATTGAATTAAATTGAATTGAATTGAATTGAATTGAATTGAATTGAATTGAATTGAATTGAATTGAATTGAATTGAATTGAATTGAATTGAATTGAATTGAATTGAATTGAATTGAATTGAATTGAATTGAATTGAATTGAATTGAATTGAATTGAATTGAATTGAATTGAATTGAATTGAATTGAATTGAATTGAATTGAATTGAATTAATTTGAATTGATTTGAATTGAATGGAATTGAATTAAATTGAATTGAATTGAATCAAATTAAATTAAATTAAATTGAATTGAAATGAATTGAATTGATTAGAATGGTATGAAATGGAATGGAATTGAAGTGAATTTAATGCAATGGAATAGAATAGAATGGAATAGATTGGAATGGAATGAAATGAAATGGAAAGGTACGGAATGGAAAGGAATGTAATGGAACGGAATGGAATGGGGTGGAATTGAATTGAATTGAATTGAATTGAATTGCATTGAATTGAATTGAATTGAATTGAATTGAATTGAATTGAATTGAATTGAATTGAATTGAATTGAATTGAATTGAATTGAATTGAATTGAATTGAATTGAATTGAATTGAATTGAATTGAATTGAATTGAATTGAATTGAATTGAATTGAATTGAATTGAATTGAATTGAATTGAATTGAATTGAATTGAATTGAATTGAATTGAATTGAATTGAATTGAATTGAATTGAATTGAATTGAATTGAATTGAATTGAATTGAATTGAATTGAATTGAATTGAATTGAATTGAATTGAATTGAATTGAATTGAATTGAATTGAATTGAATTGAATTGAATTGAATTGAATTGAATTGAATTGAATTGAATTGAATTGAATGGAATTGAATTGAATTGAATTGAATTGAATTGAATTGAATTGAATTGAATTGAATTGAATTGAATTGAATTGAATTGAATTGAATTGAATTGAATTGAATTGAATTGAATTGAATTGAATTGAATTGAATTGAATTGAATTGAATTGAATTGAACTGAATTAAATTGAATTGAATTGAATTGAATTGAATTGAATAGAATTGAATTGAATTGAATTGAATTGAATTGAATTGAATTGAATTGAATTGAATTGAATTGAATTGAGTTGAATTGAATTGAATTGAATTGAATTTAATTGAATTGAATTGAATTGAATTGAATTGAATTGAATTGAATTGAATTGAATTGAATTGAATTGAATTGAATTGAATTGAATTGAATTGAATTGAATTGAATTGAATTGAATTGAATTGAATTAAATGGAATTGAATTGAATTGAATTGAGTTGAAACGAATTGAATTGAATTGAATTGAATTGAATTGAATTGAATTGAATTGAATTGAATTGAATTGAGTTGAATTGAATTGAATTGAATTAAATGGAATTGAATTGAATTGAATTGAATTGAATTGAATTGAATTGAATTGAATTGAATTGAGTTGAATTGAATTGAATTGAATTGAATTGAATTGAATGGAATTCAATTGAATTGAATTGAATTGAACTGAACTGAATTGAATTGAAGTGAACTGAATTGAATTGAAGTGAATTGAATTGAATTGAATTGAGTTGAATCGAATCGAACTGAATTGAATTGAATTAAATTGAATTGCATTGATTTAAATTGAATTTAATTGAATTGATTTAAATTGAACTGAATCGAATTGGGTTGTTTAGAAAATAGTGAATATCAACAAAAAATTTGAATTTTGAGCATAAAAACGGTTAACCGACTTGAGAAATACGGGATCCCGGCTTTTTGAAAATCAGGTAATTTAAAACACTGGAAAAGAGTTACTAGTCATTACACCATTTAGCCGGATTCGACTGGTTGGTGTTAAATATAGTCATTAACAGAATAAAATCATGCTCATAAACCTATCAAAACAAGAGAATGGAATTCCAAACAAGTGGTTCCGATGGGAACTTTAGGCTTCGGTGTAGTCAATTGCGTATTTTCCAAAGCTTCTACTGCCAATGCCAGTCATTTAATTTTGGCCGTGGTTAGTGTGCGCGGTTCTTGTACAAAAGAACCTGGTTTTCTGCCCTGACCAACTGAGACTTCTTTCGTCGACGGTCACCTTGCTTAATGATGGCGACCCTATCGAGTACTTAGTCATGAAAACCTTCTCAAAATACAGTTCGGAACCGGTGTGAGTCCCAATCAGTGAGTGTACAACTAAAGACCGCTCAGCTTACTGGTTGTGAGAAGCTGTCCCCAATCCTTCCATGGGGTGTAATGGGAAACAATGTTTATGTTGCCTATTATTTCCGAAAAAATTAATTTTCAATATGCAATGGTGATGTTAGCTGACTCGATATTAACAGTCGTTGATTCAATATTAACCCATTTAACATTACACGTATTATAGGAGTTTACACTCACCGCATTTTTCATAGCCATTGGCTTTTTCATATAGATATGTATGGACATTCATACACTTGCAATTCAAGTCCTGGCAGGGTTTTTCAATGCACATTATTAATTGAAACTATAACAGTTTTAACGCCTACGGCAAAGTTTCGCACGCTCTCTCATTGCCTGTGAAGCCGTACAAGTTTTCATTTTATAAATTGCCTGCTACACAGTTGTAACAAAGTTTCCAAGCTGCCAACAACTATTAGGTGAATAAACCCACTCATATGTACGAATAAGACCCCACTTCTCTGTCCTCATTGGGAAATTGCATTCATAAAGTACATGGCCTTATAATCGTACGCCAACATTTATTATCGCCATAAACACAATCCTGATTTAGCGATATGCTGTGCAATATGAGGCAAACTCTGTCATGAGGGCAAATTTGCTGTCTAACGTCACGAGTTTGCCCTCGCTAGTCATTTCTCATATTTCAACAAAGTATTCAACTGTAGTTGCAACATTTAAAAACATTTGTTCAGTTTCAAAAGATCCTTGCAGCCACTGCATGGCACTTAAACAGTTCATGTCATTTGAAGGATGCAATGCGATTACTAGTATCATGCAGAAAAAAGTGATTCAGGCGAATTTCTCTTGGCACCCACGCACAAGTGAATGATGGCGCAAAATGCAAGGATAACTAAATGTCAAAATGTGTGAATGTAATTAGATTAAGTAGACACTTTGTGTCACATGGCTGATGGTATTTGAGTTAAAGTGAAGTTGAGAATGGAGGAAAATGTAAGAAAATATATTGAAATACATTATGCTACAATTAGTTGGATGTATAAACAATTTAATTTGACAGATATTTTCTTTTCGAACAAATGTAGATACCTGACATCATTTAGCTAGGACCATAACACTATGAAACATTTAAATCTAACATATAATTCTAAAGAAATATGGGAATAAAAACAATTTTTAAAAATTTTCTGACATCCATTTAAGAATTAAAGTTTTGTATGTAAATATGTATGTAAATATTTTCAAACAAAATTTTCAAAATATTTTCTCCCTTCATTTAATAACCAAATTCCAATTTCAAATTGAATACACGTTTGGGAAGATAAGGAGTGTGGAAAATATTGTGAACGTGGGTTAAAAATTCTAATAGGGAGCGGCAGAAGCGTCTAACTTAAAATTGTGAGAAAAATTGTTTGGAAATATTAACAAAAATGTTGAATGCGCGTCAAAAGGGGTAAAACATCAAATGCGCGATTAATCTTGTGCAAAGATTAGGAATGTGGTGAAAATTGTGAATGCTGGCTAAAGGATAAAAATTGGGCAAAGATGGTAAACTCAATCAAAATAGTTTTAATCGATTTTGTCCAATATAAAGCTAAACTTTTTATAAAGGGTTTTCCAATTTGAGTAATATGATTTCTAATCAACTTTTCGCCCATTTGTAGTATATCATGATCTGTCTTTTTTTTTTTAATTGTATTCAGTAATGTTTTCAATTTCACCATGGAGAGATATTCGCCAGAACAACGTTTACAAATTATTAAATTTTCCTTTTTATCGAATTTATGGTCATCATAATCGTCCACCTGTGCTCGCTATTCGTCGAATTGTTGCAAATTACGAGCGTACATTTTCTTTACATAGTGCTCAAGACAAAGAACCGCTCGAAGCAATTTATCGATTCAAAGACGTTGTCAACAATTGGAACTGTCTCAAACCACATCCTGGCCAACTTTTGTGGCCGAAATTGGAATAAGTTGATCTGGACAATATATGCTTCCAACAAGATGCATGTCGTTCCTGCAAAAGAAGACATGGAGGCCATTTCAAAGACGTTTTATTTATAACTTAATTGTATCGATTGTACTTCACATTAAATAAAAAACATTTGAATTTCCTTCACAAATAGTGTGTTTTTTTAAAGATATCATATTACTCAAATTGGGAAACCCTAAACAATTTCGTCATTAAAAGCAAACAAACGTGTTTTTCTAAATATGTTCAAAACTATGGATAAACATGATCGGTATAAGTTGCAAAATATACACAATCCCATGCAATCAAGACAAATGTTTCGCTCATTTTAAGATTTCATCGTTTTTTTTTCTGTCCCCTTCTTACCCAAATACACTATTTTTAACGGCGGCGGAAAGACGGGCCCCAGGATATAACACCCCAATTGCAAAATGAAAATGGGCCCCAAATATAGGGTTTGTTTTCATTATGCAGAAACCAAATTTCAAAATGAAATAGCCTCCCAAGCAATGATGAACGGCCCCAAAAAATTGTGAAGCACGACCCAAATATTTTAGTGGGAGCGGCTTTAATTTTTTTGTTGTAAACCGTTTAAAAATAAGGCCGCAATAAGCGCAAGAGGAGCCCAAAATAATTATTTGTTGTGCACTGATAAAATTTGGGCCAGATTTCATTGACTCTTTGGGGTGTATTTTCTTGAAATGAAATTTTAAAGAATAGAAATTGCACCCCAGGAAAATCAGCCCCAATAGAAAAAAATTGGTATTGTTTTATCCGTCGATTTGATTAATTTCAGAATGCATATACAATACACACATAAACATATTCCATGAAACACTAAGCAAAATAAGATAGAATATAATAGTTTTTTCAAATATTTTGTGACGTCTCTGTTTTCTGTTTCGAGCGATTGTTTTTGGAAAATTGTTTTTCATTTCTTTCTACAAATATAAAATATAGTTAATTGAAACTTTTGTTGATATTGTGTTGAAGCGCCGCAGTCAAAAAAAAAATTCCAAAAAAATCGCGCGATTTTTTTTTGTAAAACGTTTTTTCCTTTCCTTTTAAAACAGTAAAATATAGTTTATTAAAATTGTTGTTGATTGTGTGTTGAAGCGCGACTTTTTTTTTGGGAAATTTTTTTTTCATTTCTACAGAAACACTTATCTTATAAATGTCCTTATTGTCGTGCAGTAGTGCAAGATACAATGCAGATCTACACCTAATAAAAATGATTGCAGCTAAATATCCTTAATGTTTCATTTCCATTTATATTAGCAGTGTACTTTTTAGTAATATTTGGGGCCTAATTTCATTTGCTATTGTGGGGTGTTTTTCATTAAGTTTTATAGTAGTTATGAAATAACACCCCAAAACACGAAGACGGACCCCAAGTAAAATGAAAATGTCCCCCAAAAAATAATTGGGGTCCACTTTCATTGGGGCCCACATTCATAATTAAAAACACACCAAGTGTAAGCGAAAATGGACCCCAAATGTACGGAATAACACCTCACAATTTCGTGTTGTTGTAACATGTGTATTGGTTTGGGGTCCATTTTCATTTTGCAATTGGGGTGTTATTTCCTGGGGCCCGTCTTCATTCCGCCATTTTTAACAAGTTATCAATCATTCCAACTGAGATTTTCTGTCTTTGTAAGTTGAAATATGTTTGTCCCTTTTTCACTCAACGAAAACTAATGTTATTGGAAGTTTTGCAAGTTTTCAACAATTTTATATATATATACAATTTTTAACACATTTCAAATGATTTTCCGACATTTTAACATTTTCCATTTTTTTGGCCTATTTTTTTTAAATAAAATTTTTCTTACGAGTTCATGTTTTACCGTTTTAGGCACTTTTAACATATTTAAATCACTCAAATAATTTTTAATGCTTTTAAGTTTTACCCATATTTGACTCTTTTTCAAGTTCTACCTTTTTTTAGCCACTAAATTATTGTTAATAAATACCCAATCATTACAAACTAATTTTACAGTTAATTTACAGGTTTTCTCCTGTTTTACACTATTATACACATACACTATTATAAACTCATTCCAAATTATTCCAAACTAATGTTCTCCACATTTAAAGTATTACCCTTTCCTGCCCTTTTACTCACCCACATTCACCATTTTAAATATACATATTCCCAATGATGCCAATCTTTCCAAACGATTTTTCTCGCATTTTGAAATTATAGCCTTTCTTGACCCTTTTACACATTTTTACCCACACAAATTATTTTCAATAAAATTCAAATCATTTCTAAACATTTCTGTCGTTATTTGAAGTTGTATCCTTTTTACAAATTTTCCCCATTTTTACCCACATACACTATTTTTAACACATTTGCAATTATTCCAAACAATTTTTATTGCATTTTGAAGTCTAGCTGTCCTTTTCGCCAATTTTTACCCCATTTTAACACACACACTCTCTTTAATATATCCCCAATCATTGTCTAAACCAAATTTTGGGCTGCCTTTAGTAGCCTCATTTAAACTTATATTCCAATTATTAGTCGAACTCTAGATCCAATCAGTCCAAACTAATGTTTTCGATATTTGTCGTTTTTCATATACTGTTTACTTTATATAGGTACATTCCCCATCGTTCCAACCGATTTTTATAGTTCTGTCTTTTTCTAATAGATTTCATTTCAATTTCCTACTTAAATTCTGACTTGAGCAATGACAATGTTGCCACATGTTCAATTTCAAGAAATGACAACAACAAGTTATTTTGCTATCATTCCTTGTGAATGAAAATGTTATTAAGGAGAGACTCAAAGCAAACATTTTCAAAATGGCTTACACATCTGAAGTTCATTAAAATTCTTTTATTTAATGGAAGAATACGTATACTTGTATATCTCTAAAATTGAAGGATAGATTTTTATTTCCGATTAAAAACAAAACTGGAACTAAATTGTTCACAACAACGCGCGGTAAATGTTATACATATTGATCATGTTAGAATTATCTATCAGGTATAGTCGTTTATATAAGTGATCACATTATTTCCATGTCATTTTTCGTTTCAATTGTCAAAATCATATGTATTTTGTTTTCATAGTTTTTGTATTCTTTCATAATGGCAGTGAAAATACAAAAACGAAACAGTTGACGACCCCCGCAAACGTTATAAGGACCACGATTTACGGATATGCACTTGGAATGTAAGAACTCTATATAGATCCGGTGCAAGTATCCAACTGGCAGATGTCCTCGAAAGTTATAAGGCTGACATTACCGCTATTCAGGAAATGCGATGGACAGGACACGGCTGCACAAGAAAAAGAAACTGCGATATATACTACTGTTGCCATGAAAAAAAACGTGAACTTGGTTGTGGATTTGTAGTTGGCAAAAGACTGCGACATCTAGTCTCTAGGTTCAATCCTGTGAGTGAACGAATAGCCACAATCCGCATAAAAGCGAAATATTTTTATATTTCCCTAATTTATGTGCATGCCCCGACAGAAGAGAAAGATGATGATGCCAAAGACATATTCTATGAGCTCCTAGAGGAAACGTATGACCGCTGGCCTGGCCATGACATTAAGATTGTACTAGGAGATTTTAATGCCAAAGTAAGAAGGGAGAATGTGTTTAATCCAACTATTGGCAATTTCAGTCTTAATGCTGACAGTTCCGACAACGGTATGAGACTGATTGACTTTGCCGCGGCAAAAAACATGGTCATTAGTGGTACAAGATTCCAGCATAAAGACATCCACAAGGCTACTTGGGTATCCCCTGATCAAAGAACTAAGAACCAAATTGATCACGTGGTAATTGATGGAAGGCACTCATCCAGTGTAATGGACGTACGAGTGATCAGAGGAGCTAACATCGATTCTGATCACTACCTGGTAGCAGCAAAGGTTCGCACAAGATTAAGTAGAGCGAAAATAGTACGAAACCAGACGCAGAGGAAGCTGGACATCGGAAAGCTGCAATTACCAGAGGTAGCCACAGCCTACTCAAGGAAGCTCTCGCAACTTTTGGCATGTGCAGTGGAACCCATTTCCGACTCTATAAAAACTGCCGCAACACCCGTACTTGGTTTCGAAAAACCGCTTCGCAATAAACCGTGGTACGATGAAGAGTGTCGCATAGCAAATGACGAAAAGAACGCTGCACGTATGGTAATGCTTCAGTCAATTGCAATGCGAGCTGTAACTGAGCGGTATAGGGAGAAGAGAAAGGAGGTAAACCGTCTCTTTAGGCGTAAGAAACGGCAGTGGAGAAAACGCGAGAGTGAGAAAATTGAGACATACAGAAGGAAGAACGAAGCCCGAAAATTCTACCAAAAAGTTAAAAACGGAACTAATGGACATGGTTC
Organism: Phaonia tiefii; assembly: GCA_963931995.1. NCBI lineage: Eukaryota > Metazoa > Arthropoda > Insecta > Diptera > Muscidae > Phaonia > Phaonia tiefii. The sequence goes on along the minus strand of OZ008370.1, from coordinate 189,474,981 downwards.
AGGGCCCCCCTTCTGTAAAGACAAGGACGGAAATCTCGTCGCAGATGTGCAGAGCATGTTGGGAATATGGAGAGAGCATTTCTCCGCGCTACTAGTACCTGAGATATCCGATGATGATGGGACAATCGATCACAATATGGACGACGACGTCGATTGCCCCCCTCCTAACCAAAACGAGGTCAGAACAGCACTTGCCCGGCTTAAGAACAACAAAGCCGCAGGAGCCGATGGATTACCGGCGGAGCTGTTTAAGGCTGGCGGCGATGAGCTGATAAGGTGCATGCATCAGCTCATTAGCAAAATTTGGTTAGATGAATGCATGCCCGGCGATTGGAGTCTCAGTGTACTATGTCCCACATTTAAAAAAGGTGACCCGAGTATTTGTGCCAACTACCGTAGAATAAGCCTTTTATCTATAGCATATAAGGTTCTATCAAGTATAATGTGCGAAAGACTAAAACCAATTATCGCTGACCTGATTGGACCATACCAGTGTGGCTTTAGGCCTGGAAAATCGACAACTGACCAGATTTTCACGCTACGCCAAATCCTGGAGAAGACACACGAAAAACAAATCGACACCTATCATCTATTTATCGATTATAAAGCAGCCTTCGATAGTCCGATACGGGAGAAACTCTATGAAGCAATGTCTGAGCTTGGTATTCCTGCAAAACTCATACGCCTTTGCAGGATGACCTTGACGAACACCAAATCCGCAGTGAAAATTGGTAAGGATCTTACCGAACCTTTCGAAACTAAGCGAGGCCTCAGGCAAGGCGACACCCTATCGTGCGATCTCTTTAACATCTTAATGGAGATCATTATGAGAAAAGCTGCAGTCAATATGAGTAAAACCATCAGCAGCAGAAGTCACATGCTGCTCGCGTATGCTGATGATATAGATATCATTGGGTGCACAATTAGAGAAGTTACTGCGGTTTTTTCGAGAATTGAGAAGGAGTCAGCAAAAGTGGGTCTGACGGTAAATGAGGACAAGACAAAATTAATGGTTTCAACAAGCAGGGTCTCCACGCGATTAGACCAAAGCGTGAACGTTGATAACCGTTATAACTTCGAGGTAGTGGACGAATTTATATACCTCGGATCTGCAGTGAACAAAAACAACAACGTCAGCCTTGAGATCAAACGGAGAATTGTGCTTGCGAATAGATGTTATTTTGGGCTAAGCAAGCACTTTAGAGATAAAGCCCTCTCTCGAGTAACAAAAGTCCAGCTGTACCAGACTCTCATTCAACCTGTCTTGCTTTATGGCGCAGAATCCTGGGTCCTATCGCAAGCAGACGAAACATCTGTAGGAGTCTTCGAGAGAAAAATACTCCGAAAAATGTATGGCCCTATAGTGCACAACGGCGAGTATCGGCGACGCATGAATCATGAGCTTTATCCTGACATTGACATAGTTAAGCGGATCAAGATAACGCGATTGCGCTGGCTAGGCCATGTCAGTAGAATCGATGAAGATGAACCAGCGCGAAGGGTTTTCGAAACCGAACTCGAAGGAAGACGAAAAATAGGAAGACCAAGACTCCGCTGGAGGGATCAGGTTGACGAATCCCTGCGTACACTTGGTATTGCCAACTGGAGAGATAAAGCAAAAGATCGAACTGATTGGCGAAATATGTTATCTTCGTTTTGTAAGGTCCCTGACCTCCCGGGGTTGTCCGAGACCGGATAAGTAAGTAAGTAAGTATTCTTGTATTGTTGGTATATATTTGTGTAGGGTTTGACAACTGAAACGAATGAACGAAAATAAAATGTCTGTTGTTGTACTTGTAAGCTGCTACCATGTATTTGTTTACACTGGCTACAATCGTGTTGCCGTATCGCATTTTGTTTCACACATTACAGCAAATGTTACCACATTTTGTAGTATTAAGTGTGGATCGTTTTATTTAGAAAGTCGTCAGTGGCGATAGCTTAATGGAATAAAAAAAAACAGCCTTATTGTCATAAAAATGTGCAGACAATGTCTTACAATCGTGTAAACTTACAATTTTTGTCTGGCAATATTGTCAGATAAAGCATTGTCAGGTCATTGTCAGACTGTCATTTGAAACAATATTTTCAGACACCTGACAACCGTGTAAACTCACTTGTTTTTCATTGGCACAACATTGTAAACATACGAGGGTTGAGAACGAATTTTTTCGGTGTGTACTCTCATATTAATATTCATCGGCCTGATGTTCTTGCTCTATGTGAAACCCAGGTGCGCGAGGATTCTGATCCACAGGATTTTCACGTTCCTGGGTACAACACTCTATCCCTTTTTATTTCCCACAGAGGCCTTGTGGTTTATGTAAAAAATGGCATAGTGTTTCAGAGTCAGCGACATTTCGACTCACAAGATCCAGAATTTAACTCTCTTTGGGTAAAATTCAAGATTGGAACACATGTCCTACATTTCGGATTTCTTTATAGAAGTCCTAATGCGGGAAGGGAGGCATCCTTTAATGGCTTTGACACCCTTTCCGATTCCATTTCTGAGATATTGGGGAATTATCCAGACAGTGAAATCGTTGTTGCTGGTGATTTCAATGTCCATAATTCCTCCTGGTTAATGCATTCGAGCCATACAACTACGGAGGGCCAATACGCTGAGCTCTTCGCCGCTCATAATAACTTAACGCAATTGGTGAATGAACCGACGCACATTCCGTGTGTTCAAGGGCACAACCAAAATTTACTTGACCTCTTCTTAACTGCGCACCCTGAAAAGTACGAAGTTAACACGCTTGCACCTCTGGGTAATTCGGATCACTGTATCATTTCAGCGTCCGAACACAGTCCCGAAGCGAACAATTTTTATCTACGAAGAGGCACGTTGGGCTGAGCTCAACAATTTTTATCAGCATTTTAACTGGAAGCTTTGTTTTCTGGACAATGACATAGATGCTGCTGCTGAAATGATCGAGAAGATAATTTTGATTGGTATGAACTCATTCATTCCGACGAAAATTATTTCGGTTAAACCATCGGAAAAAAGTTGGTGTAACCAGACATGCAAGAATGCTGTCAGATCCAAAGAGGACGCGTTCAGAGACTGGCGTTCTAATAAAAACGTTGATACTGAACTGCTACGCAAACAGGCAAGATCCAAGTGTGCCAAAGTACTTCGACGCGAAAAGTTTCTTCACGAACAGCGTATTCGTACTAAAGTTCTTTCTTTCCCTAGTGGAAGTAAGAACTTTTGGTCATTTGCAAGAAGAATAAAGGATAGTTCTTCCTCTATCCCAACTCTTCTTAAAGATGACATAACATTCACTGAACCGGTTGATAAAGCTAACCTCTTGGCTGAAATGTTTGCAAGGAACTCTTCCTTGCCGGATAGCAATCAACCACTCCCCGTGATCAATTACGTATATTGTTCCATGCCCAAGATATTTTTTCGAACGCGAGGAGTTAAAAAGGTTCTTGCGAATCTCGTCGTAGGTAAATCCCCGGGCCCGGATGGCATATCTGCACTGGTCTTGAGTAGGTGCTCTTCGACACTGGCGTGTCCACTGCGCAATCTTTTCAACCTTGCATACCGTGCCGGAGTCTTCCCGGCGCGTTGGAAGATTGCTAATGTCCAGCCAATCCCTAAAAAAGGTGATGCAAGTAACCCTGCAAATTACCGCCCAATTGCAATTTGTTCTGCGCTCTCGAAGGTTATGGAGAGTATGGTTAACCACCATCTAGTGAAGTATCTTGAGTCCAATGACCTTCTTAATGATCGGCAGTATGGCTTCCGTAGAATGAGATCTACTGGAGACCTGATGGCGTTTCTTTCGGAACAGTGGAGTCGATCCATCCACCGGCTTGGTGAGAGTAAGGTAGTGGCTCTTGATATTTCCAAGGCTTTTGACAGAGTATGGCACGATGCACTCTTGTCAAAGCTCGCTGCTTTTGGTGTCGGTGATAACTTCACTCGATTTATATCGAGTTTTCTCAGAGATCGCACTATACGAGTTGTTGTAGATGGGGTTTCATCCGACGAGCATAAATTGACTGCAGGTGTACCACAGGGCTCTGTTCTTTCTCCTTCTCTTTTTCTTATTTTCATTGACGATCTCCTGGGTCAGACTGTGAATCAAATCTACTCTTTTGCCGATGACAGTAATCTCTGCCATTCTTATTCATTCGATCGTAGGCCAAGTCTTCAAGAGATTGAATTCAAACGCCGGACGATAAATGAAACACTCGGCCGGGGTCTGGAGTCCATTGTTGACTGGGGTCGAATGAATAGAGTAGATTTTAATGCGAGTAAGACCCAGTGTTGTTTGTTGTCACATAAGCGGACTGCTGACCCAGGTGTGTCGTCATTGTCTATGGACGGTGTGGATATTGATGAATCAGACGCTCTTGATGTTCTGGGCATGAAAATACAATGTGATGTCCGTTGGGCAAAACATGTATTTGAAGTGTCGAAAGATGCATTCAAGTGTCTAGGCTTTTTGAAGCGGTGCAAGAAATACTTAACTCATCTGATCTTCTCAATATCTACACCACCTACATCAGGCCAAAGATGGAGTATAACTCCCATATATGGGCAGGTGCTCCTAGGACTTCTTTGGAGCTTCTCGACCGTGTCCAGAGGAGAGCGACGGTGTTAATAGGGGACAGTAGGGTATCCAACTCTATTGCCTCCCTTGAGCATCGTCGAAATGTGGGTTGCGTGTCACTGTTCTATCGATATTTCCACGGTATGTGTTCCTCGGACATCCGTCAACTTATGCCGGACGTGAGGATATTTAGCCGAAGTACGAGGCTTTCCAGGAACTCTCATCCGTTTTTTATCGAGTGGCCGATTGACCGCACTACACACTATAGAGAAAATTCGTTCTTCAGCCGTACAGTCCGTATGTGGAATAAACTTCCGGCTAGTGTATTTCCCACCAATTGTGACATACAAACATTCAAGGCAAATATCAACAGACACTACTCCCTCTTTCCACCCTCTACTACCTCAATTTTCCTTCGCCAACACAATGCACTGCATTTATAGGGGGGCATCCCCTGAGTGTTGGTTTGATAACAAAAAAAAAGAAAAAAAATGGCTCGCCATCTTTTCTGACAACCGTGTAAACTGACAATCTACACTTTAGTGACAATTTTTCATTGTCTGGTTATTGTCAGTTCATTGGTAGGTCTGACAATATTGTCAGAGCTGACAACCGTGTCACATAGCTTTAGTATAATACAAATTAAACTCTGAAGCGATTTTTTATTTTTTAGATTGGGCTCGCTCGGGAGCGATTCAAAATAAAGAAAATTTTTAAAAATTAAATTCGCTCGAGATTTTAGTTTTTTTTTAACTCGGAGTGCGACTTTTATGTTGCAGAGGAGGTGAATTTTTCGGCTCAAGAGCGGAATTTTTACTTACTCTCATAATAACTCAAAACATTATTTTTAATTTTTTATTTCATTTAAATTAAAATAATTTTATTTAAAATTAATATTATTTTATTTAAATTAAAATAACAAAATTTAAGATTGTTTTTTAATTGTTATGGCCTGGTTCACAGTTGAAAATTCTCCATTTAAATGTAGTTTAAATGCCCGATGCTTGTCATTTAATATGAAAATTTTCTGTGAGCTTTTAAATGACAAGATTTCAAACTCGTCTTTAATGTATGAGAAGTTCATACTAAAAGCTTTCAAGGTCTGATAAATTTTTCTAAATGAAAAATGTTTGGGTTTCGTTGGAATAATAGATAATTGAGGAAATCACACTCATTGGCATGACTAGTTTAGAACTCCGGGACAAGTTCATTATCAGATGCCTACTCACTGTGCCTGAATTGGTACCATTGATAGAATCATCAATCGTTTATATACAAACTTAAATATGCTATTTAAATATTGGTATCGATCACAAATGCCTCAGAACCAACTCAACATGAAAGTCAATTGTTCCAACAACTAGTCATGCCAGTGAGTATGATTTCTGGAATTATTTCTTATTCCCACAAAAAACAACCACTTGCCACTTAAAAAAATATATCAGACCTAGAAACGCTATAAAGGGTGGGCCATGTAAAATTTGGAATTTAATTTCGTTTAAAAAAATAAAACTAATACATATATTTTTCAAAATTAGGATTTTATTGGTAAGAACAGTTATGAATGAAACATAACCTCGTTCAAATCTTTTCCACGACTTGCTTTACAATACCTCATTCGATCTACACAATTTTTTAGTACATTTTCGATTGATTGGGGCTCAGTGGACTTGGGATTGTTTGTGTAAGACATATCTTTCACGACGACCAAGAGACAATATTCTAACAAAGTCAAATCGCAGCTGCGAGGCGGCCAATTGACTTCCGACTTCCGGCTGATTATGCGGATTTCGAACACAGTGCACAAAAGATCGATTGTTACATTGGCTGTGTGCTACGTGCTGTCCTGTTGAAACCATACGTCGTCCATGTTAGCATATGGCATGGCAACGGCGCCATTCACGGCAACGGCGGCACCATGCTCATTTTCGAAGAAAAATGGGCCTGTGATGCCGCAATGCCAACAATTGCACCAAACAGTCAGTCGTTGTGGATGCATCGGCTTCTTCTCGATGACGGGTGGATGTTCTGACAAAGCGACAATTTGTTAACCTAGCCCCGAGTTGAAAATGAGCTTCATCGAAAAATATGATTCTTTGGTAAAAATTATTATCCTCAGCCAAGCGATCTTCACCCCATTAAGTGAAGCGACAACACATCGGATGGTCACGAGGCTTGGACTAATTGGACTTTATAAACCTTCTTACCGAGGGGTTTATTAGGAGTATTTAGTTATTATTACGTCGCCTTCGGATATAGAATTCCTTACAGACTACTTACTAGGGTGGAGTGAAATTCAAAAAAAAAAAGTTACACTCGGAAATAGATGTAGTTTTGGATCCGTAAAAAGAGAAAAATATGCGAAAAAATTTAAAAAAATGTTAGGGGCGCGCCACGCCCTCGAAATTTTGAAATTACCGCTACTTTGGCGTTGATTTCAAAAAATCCTAAAAACTATTTCGAAATTTCAAAGTTTGAGATTGTTCAGTACCCACACAAAAGTATTTGAGGCAAATACGAGGATGATCGACTACCATTTGCAGCTTTGGTGTCGATGTCAATATTAAGTCAAGTTTTTGAAGAAGGGCTGATTTGGGTTATTTTACTTTTTACAATTTTTCGATCATAAAAAATTTGTTTTTAATTTTTTCATGACTGTATGTCATTAGTAGCATAATTGTGAACATTTATTGAGCTGAAACTCCAAAATCGGTTCAGGGGTTCAAAAGATACACGCCTTCAAACATGCTTTTTTTCATTTTCGTTAAAATTGTCATTTGCAGTCACTTCAAAGAGAATAACAAGTATAAATTTCTATAACTCATGAACTATTCATTAAATTTTGATGTGGTTTTCACCTATAGTTTTCTAATTAACAAGGAAGATATATAAATAATCGAATTCAAATAATGGTCTTATGGCACACCGACGCTAATAAGGTGGAATTTTAGTTCTAAAAAATGTGAAACAACCAGTATGCTTGGATTTCTCTTTCACTTTGGCAATGTCTATTAGTCTTCGTCTATCAGTCTAATTTGGTATCGTGATCAAATACCATGGCTGGGCTTCTTCGAAATACTAGGAATTGTGAAGTTTTTGGTGCCTTATGTCCTTAGCGAATGGAGTATTTGCCTACTTTATTGGATATATTGAGAAGTTTGATGATCGCCGTAAATGAATCAAAAGAAAGTGGTAAATTTCACTGTGTGGGTACTTTAAGCAATGAAGGGAATTGTATGTGGGAAAAAGCTGGTATTCGGCCTATCCTCGGAATATCTTGGGCTTACAAAAAGTATGCAAGTATTTTAAAATCAATACTTACCTTACAAAACGAAGATAACATATTTCGCCAACCAGTGCAATCTTTTGCTTTATTTCTCCAGTTGGCAATACCAAGTGTACGCAGGGATTCGTCAACCTGATCCCTCCGGCGGAGTCTTGGTCTTCCTATTTTTCGTCTACCTTCGAGTTGGGTTTCGATAACCCTTCATGCTGGTTCGTCTTCATCCATTCTACTGACATGGCCTAGCCAGCCCAATCGCGTTATCTTGATCCGCTTAACTATGTCAATGTCAAGATAAAGCTCATACAGCTCATGGTTCATGCGTCGCCGATACTCGCCGTTGTGCACTATAGGGCCATACGTTTTTCGGAGTATTTTTCTCTCGAAGACTCCTATAGATGTTTCGTCTGCTTGCGATAAGCCCCAGGATTCTGCGCCTTAGAGCAAGACAGGTTGTATGAGAGTCTGGTATAGTTGGACTTTTGTTACTCGAAAGTGCTTGCTTAGCCCAAAATAACATCTATTCGCAAGCACAACTCTCCGCTTGATCTCAAGGCTGACGTTGTTGCTTTTGTTTACGGCAGATCCGAGTTATATAAATTCGTCCACTATCTCGAACTTATAACGGCTATCAACGTTCACGCTTTGGTCTAATCGCGTGGAGCCCCTGTTCGTTGAAACCATTAATTTTGTCTTGTCCTCATTTACCGTCAGATCCACTTTTGCTGACTCCTTCTCAATTCTCGAAAAAACCGCAGTAACTTCTCTAATTGTGCGCCCAATGATATCTATATCATCAGCATACGAAAGCAGCATGTGACTTTTGCTGCTGATGGTTTTATTCATGTTGACTGCAGCTTTTCTCATAATGATCTCCATTAAGATGTACAATACGTCGCATGATAGGGTGTCGCCTCAACTGAGGCCTCGCTTGGTTCCGAAAGATTCGGTAAGATCCTTACCAACTTGGTGTTCGTCAATGTCATCCTGCAAAGGCGTATGAGTTTTGCAGGAATACCAAGCTCAGACATTGCTTCGTAGAGTTTCTCCAGTATCGGGCTATCGAAGGCCGCTTTATAATCGACAAGTAGGTGATAGGTGTCGATTTGTTTCTCGTGGGTTTTCTCCAGGATTTGGCGTAGCGTGAAAATCTGGTCGGTTGTCGTTTTTCCACGGCTAAAGCCACACTGTTATGGTCCAATCAAGTCAGCGATAATTAGTTTTAGAGTTTCGCACATTATACTTGATAGAACCTTATATGCTATGGATAAAAGGCTTATTCCACGGTAGTTGGCATAGAAACTCGAATCACCTTTTTTAAATATGCGACATAGTACACTAAGACTCCAATCGCCGGGCATGCATTCATCTAACCAAATTTTGCCAATGAGCTGATGCATGCACCTTATCAGCTCATCGCCGACAGCCTTAAATAGCTCCGCCGATAATCCATCGGCTCCAGCGGCTTTGTTGTTCTTAAGCCGGGCAATAGCGTTCCTGACCTTGTCTTGGTTAGGAGGTGGCCAATCGACGTCGTCGTTCAAATTGTGATCGATTTTCCCATCGTCATTGGATATCTTAGATACCAGTAGCGCGGAGAAATGATCTCTCCATATTCCCAAAATGCTCTGCACATCTGAAGGGGGGCCCTGAACCATGTCTATGAGTTCCGTTTTTGAGTTTTTGGTAGAATTTTCGGGCTTCATTCTTCCTTCTGCATTCTTTTCTTTTCTCCCTTTCCCTATCTTTTCTTTTCTCCCTATACCGCTCAGTCGCAGCTCGCGTTGAAATTGACTGAAGCATTGCTATAAGTGCAGCGGTCTTTTCATCAGTTGCAGTGCGACACTCTTCATCGTACCAAGGTTTGTTGCGAAGCGGCGAAACCAAGTACGGTTGTTGCGGCAGTTTTTATAGAGTCGGAAATGGGTTTCCACTGCGCATCTGGATCTTCATCGGGAGGGGGTGGGTTCTGTGCCAAAAGTTGCGAGAGCTTCCTTGAGTAGGCTGTGGCTACCTCTGGTAATTGCAGCTTTCCGATGTCCAGCTTCCTCTGCGTCTGGTTTCGTACGATATTCGCCCTACTTAATCTTGTACGAAACTTTGCTGGTACCAGGTAGTGATCAGAATCGATGTTAGCTCCTCTGATAATTCGTACGTCCATTACACTGGATGAGTGCCTTCCATCAATTACCACGTGATCAATTTGGTTCTTAGTTCCTTGATCAGAGGATACCCTAGTAGCCTTGTGTATGTCTTTATGCTGGAATCTTGTACCACTAATGACCATGCTTTTTGCCGCGGCAAAGTCAATCAGTCTCATACCGTTGCCGAAACTGTCAGCATGTAGACTGAAATTGCCAATAGTTGGACTAAACACATTCTCCCTGCCTACTTTGGCATTAAAATATCCTAGTACCATCTTAATGTCATGGCCAGGACAGCGGTCATATGTTTCCTCTAGAGGCTCGTAGAATATGTCTTTGGCATCATCGCCTTTCTCTTCTGTCGGTGCATGCACATAAATTAGGGAAATATAAAAATGTTTCGCTTTTATGCGGATTGTGGCTATACGTTCACTCACAGGACTGTCGCAGTCTTTTGCCAACTACAAATCCGCAACCAAATTCCTGTTTTTTTTAAGGCAACTGTAGTATATATCGCAGTTTCTTTTTCTTGTGCAGCCATGTCCTGTCCATCGCATTTTCCGGATTGCGGTAATGCCAGCCTTATAACTTTCGAGGACATCTGTCAATTGGATACTTGCACCGGGTTTATCTAGAGTTCTCATATTCCAGGAGCATATCCGTAAATAGTGGTCCTTATAACGTTTTCGGGGGTCGCCAACAAATAGGGGTTGTTTATGTTTTCTTTTTCGTTTCTGTATATTCACTGCCATTATGAACGGTGGCGGGAGGCAAACCCATTCCACCGGGTTTTTGCGTTTTACCTACTGCCAGGATATTTGATTGCAGTCGCCCATTATGGATCAAACGCTGACCAGTATGCAATATGTCGAACCTGGATTTTCTTCTTTTGGTTTCTATCCGCCGTTGGCCTATATGCTGGGCTCATCAGCCTTCAAAGGACAAAATAATATGCCCGATAGATTGATGAGCTTCAGTGATATCAGTCACCTAATAAACCTGACACTTACCAGAGATCGCACAACCAATCAGGCTGCTTATTTGTTTCGCTTTATCACTCTATCTAGCTAACGGAGGTTTACGAAATAGCCTTTGCCCAGGACATACTGCGTGGAAGTAGTGAGCTGCTTGGACTGTCCAATGAAGGAATCATTTCTGACCCCTCCCAAGTGAATGGCTATCAGAAACTTTCCACCTCCACGGAAAGTCCCATGTATAATATACTTCTCCTGAAAATTATGTTCACAAAACTTGTTGCATTTCAAAACGGTTCCGAGATTCAATCTAAGAATTATACACAAGTGCTTAAATTCTTTGCAAACATTTCCTGGCCATAATCGAAGGAATTTAAAATATTTTACTTTCATATACTTTCTGGTTTGAAATTAAATTTAAATTTCCAAATTTATTAACTCTCGGGGACTACAACTACCCTCGTATCAAAGACAGATTGACGTTGCCGTAATCAGCTCTTCAATACACATCTTAACTTAAAACACTTCGGTACTGTTGTTAGTTAGTTTGATTTGTTTGAGTGATTCGATTTGTTTTTTTTTGTAGTAAAAGGCATGAGATTTCGCTTAATGTTTTTTTAGAAGAAAATTAAAGCGCTGATTTGTGAAAAAATATTTATTAGTTTAGTTTCGAACTAGCTGACCCGGCAGACTTCGCCCTGCTGACAAAAATATCGAATGTTGTCATGGCCACCAACGAATTCACACATTTTATATGAAAAAAGCGCCACCTATTTACAAAATTTTGTACTATAAACCTAAGTTGGGCGAATACAAATCTAATATGATAGTTTCATCTCATTCGGTCCAGTGGATTCAGAGTTTAGCCCGTGCAAATACCGTACATTTGTTTTTATATATACAGATGAGTAATTTTTATATTCAAGTAGAGATTCATAAAGCAATAAAAAAAAATTAAAAATTTTCTCTGTGGAGTTGAAGCCGGAGTTGGAGTCGGAATAAGAGTAGGAGTAGGAGTTTAGAACTTTAAATGTATGGAGTTGAAGTCGGAGTATTCAGCATTTTGACAAAACACCACATTAAAAAATGTTCAGAGCAAATTTGATATAAAACTCCTATGTTATATTCACATATTTAGCTCCTCGTTCGTACAACAAATATTCGTCAATGTGCACAAGATGTATAACGTTACAGGACATAGTATCAATTTGATAAGAGAGCAAAATTGTTTATTTAGTAGTATAAACACTTTAATAACCCACCACTTATTTGGATGCAACTGTATCTCTCTATTTTTAGTCGTCTTATTAGTTTCTATTATACTTTGTGAAAAATACACGTAGCAACAGAAACGTTGCCCGATAGCAGCACATTTATTTAAGAACACTCACACCCTCAAACCGTTTTTGCACAATCCGCAATTTCATTCGGTCTATGGGGCGTATGACAAACATTTATTTAAAAGTCTCTCATACGTACAGAGTTAAAGGACATGTGTGTGTAAACAACACAGATTTACAAAAATAAAACTGCAGATGCAATTAAAAGGCATTCCAAATGAAGTGGCAATTTTTGGAAATGACCACAACTGGACACAAGTGAATTAAAGAATATCTCTACCCACAACTGCACACTTGACCCACAGATGCCAATGGATGCGCAATCAAGCGTAGGATTGTTTATTTTGGTTTGTGTTATTTTCCTTTAGAAGTACCTGACTAAATGAGTTGAACAAATTTTTACTTAAAAATAAATGTTCCTGAAATTTGCAATCTAAAACCCAACACAAAAGATGCGTATTGAAGAGGTGATTGCGGGAACGTGAAACTTACTTTTTAAAGTGTTAACATATATAGGCGCGGGTAGGGACTAAACACACAAAGTGAACACATCCAAATACAGTTTGTCCGACTGAGTTTGTCCGGCTTCGATCAGAGATTGTTTGGCGTTAAACTCCTCCCAAACGCCTGGACCGATCTGTATGACATTTTGTGTGCATATAGGGTGAGTCTCAGAATCGGACAACATCCATTTTTCATTCCCCTAAATGATAAGGGTGACCCACCCCTATATAGAACACAGATTTGTCCAACTGCGAAACACAGATTGTCAGGCTACGAAAAAAAACAGCAGACAGTTGTCCAAGGCCTTCGGCCACGGACTGTCCCTGCAGGCTGTGTCAGAGACACGACCATTAAGTTTAACGTAGAATACGCCATCCGATAAGACAGAAAACATATATAACAATAAATGATAAATAACGTAAGCAAATGAATTTATTTATTTGACAGTTACTTTTGATAATATACATAAGCTTATGGTAGGAAAAATAGGATAAATATGTTTTTTTATTTTAATTTACTAAACGTCAACTGTCAGCTGCTGTCAAACAGCATCAAGCAGCATTGTTATTTTGCTTACTTGGCAGCACTTTCATTTAACATAAAAATGTATGAATTAATTTTTTCATATATTTTTTATAATTATATATCCATGTTAAATTCAAATTCACATTTAACATTTTGTTTCACTTAAATACATAAGTAAATATACGAAATTTCAACATTTCATCAATCAAAACAACAGCCGAAGGTTTGTGTCCATACTGAAACAGCAGCATAGTTTGTGTTCACGCTACAAACTCAAACACTCAACCAAACACCACACATATGTTTGAGTGTATGTGTTTAAACCATTTTCATTTGAGAAATTTAAATATTAGGAAGATATCAACCAACATGAAATGTATATCAAACGAAAGATAACATCTTCATTTATTTACAAAAAAATTTTTAAAAAAAGTTATCTCGCCGTTTCCTCATAATCAATGAAATAAAGATTACAACAATAACAATCTGACATGACTCCCTATACCGTAAGGTAAGACGTATTCTACGCCAAAAAAACACACACTATTGTAGCGGCGGCGAATATCCAGTAGCGGAAATCAGGAGCTGGTAGGCCTGAAATCATGACCAAGAAGGCATTCTATAGAATTCGGCAGGTCTTCCCTACACAATACCTCCTCCTTTCTTTTAAACATTACGTGACATTGGGAGGCGAGGCCTTCCATCCCTCTCTACTAGAAGGCGTTATGAAGGCCTGCAAAAATAGTAGATTTAGAAGGACTTACGTAAAAATAAAAAAATATATATGGAAATTAGCTTCATATTTCAGATTTATACTTTAACCAATTGTAATTCATATAAATTATTTTTTTTAAATTCTGCAGCCACAGGAATCGAACACACGACCTTAGAACTTACAATCGGACGCTTTATCTACTGTGCTATCGGATGTTATGATTTTACAACGACGAATTGCGAACATGTGGAAAGACAGGGTTTCAGGAAAAACAGCGTCTTCTGGCATTCTTTTAACAGGCCTGTGGAAGCCTTATAAAATCATGCATTTCGCAGGCATTATTAAAGTAGGCATTACCAAAGTATGATTCCGCATGCCTTATTCGTGGAAGGCCTTGCAAATTCCGCCGCTGGGTAGTTGTCTTGTGTGGGTGTGGAGCACTCTCAGAGCAAAGAGAATAATGACGTGGTTATATGGATATAAAAGATTTTTCGGAAGTGGTTCAAAGGTCGCCCAGGTCGAATTTCCCCCAATATTTGGGTATTTCGGTCGTTTTTTGAATTTTACTTAAAACTCGCTCAATAACCACGATTTTCTTAGTTTGTAAAGTCAACATTTTTAAAGCACAACGTTCAAACTTTTATTGTAAATGCATAAACCACCAGTTTGAACGTTGTGCTTTAAAAATGTTGACTTACAAACTAAGAAAATCGTGTTTATTGACCGAGTTTTATGTAAAATTCAAAAAACGTCCGGAATACCCGATTTTTGGAGGAAATTCCACTTGCGCCACTTCCGAAAAATCTGAAAAAATTCTCAAAAATACTTTACCCTATACGCTTTCAAATAAAGGTTGAGAAAAAAGAGTTTTTTATTGATGGGACACCCTAATGTACATGTGTCTGTTGCTTTACATTCTCTTGTGGGAATAAAACAAAAAGTATTAAGCAAGAAAATACACGTGCTTGCACTGGTCTTTAAATAAATAATTTTAAGTATTAATATTATTTAAATGTAACGTCATCATATGATTATTTTCCAATGTAACATTTACTACTGTGTTCATAGAAATCGAACAGGTACCGTGTAACAAAAAGGTTTTAACACATCGCCCGTGAGTTCGAACACTCATTGAATTTTTTTTTTTTTTTGGATTGCGGGAACGTTAAACTTTTTAATGCCAGGGTACTTATAGCCCCCTATTTACAGTTGAAGTTACGAGTCCTAGTGTATTTTGGGGGAAAAAGATCAATATGGGGGTCAAACCACATGTCACTATGAGCAAAATTAGAAAAATATATTTTATAAATGTTGAGAGAACAATTGTTTTTCACGAATGCATTCTGAAGTCTTTCTCAAGCCAATTTTTCCTGATTTGTAGCGTATTTCTTAAAGTAGTTTGTGAATTAGCTTTAAATCGCATTTGTTGTATGAATGTGATAGTATGTACTTGTATGTAAAATACAAAATAAAGTAAATTGAAAATTGTATTGGAAAATTGGAAAGGAAATTAAGCATGACCACTAGAGTTAATTTGTATGCAGTTAAAAAAAAAATCACCAAGCGGTTATCAAAATTGTAATTTATCCCATGAGCTTGCATGCAAATGGAACCTTCTTCGCCTTCTTTGGACACGATTCTCCCATCACACTCCACTACTTTGATTGTTTTTTTTGTCTTAGGTGGGAAGTGGTGGACCTATGTCTCATCTATGCTTATAAATCGATGCACAAATTTGGCTTTATTGTGGGGAAACATCGCCAAACACTCTACTGAAACATCTCCACGACGGTGTTTTTGCACTATTGAAAGCAAACGCGGCACCCATCTTGCGCACAGCTTTCTCATCTTCAAATCTTCCGCCAATTTACGATGCATAGCACTTTTTGAAATACCTATCATTTCAGCTAGCTCACGCACCTTCAGCCGACGATCATCCAATACCAGTTTGTGAATTTTCAAAACCGAGTCTGGTGTGGACACGTCAATTGGCCGACCACTACGATGTACATCTTGGCAGATCGTACGGACTCGTTTAAGCTCTGCTTCCCAATATTTGACAGTCGTAAATAATATAGCAGACTCCCCCAGAGTAGAATCTAGCTCGGCTTTAATATTGCTTGGACTGAGACCTTTCTTGTCGAGCGTATTATGTGAAAGACTAAAGCCAATTATTGAAAACCTGATTGGACCTTATCAGTGTGGTTTTAGACCAGGCAAGTCCACAACTGACCAAATATTCACGCTACGCCAAATCCTGGAAAGACCCACGAAAAGCAAATCGATACATACCAGCTTTTTGTCGATTACAAAGCTGCTTTCGATAGCCCCATACGGGGAAAACTGTACGAAGCTATGTCTGAACTTGGTATTCGGGCAAAACTGATCCGCCTCTGTAGAATGACGCTGACCAACGCCAAATCTGCAGTGAAAGTGGGGAAAGACCTCACTGAACCATTCTGTACCAAGCGAGGACTTAGACAAGGCAACACACTTTCGTGCAATTTCTTCAACATTTTAATGGAGATAATAATGAGAAAGGCTGCAGTAAATACGAACAACACCATTAACACGAAAAGCCATATGGTGCTGGCATATGCTAACGACATAGACATCATTGGGCGAAATTTGCGAGAGGTTACTGCAGTATTTTCAAGAATCGAAAAGGAATCAGCGAAGGTGGGTCTTGCTGTTAATGAAGGCAAGACAAAATTGATGGTGTCAACGACTAGAGAAACCTCTCGACTTGGTCCGCACGTGAACGTTGACAACCGATTTAATTGTGAAGTGGTACATGAATTTGTCTACCTTGCATCCGCCGTGAACAAGGACAACAACGTTAGCCTGGAGATAGATAGGAGAATTGTGCTTGCAAATAGATGTTATTTTGGGCTCAGCAAGCAGTCCAGGAACAAAGCCGTCTCTCCACGGACAAAAGTCCAGCTATATCAGACTCTCATTTTACGTGCCTTGACATATGGCTCCGAAACTTGGGTCATATCGCAAGCGGATGAAAAACACCTGGGAGAGTTCGAGAGAAAAATTCTCCGTAAAATATATGGTCCTGTTAGGCAAAACGGCGAGTACCGACGTCACTGGAACGCAGAGCTATATAATCTCTATTCTGACGTGGACATAGCTAGACGAATCAAAGTGTGCCAATTGCGTTGGCTAGGCGATGTTATCAGAATGGATGAAGATGAGCCAGCGCGAAAGATTTTTGATAACGTACCTGATGGAAGCAGGAAAAGAGGACGACCAAGACTCCGCTGGAAAGACCAGGCAGAAGAATCCCTCCGTATCCTTGGTGTTACCAACTGGCGAGAAAAGGCGAAGGATAGAGCCAGTTGGAAGAATGTGTTGAAATTTGTTTGTTTAATTAATATGTGTAAGACGTCTAACCTCCTGAGGTTGTAATATAGTCAATAAAAAGAGACCTTTCAAATGGAAATATTGAATTACACAACGGTAGCCAATTTTTTCCCCGTTTACAAATTTGCTGAGATCGTTTACTTTTGATGGCTCAACTAAAAATACTAAACAACGTGGCGGTGCGCAGTGGTTGAGTATCGATTTCTATCGCAAAAAATACAATATCTTTTGATATAGTAAACATTTGTAAGTTCTATGAAAAACCGATTGTAGGCAAGAAGCTAGGGACTATGGCGATGTATCAACCTTGAAAATCGCACAATGGTGTATATTTCAGACAAATTTTCAAAGCTGCCTACTACTTCCATTTTCGATTTCCAAGAAACCAAAAATTTTGTTTATTCTTTTTATGTTTTTTTTAAACATATTTTTGACATAATTCTTCATAATGCGCACAAAAAATTAAAATTTTTTTCGTGATATAGATGTTCGCTGTTTTCGAATGTTGAAAATCGAAAAACGTTGACCACTTTTTCCGAATTTCTTGAACTGTATCTCGTTCAGATTTAGAGATATTGCACTCAAATTGTCTATGATATAAAGAGTGAGTACTTTCCTCTAACACAGTGGATAAGATTGGACCACTTTATGAAACACCCTTAAAACTCCCTAAAATTTTTTATTTTTTCGATTCGACGTTCCGTTTCCGTGATATAGCCATAAACGCGTTTTAGCGATTGTTTTATTCGAAACATTACCCATTTTTGACCGATTTTTTTTAAATAAAATGTGGTGACGTATTAATCACACCCATTAGTTAAAGACTCCAATGGAGATACAAAAGAATATAAGTTTTCGATTGGACGCACCGTTTCCTAGCTATAAAAAAAATGGTGTCCCATAACATCCCATGAAGGGATTGAGGAGAGCTTCTCACAATCGGCGAGATGTGCGCTTTCTAGTTTTTACAGTCACTGATTGAGACCTAAAGTATTACACCGGTTCTGAACGGTATTTTCAGAGCTTTTTCATGGATAAGTACTCGATAGTGTCGCCATCACTAAGCGAGGTGACCGTCGTCGAAAGAAAATTTAAGGTGGTCTGAGCGGGGATCGAACCCACGTTCTCATGTACAAGAGCCGCGCACACTAACCATTGCTATAGCCACTTTTTATTTTAGCGATTTTCTTATTTTGGCGATTTTTTGCAGAAAAAAATTATTTCATACGAAAAAACCTTAGAAACCTTTAAAAATTAGTAATTTTTCGATTGGACGCTCCGTTCTAGGCATACTGGCATAAGGTGGTTTCAGCGATTTTTGATTCGAAAAATGTTAGTTTAGAATTAAAAAAAAAGAGTTAAACTGTATTCCAGACATACGTAGGTTAAAAAATATAATTTTCCCGATTGGACCCACCTTTTCCAAGTTACAGCCATTTTTTGTTTTAAAGATTTTCTTCTTTTGGGGATGTTTTTTTTTAAAATTCTACCATATGAATTGGACCACTATAAGAAAAAGCCTTCAAAATCTCCAAAAATTAGTTATTTTTTGATTGGACACTCCGTTTCCGAGATATAGAAATTTCTTTTAAATTTTTCACATTTTCACATATTTTTTTTCAAAAATGCGATGTGTAATGGGGTAACAGGCCACTAACCCATTCGCCATAGGTTGTATTTGTCCAAACCATATCAATTTCTGGGTCTATACGGGGTAAAGAGTGAATATGTATACTTGTAATTTTTTTCCGTGGATGATATCTATATTAGGGGGTCCAAAAACAATTTTTTCTTTTTCGATTTTCATGGTTGCTCAAGCTTTATTTGAAAGTTTATAGGGTAAAATATTTTTGAGATTTTTTTTAATTTTACTTAAAACTCGGTCAATAACCCTGATTTTCTTAGTTTATAAGTCAACATTTTTAAAGCAAAACGTCCAAACATTTATTTTATATGAATAATAATTTTCTCGTAAATTTTGGATAAATTTTTTATAACTTTTAAAATTTATATGAAAATTTACAACTTGGAAAAAAAATTTACAACTTGGAAATTGGCAGTTACTGTTCCAGAGTTATACCATTTTAAAGCTTTTTACCCATTGTATGAAACTAATAATAAAGGGTCCGCCATCTAACTTTTTTTTTTTTCAACTAGTGCTTATTTCGTGAATGGTAACACTTAGCTCATGTCTGATTTGACAGATAATTAATTTTATCCTTCCGCTGAACGAATATGGTTGTGTATACGCTTGAACAACGCTGCTGGGAAATATGAGAAAAATGGGCCTGCGATCGACTTACAGAAGATGCCGATTTTGCCAAAAAAAAATGATGTTTTCAGATGAAGCTCATTTTGATCGTGTGGGTATGTAAACAAGCAAAATTGTCGCACTTGTGGCACAGAAAACCCGCACGCATACATTGAAAAGCCGATGCACCCAAAACAAGTCACTGTTTGGTGCGGATTTTGGTCCAGAGGGATAATTGGACCATTTTTCTTCGAAAATGAGCAAGGAGTGGCCGTTACAGTCAATGGCGATCGTTATCGGGCCATGTTGAACGAATTTTTTTCACAGAAATTGAAGAGGAGGATATTGGCAACATTTGGTTTCAACAGGACGGCGCTACGTGCCACATAGCCGAAGCTACACTCGATGTTTTGCGCCCTGTTTTTGAAGATCGCATTATCAGCCGCAGAGCTGATGTCGTTTGGCCACCTCGGAGCTGCGATTTGACACCGTTGGACTATTATTTGTGGGGTGCCCTCAAAGATAAGTGTTACGCCGACAAGCCAGAGACAATTGACGCTTTAATGGACAATATTCGTGAAGTCATTGGTGAAATACAGCTGCACACAATCGTTTTATTCCCACGGTGTTACAAAAAATAGATTTTTTTCTGTCCTATGAACCAAATGCACATATTCGGAAAGAGGGGAAAAAGTAAAAATACACGTGTATCGTCGATTTTCATGTACACGTCAGAATTTTTTTTTTTTTAAGATTGAAGTATAAAGCTCGTAGTGGCCTGTGTGAAAGCCTTTGGACCGATTTTTAACCCTTTTTCAGTGATCCAATCGAGCTGATTTTTTGCAGGCAGACTCGTGGAAATGACTGTATCACCTCAAATTTTTTAAAAACAATTTTTATCAATTCTCAGATTTTCCCCAATTTTTATTATTTTTGTAAAAAAATATTTTTTTCACTTTTCTTAGCATTACTTGAAGGGACTCTAAATTTTTAAACTACTTAAGCGTGACGAAAAAAAAATGTTTTTTGACCCATCCTACTCGATATAGTTGCAGTTAATCAATAGTAACCTTCTAACACTAAACAGTTTTTGACTTTTACAACACTTACAACTGGTCTGACAGATGAAATAAGGAATTGCAAAATTGTTTTAAGTTCTGTTATGCGATTTGTATATATTTCATCTGAAAAAAATGCAGTGTCCGACGCGAAATAACTTTTGTTACGTTTGTGGCTTATTCGCACCAAGTAAAAATTTGAAAAATATTACTAAAACAGTGGTGAATTCGTTTCAGAAAATATTTAAGACTGCTTATGTTCCTTACTTGTGGTATACTCCGGAAGTCGTGTGCGACTATTGCTATAGAAATTTGTGCAAGTTTACTGATGGAAGGTCAACAATAAAGTACGCTGTACCAACAATTTGGCTACCACGCACGGAGCACTGCAATGAATTGTGCTACTTTTGTGTAACTTTTGCTCACACAAAAGGGTACCAATACATTCACCGCAACAAAATTCGCTACGCTAATGTAGAATCGGTAATTCCAGCAGTTCTATACTCACCATAAGAGCGTGTAGCGGCTTCAGTGGAGATTTTTGATAATGTTCCCGAAATAAGCGATGCAGAATCAACAGTTGTACCAACACTGCTATCAACTTTTCTTGCATCGAATGCGAGATGCGAGAGTCTTCACAATCATTTAGATTTTTCCCTGATGATTTAGGAGCTTGTAGCGATGAGCATGGCGAAAGGTTCCATCAGGACATTGCGGCTATTGAAAAGCGCTTTAAAGGAAAAGACATTACGCATATGCTTGGCGAATACTGTTGGTCTATTTGTCGCGATACTGAAGCAAATGCTTACAACCGCAAAAATAAAAGGCCTAAATTTCTTTAAAAACATTAAAATTTTTAATGTAACAATTCTTTATTTTTATAAAACAAAAGTAATAAAAAAAAATTGTTTTTTTAACGAACTGAAACCTTAAAAAAAACGATAACCATTTTAAAAAAAAAAAAAAATTTAGGAAAATCTGAGAATTGATAAAAATCAATTTTTTAAAAAATTTGACGTGATACAGACATTTCCACGAGTCTGCCTGCAAAAAATCAGCTCGATTGGAGCACTGAAAAAGAGTTGAAAATCGGTCCAAAGGCTTTCACACAGGCCACTACGAGCTTTATACTTCAAACTTAAAAAAAAAATTCTGACGTGTACATGAAAATCGCCGATACACGTGTATTTTTATTTTTTATCCCCTTTCCGAAAAAGTAAATTTGGTTCATAGGACAGAATGTGTGTAACACGGTGTAATGTGCTTAAAAATTGGACCGATCGTGTAGGCTACTGCATGGCCAGCCGAGGCAGCCATTTGAATGAAATTATTTTCCAATATTAACCGGAAGGATTGTACTTTCAAATCAAAAAAGAAATTTGAGAAAACATTCAGTAGTTTTTTTTATAGCATTTTCAAAAAAAAAGTTTTTTGGTGGACCCGTTATTATAAACTGTTTGCCAATTTTGCATCGGATAATCTTTAAACATTAATGATAAAAGGCCACATGCACTAGTAACGACAAAGACCTACATGCAGAAAAAATCCAATGAGTGTATCGAACTCACGGGCGATGTGTTAACACCTTTTGTTACACGGTACCTGTTCGATTTCTATGAACACGTTAGTAAATGTTACATTGGAAAATAAAAAACAGCGTTCAATCATGTGATGACTTTACATTTAAATAATATTAATGCTTAAAATTATTTAAAGACCAGTGCAAGCACATGTGTCATTATTTTCTTGCTTAATACTTTTGTTTTATTCCCACAAAAAACAAAGAGAACGCAAAGCAACAGACACATGTACATACATACTTTGTTTTGTTCGAACATAGGCTACATAAGTTCAAACAATTTTCGTTGCTCTCTTGCTATCTCATTTTTATATCCATATAACCACGTCATTATTCTCTTTGCTCTGAAAGTGCTCCGCACCCATACAGGACAACTATTCGCTGCTGCTTCATCAGTGTGTGCTTTTTTTCGCAGTGTGAGAATCTGTGTTTCGCAGTCGGATAAATCTGTGTTCTACGAGTATATAGGGGTGGGTCACCCTTATCATTTAGGGCCATGAAAAATAGATGTTGGCCGATTCTAAGACCTACCCGATATGCACACAAAATTTCATACAAATCGGTTCAGCCGTTTCGGAGGAGTTTAACGCCCAACAATCTGTGTGATGGCAGTCGGACAAACTGTGTTTGGATGTATTCACTTTTTGAACTTCTATCTAGTAAGACCAATTTTTTAATTTATCAATAACATCGCCAAGTAATTCTGATGTAGTATGATAATAATGAATTTTAATCAAAATATAGACATTATCATGGAGTTTCCAATGACTGAATTGATTCCAACTAATCTTTTCCCTTAAATTTGCCCTGTTAAGACTTCACATTTGTAAAATTACATGCACGTGTAAACTTAACAGAGTTGAACACGACGAGATTAAGCTAATGAGGAGGATGGAAGTCACAATGACAATGGCAATGAGAGAGTAGAGTGAAGAAAGGAAGGTATGTTGTTATCTAAAGCTTATTGCAGTCTTACATTTGTATAACAGCATATTGACCACAAATCGTTTATTTTAATCCTCTTATGTCCTTCTCAAAATCAAGCACCTACACAAGTGCGCTGTTCAGGTATGACAGGGAATACATTCAGAAATACAAACGCAGACACAGACAAATACACACTCAATCTAAATCAGACTCATGTTGGTGGAATGTAATCGTTCAATTGATATAATTGGCCAATCATTTTAATCTTGAAATCTGATACATTTGTTGCTGCTATGTTGCTCTTGACAAGAAATAAAGACATAAATTATCGAACATTTTAAAGGAATAAAAACCAACAATAATTGGAATAAGCTTTAATGGAATAAAACTCGATTCAAACCAAACACAATTTCAAAACAATACAATTTCAAAACAACCAACCTAATTGGTTTTCGAATTTAAAATGATGCTTCTCATCAAGAGTTAATAAAATGCAATACATTGTCACAACAGTTTATACTGAGCCAATCCTTTATTCTCCTCCTAATGCAGCGTTTGATTGCAATGGAACACAAACATTTTTTTATTTGTACCATTCTTATGGATCAAACATGAAACCAATAAAGTCCATCAATATGACAAATGAACACAACCCACACCACCATTAAGCCAACTATTTAAATGAATCTCAAACAATAAATCTCAGCTGTATCTCTGTATAAATGATTGGGCCACTGTAGAGAAGTGCATCAAACAACAATGTCACGGAGTGCCATATGCTTGATGGGATTTTGAAAGCACTAACAGTTGCTGCGTGTAATTTAAGTGTCGTCTGCTTGTCAGAATGCTGACAGTTTTAGCCGTACATTTGCAAAAAGAAAACAAAATCCTAACAACATTAATAACAAAGAAAAATAAAATAAAAAAGGTCAATAAAAAGGACACACGATATAAAAGAAAAACATTTCTTCAGGAATCGTCACATAAATGTGTAATAAAACACAGAAATGCTCTAAAACTTTTAGTTTGATTGCGAAAAAAAAAATATAGATGAAATCTAAATATTTAATGAAATCCAAGGAAGTCTAGTCAGAATAATTATTCCGCAAACATTCCCACACCACTGGATGTGTTGACTATAAAAATGTTTGAAATTTTCGAATTTTTTATATCTTAGGTCATCTGCATCACAAAATGTATCTCTCTTTGTATGTTCGATTCAAAAGTTCATCTGCATCAGCAAGTTAGACTTTTGCATCTGGTTATACAGGGTGGCGCAAAATGACCGAAGCGGTTTGAATTCATTATAACTTTTTATTGAAGAAATAATTATTCATCATTTCCCTTATGGGAATTTATTATTTTTTTTTTTTTAATACAGTATATTAATGGAGAATATTTTTAATTCAATTGTGAAAAATTATATCTCGCAAGTGGCGGCAATTTTCTGCTTCGCATATTCCTGCTCTTTCCACAACATTTTCCATAACCATTCGCAAAACTTCAGCTGTTATGTTGTTGATTTCGTCGAGTATATTGTATTTTAATTGTTTTTTGTTTATTATTTCCCTTCAAAGGAAACAGTCGGGAGCGGTTAAATCCGGTGAACGCGAAGGCCAATCGCTTGAACGCGAAATAATTCGTTCACCAAAGATGCCGCGTAAAATAACCATTGAGTCCCTCGCAATGTGCGCTGTGGCTCCAACCTGTTGCAACCATCCTGGCGTATGGTTTACCACAGCTGGGCGGCCTTAAACAATTTTCCAACATTGTCCGATATTGAACACCAGTGATAGAAACAGCGACACCGTATTCATTTTCAAAAAAAATATTGGCCAATAATCCTCTCCGACCGCACCAAACAGTACACTAAAGTGGGTGCAATTGTCGCTGTTGAACTTATTTTACTTTACTTTACTTTTATCGACTATTTTACAAGCTTATGAGGTCCGACGTCTTACACATATTAATTAAACAAATAAATTAAACAAATTTAAACATATTCCTCCGACTGCTTCTATCCTTCGCATTTTCTCGCCAGTTGATAACACCAAGGATACGGAGGGATTCTTCTGCCCAGTCTTTCCAGAGGAGACTTGGTCGTCCTCTTTTCCTGCTGCCATCGGGTAAGTTATCGAAAACCTTTCGCGCTGGTTCATATTCATTCATTCTAGCCAACGCAATTGGCCTAATTTAATTCGCCTGGCTAGGTCCACGTCAGAATATAAATTATATAGCAGTTGGTTCCAGCGACGTCGGTACTCGCCGTTTTCCCTTACAGGACCCTACATCCCATGGAGAATTTTTCTGTCGAATACTCCAAGGTGTTTTTCATCCGCTTGCGATATGACCCAAGTTTCGGAGCCATATGTCAAGGCAGGTAAAATGAGAGTCTGATATAGCTGGACTTTTGTCTGTCGAGATAGGGCTGTGTTCCTAAACTGCTTGCTGAGCCCAAAATATCATCTATTTGCAAGCACAATTATTCTATTTATATCCAGACTGACGTTGTTGCGGCGGATCCAAGGTAGACAAATTCATCAACCATTTCAAAACTAAATTGGTTGTCAACGTTGAAGTGCGGACCAAATCTACAGCCGACCAGATTTTCACGCTACGCCAAATCCTGGAGAAGACACATGAAAAACAAATCGACACCTATCATATATTTATCGATTATTAAGCGGCCTTCGATAGTCCGATACGGGAGAAACTCTATGAAGCAATGTCTGAGCTTGGTATTCCTGCAAAAACTCATACGCCTTTGCAGGATGACCTTAACGAACACCAAATCTTCAGTGAAAGTTGGTAAGGATCTTACCGAACCTTTCGAAACTAAGCGAGGCCTCAGAAAAGGTGACACCCTATCGTGCGATCTCTTTATCATCTTAATAGAGATTATTCTGAGAAAAGCTGCAGTCAACATGAATTAAACCATCAGCAGCAAAAGTCACATGCTGCTCGCGTATGCTGATGATATAGATATCATTGGATGCACAGTTAGAGAAGTTACTGCGGTTTTTCCGAGAAATGAGAAGGAGTTGGCAAAAGTGGGTATGACAGTAAATGAGAACAAGATAAAATTAATGGTTTCAACAAGCAGGGTCTCCACGCGATTAGACCAAAGCGTGAACGTTGACAACCGTTATAATTTCGAGGTGGTGGACGAATTTATATACCTCGGATCTGCAGTAAACTAAAACAACAACGTCAGCCTTGAGATCAAGCGGAGAAATGTGCATGCGAATAGGTGTTATTTTGGGCTAAGCAAGCACTTTAGAGATAAAGCCCTCTCTCGAGTAACAAATGTCTAACTGTACCAGACTCTCATACAACAAGTCTTGCTTTATGGCGCAGAATCCTGGGTCTTATGGCAAGCAGACGAAACATCTGTAGGAGTCTTCGAGAGTAAAATACTCCGAAAAATGTATGGCCCTATAGTGGACAACGGCGAGTATCGGCGACGCCAGAACCATGAGCTGTATGAGCTACATCCCGACATTGACATAGTTAAGCGGATCAAAGTAACGCGATTGCGCTGGCTAGGCCATGTCAGTAGAATGGATTAAGACGAATCAGCACGAAGGGTTTTTGAAACCGAACTCGAAGGAAGACGAAAAATAGGAAGACCAAGACTCCGCTGGAAGGATCAGGTTGATGAATCCCTGCCTACACTTGGTATTGCCAACTGGAGAGATAAGGCAAAAGATCGAACTGGTTGGCGACATATGTTGCAGAGATTGCACGAACGTGTGTCGCCTTGTATTGTATATTTCGATTTACTTTTCGTGGGTCTTTTGCAGGATTTGGCGTAGCGTGAATATTTGGTCAGTCGTGGACTTGCCCGGTCTAAAACCATACTGGTATAATCCAATCAGGTTTTGAATAATTGGCTTTAGTCCTTCTCATAATACGCTCGACAAGACCTTATACGCGATGGATAAAAGACTGATACCGCGATAGTTGGAACAGACACATGGATCACCCTTTTTGAATACAGGACATAATACACTGAGACTCCAATCGTCGGGCATAGATTCCCCCAGGCATATACCGCATATAAGTCGATGCATGTGGGCTGGCAGTCCTTCGCCACCTGCCGCAAAAACTTTTGCCTGTAGTCCATCCGCACCAGCGGCTTTATTATCCCTATGCCGGGAGATCGCCTTGGTTGTGATGACAATATCTTCCATTGTCATTACCTCCTGATTTTCAGCGAAAGAATCTGAGTGGAGTAGTGCTGAAAAGTGGTCTCTCCACATTTTGAGCACACACTGCTTATCAGTCACCAGATTTCCATTCTCGTCCCCGCAGGAGGGCAGCCCATTATTAGGTCGCTGTTGAACTACTCTCGAACTTTCCGTAGCTCATATCTTGCAGTTTTTCCTATTAACGAACCCATTTAATTAGAAGTGAGCTTCACCGCTCATAAATAAATTATGAAAAAAATCGTGATTTTCTTCTGCTTTATGCTGGAAAAAAATTGCATAATCAAGTCGTTGGACGGTCAAGTCTGTTTCAATGCTTGGGCAAGCTGAATGTTGTATGGAATGGAATGGAATGTTGAATGCGAAATTCTCTGCAGCGACCTTCGTGAGAAGCCAAGTTGTGTCGAACGTCTCCTGGTTGATGTTTCTCCATCTTCCCAAATACTCTCTTGTACACGTTCATATTGTCATCCGTGTGCACCGTTCGTCGTCTATCAGCACCAGGAAAGTTCCTTACTGCTCCTTGTTGTCGAAAATTTGCACCCAAACGGTTTATGTTGACTCTGAGCGTCTAACCCGCACATTAACACAACAACGATGTGTACGCAGAGTCAAAACAATGGACCGTTGATTTGAGACATAAAATTCAACGTTTTGGGTAGGTTGTTCAATAGTGTACTGTTCCATTTTAAATCCCCCCAGTCGACTTTACAAAATACTGAAAAGAAAAAAAAATTACATTAAAAAAGTTATAAGGAATTCAAACCCCTTCGTTCATTTTGCGCTACCCTGTAAATGGGGTTGCTTGAAGTCTTGAACCAACCCTTATCTTCAAAATATTAGTTATTGTAGATGTTAAAGGTTGATCCAAGGTTCGTAAGGCATAAAGTGGGCCATAAAGTGAGACTAAAATTCGGAAAACGCTTGTAAGGTTATATTTGGAGATAGTGGCAGTCGATGTACGACTAGTTTAAACTTCTCTATGATACTACCGGTATGTAGGGGTAGGAAGAAGTGGTTGCCACTATTGACACACTTAGTACAATGAATATCGTTGTGATATCACGGGACATCACTTTCTCTCCCCACCTGTGGCTGTGGCTGACGAATGTACATTAGAGCGACTCACAAAAAAAAGTTCCGTTTGTCCCACCTCAAAATGTGCCTTGGTTTGTTTTATGATGATTCATTCGCCATTTATTGTATTCAACATGCAGCTTGGGAATCTACAAGTGCAGATATTACTCGAGAAAATACTGTATCTGTAACAAGAGATATTATGACCTTTTTTTAACTTCATTGCCAAAATCCAAAGATTTCACCCTTTATTCTTTAAACCCATCTTCCACAAGTTTGCATTTGTGCAAAATGGTAGAAAAAACAGACTATTCACACCACGCAGTGGTGCTTAGGAGCCCAAAATATTGACTTGAAGCGTTTCCGTTTTAGTAAGGTTGATGGGCTTCATACATGGAATCATTGTATTTGTGATGGGAATCAGCTTATTTGGACCTTGCACGCATCTTTCTGCGCTTACGCTTCAACCTACGCATACGCTTCTTATGCCACTTAGCTCTCATTTTCCTTCTTTACTCGAAGACGATATACGAAAGACGAAAGAAAAGCAAATTAAAAAAGGTATCGCAAACAACGCGACATCTTAGAGACAAAACTCTCTTTAATAAAGCTACAAAAGAACTTAAAAAGGCACTACTCTCTCAGGATAATCTTGAGTTTCAAACATATACCTCAAGATTTTCTCCCACGGATAACAACAAATATAACCTCTGGAAAGTCACGAAAAAATTCAGTAAGGAAACAACTAGAATACCGCCTATAAAGGGTTCTAATGGAAGTTGGTATAAAACAGATAAAAAAAAGCTGATCAATTTGCCACGCATCTGTCAGATGTTTTTAAACCACTTCCACCAACTAGGAGTGATGAGCAAATAAAAGAGTGTTTGTTTCCCCTCGACAAATGGATTTGCCTGTAAAAAATACAACCTGCAACGAAATAAAAACTATTATAAAACACCTACCAAACAGAAAAAAGGCACCTGGTTTTGATTTAATCACAACAAACATTGTAAAAGAGTTACCCGACATGGCGATTATCCACTTGAGAAACCTGATTAACTCAGTCTTCCAAGTTGGTTACTTTAGTAATTAGCAGACATTAAAATGACACCGAAACCGGGAAAACCCCCCGAGGATGTAAAGTCATATAGACCGATAAGCCTTCTTCCAGTCATAGGCAAAATTATTGAAAAAATACTCCTTAATAGAATGAAACCTATAATAAGTTCCAAACCTGACCACCACTTTGGTTTTAGAGAGCGGCACTCTACGATCGAACAAGTTCATAGAACCATAGGTTATAAGGACAGCATTTGAAAAAAAAGAGTACTGTTCAGTTGTATTTCTTGACATAAGCCAAGCCTTCGATAAGGGTTGGCATGTGGGACTTCTATATAAACTTAAAAAGTCGTTACCATATCCGTTGTACCTAATACTGAAATCGTTTCAAGAAAACAGATTCTTTTACGAGAAGTTTAACGATGAACAATCTGGTCTAAATTGTATAAACTCCGGTCTACCACAAGGCAGCGTACTTGGACCGGTTTTATATACCCTCTTCACTGCTGATATTCCTACAATTATAAACACTGCGATCGCTACGTTTGCAGACGACACAGTTTTGCTATCTACACACAAGGACAATATAATCGCTTCACATAATCTGCAAGGTCACTTAAATAAAATAGATGACTGGTGTCTTTCTTGGAGGCTAAAGACAAATGCTAACAAATCAACTCATGTTACCTTCACTTTAAGAACCAAAACCTGCCCTAAAGTAACATTCGGTAACGATAAATTACCTCAAGCAGAAAGTGCTAAATATCTCGGAAATCACCTGGACCGGAAACTCACATCGCAAAAGCACATACTCTCGGAAAGAAAACAGCTAGGCCTTAAGCTTACCTCATATTACTGGATTATAAACTATTAGTAGATAACAAATTAATGATATATAAACCCCTTTTCAGACCTATCTGGTCATATGGATATGAAATTTGGGGTACAGCATCAAAAACAAGTATTGATATTATCCAGCGCTTCCAATCAAAATTCTTGCGCATAATAACTAATGCTTCGAGATATATATCCAATAAAATTCTTCACATAGACTGTCACCTAAGTACTGTCCAACAGGAATTCGATGAAGTTAACCAACGTTATGCGAGCAGATTATCAAGTCAGAATAACCCATTAGCTCTACAGTTGCTGAACGTCTCATCATCCCATATACGACTACGACGATTTCAGAATACAAATCTTGTCACCACTAGATAATCTATATAAGATAAAGATGCAGATGTAGCAGTTGTTTTATAGCTACTATAACCTCAAAGGAGGATTGGCATTGGCCCACCCTTCACATGTTAAAACACTATGTTAAGCTTTTATATTAAATCTACAAATTGCGTAAATGTCATAATTAACGATAAATTGCAAATAAAAATGGAGTTAAAAAAATTGTATTTTTTTAGTTTTTCAAAGAATTTTGTAGTTTAACTAAAGACAATGCATACAATATTAGTACCATATGGAAGGTTATTTTAAAGCGCGTCTAACGGTATATAAAACATATCAAAACATGTCCTGACACATCCTTTTTTCAGAGATATTATGCAAGAAAAAATATAGCAAATTTTAAAATTTTGGTACTCAGATTTTTCTGATTTAAATGTCAGATTGACATATTTTAATCTTTAATCGATTTAAGTAGTAAATTCGTGCTTCAGCCTTTTTTTGAAATTCACACTAGTTTGCGTTTTACCAAAAATTCAATACTGTGCGAACATTACGTTCTAAACAGGGAAATATGTTCACCAAATCTCTTCTTTGGACAAGGAGATCATTGTTGTATAGAAATACTGTTTTTATTTTTTAATACATTTCCAATATGATATTTAAATCAGAAAAATATTTGCACCAAAAACTTAAAAATGCTTTTTGCAGAATATCCCTGAAAAAACGGATATATCAGGACATGTTATATACCCTTGGATGCGCCATAAAGACACCCTTTCATATGATACTAAAACTGTATAGATTGTCTTCAGCTAAAGTAAAAATTTATTTGAAAAACTAAAAAAATACCTTTTAAAAAACGGTTCAGCTCAACGAACCTAAATGCTGGACACTACCTATTTTGGGATTCATCAGAAAACAAACCAAGGTACATTTTGAAGGGTGGACAAAAAACACATTTTTGCCCACCATACAATGTAAGTCGGTCTAATATACCTGCATTAATCTCTGGCGAACCAGTTAGTACTCTGTCTTAAGATCATTCTACTTCACTCCCTGAATATCTTTAAGATCCAACATGGAATAAGATCCTATATATTATCTCCAACTCACAGAAATAACCCAGCATCCTACTTAGCCATCTGGGTTGAGGCCAGAAGTGAAGAAGACTCAATACCATATAATAGCTGGTTTGCGTACGTGTCATTCCTGTCTATCCGAGATATAAGTGGAGAAGTTTCTCTCAAAGGAAGTTGTGGGTGGCATGTAAACCACTTCTTTTGTGGGCCATATTGGCTGGCGATTTATTGCGAGGAATGCCTTAGGCGGATTGCAAATCTAGTGAAGCAGGTGAATGATATTCCTGTACTCTCGGTAGTGGTTTTGTGAAGTGCACTAGTGATACTCACGATTTCCATTATCTGGAGGAAATATTGTAATATTTCCCATAGTAACCATGTGAGCAATTGAACAGACTTTAGTTTTGTTGTTCTGTGTTGTATTATCAGTTCTGTAAAAAGTCTTCAAAATTCGAAAACCGGTTAATCGATTGAAAATAACCGGTGAAACCGTTTCTTCGGGAATAGCAATTTTCCGAAATCGAAGCAAGTTTAAGAGGTTGAAATTCGGTTTTGAATACACTAATATCAACCCAAAAGAAGGCATCAATATAGCGAAATATTTTCTAAGAAATAATCACATTAGATTTGATCATCATTGAAAACGGTTGTAATATTAACGGCCTTAACGCCGCCAACCGCCGCCCGCCGTCCGCCGCCAGTTTAACCGCACAAACTGCCGCCGTCGAAGCAGAAACAATAAGCGTAAACTTCTACTCCCCAGCCTGGATCCTCTACTCTGCGTGCAAAAAAATAATCCGTTTCCCCTTTACATCCCATGAAGGGATTGGAGAGAGCTTCTCACAACCAGTAAGCTGTGCGCTTTCTAATTTGTTACTCACTGATTGGGACCTACAGTTTTCACACCGATTCCGAACGGTATTTTGAGAAGCTTTTGCATGGTTAAATACTCGATAGTGTCGCCGTCACTATGCGAGGTGACCGCCGCCAAAAGAAATTTTTAAGGTGGTCAGAGCAGGGATCGAACCCAGGATCTCATGTACAAGAGTCGCGCACACTACCCATTGCACCACCGACGGCGTCTCTGCAAATATGCGTAAAATTGAGTGGGCCGCTGCAAACGAATGTAGGGCATGTGAGAAGGACACCAAAGCGATGGAACTCTTTCTCTGTCTGCCAATTCTGATTTACAGGATTAAGACTCCAATACCTCTCAGGGCAACGGATTGAGGAACAGTGATGAAATTGTATGCACACAATAGTACTGCGTACAATTTACTCAACTCGGTTTTCGATTGGGCTCTGTCCAAAGTCAGACACATTGAAAACGACGATGGAATATGACTGATCAACAGAATCTCTGTATATATCAAAAGAGGACTCATGAATCCTTGATCAAAATTCTATTTGAAGGTGAACCTTGCCAGAAATCATTTCCTTTTGAGGTTAGATCTGCCAAAATCTCTTTACCATTAGGTTTCAGGCTGATTACGGGATTGCCAGTCTTTTTTGCGACTACTACACCATTTCCAATTTAAAAAGAAAATATATCTATTTAATTTTATTAATTGATATTTTCTATTAATTTAAAACACATTAATATAAATTGACATTTTAAGAATATTTTTTATTTTATTTATTTATTTTTAAATTCATCTCTATTTACAATTTTTTTTATTTACATATTACAAGATTTCGAGATATTATCCATAGATATTACAGCAAGTAAAATTTTTGATAATAGTTGTTGTGAATTTGACTAAATTCAATTGAAATTTAAAGTTCGTCAGTCGAAATTCAACAATCATTTACCGATTTTATATATTTGAAGTTTAAGTTCATGTGTTTTAAATTTCAATTGGTGTCTTTTAAATTTCAAGGATAGTTTTTGAATTTCAGTTGATGTACTTACATA
This sequence comes from Phaonia tiefii, assembly GCA_963931995.1. Classification (NCBI taxonomy): domain Eukaryota; kingdom Metazoa; phylum Arthropoda; class Insecta; order Diptera; family Muscidae; genus Phaonia; species Phaonia tiefii. The sequence goes on along the minus strand of OZ008370.1, from coordinate 189,441,224 downwards.
TATATTACATTTCAAATGGAATTTGAAACAACAACAACAAAAAAAACCACGCACTTTCATGCCGAAAAGTTGATACTTTTGAATTTCCGTCCCGAATGCAGGTACCCTATACTACTTTTTCTGTGTATTTTTGATGCGCTATATCAGCAATTACCTTTTTTATAAAACCCATTTATTCTTAGTTCTCAAAATTGTGTAGCTGCTGTTTCAAAAAACAAAAACAGCATCAAAGTACGTTTTCAACCGTAGAATTTTGAGTAAACTGCGATTATTTCATGCTTCAAAAGTTTTTCTTTAAAACTTTTGATGTTCATAAATACCATATCTGACAGCTTTCACCATCCCTACAATTTTGAAAATGTAATCGTGTTATTTATATCAAAATGTGAAATTGCATCTCGTTTTTTCCTCAAGTGCATTGCGGGACGTTAAGGGTTAATTATTTTTTTCTGAAATTTTGTGCGTGTATTCTACATGACCCATAGAACGATTTCTTAGCTAACCAAATTCAAAGTTGTTTTCTCGGCCCGACCTATTGTACATAGATGCTGAAATGAATAAATATACGTAAGTAAATATGTACATCAATATTAATGCCTGTCTAAAATTCCTACATCATCAACCAATTCTTGTGGTATGACATTGCAGTTTATTGGTACAAGTGTTTTATGGCTTATTAAACTTGACACATAAGCTTTATATAGATGTACATATTTAAGCCCTAAAACCCGCTGTTGTAACTGTATATTATGTGTTAGTGGTGATGTTTGCAACGTACTGAAATAGTAGGTAGAGACTTATCCTAAAATACGTAGATAGCGATCAACTAGGACAAAAGAAAATGCCCGATATCTTGATGAGCTTCAGTCACAGCGTCACCTAATAAGCCTGAGGCATACGAATGATCGCATAACCAACCAGGCTGCTCACAAAAACATATTGTTACCAATTTCTTTAATCGTTCTTTTAGCGCTGTTTTATTTCCCATTAATGAGACAAGGTTCGTTTTATATTCCGATTAGTACAACAGTTTTACTTCTTTTTATTTTACTTGTAGAGTAAAACAGTTCACTTTATTTACACAACTTAATATTCACAATTGTGTATATTCAACCCTTTGTTACTATCAATTCGCGTAAATTTGATGAAAAAAATAAATGGTTTCCCATTACATCCCATGAAGGGACAGGGGAGAGCTTCTCACAATCACTGAGTCGTACGCTTTCCAGTTTTCACTCACTGATTGGGACCTACAGTTTTACACCGATGCCGAGAAGGTTTTTCATGGCTAAATACTTCACTATGCGAGGTGACCGCCTTCGAAAGAAATTTTAAGGTGGTCTGAGCAGGGATCGAACCCACGATCTCATGTACAAGAGGCACCGACGGTGCACTGACTGATATTTATATTAGTTCTTCACCTTGGGAGAGTGTTAATCATCATCCGTTCCCAGAGTCTTCAAGTGCTGACATCTATTGCTCGAAATGTCAACTAAGGCTTAGAGTAACCACAGTCTTTCAGTATCGGTAAAAAATATGTGGACATTTCTATTCATTTCCAGAACAAGTGGCGAGTTATCACGGGTGAATTCGTAATTTCAGTTTAGTTTGCCGAACTGGTGTATTGTAATATTCTTTCAAACGTGGCGTTAATCGCCCTGTTATTTAAAAAAAATCGTGTCATCCCATGAAGGGATTAGAGAGATCTTCTCCGTCGAAAGAAATTTAATGTGGTCAGAGCAGGGATCGAACCCACGTTCTAATGCACAAGAGCCGCGCACACTGCCATTCCACCACCTACGATTGCACTACCCTGTTATTCATCTTATGCTAATTTGGTCATTAAGGGTACTTAATCGTAACACTACCCCCACTTAAGCCCGGTCGACACTGAAGCCGACCGAGAAATAAGCCGAAAATAGCCGCCGCCGCACGTGCGTGATTTTGCTACCGCCGCCGCCGAATGATCGGCTCACAACGGCTAAATCCTGTTAGCCGACAAAATATCAACGCCGTCGACTGAGCCGGCTTGGCGCACTTACCAAAAAGTATGTTTCGAGAAAAACGGGAAAAAAGTTTTGTACTACTGTTTCTCAAATTCTAGTAGAAAATTATTTTATTTTATACTTATTGCTTATTGGGGCATATGTTTTGAACACAACTATAAATTCTTTTTCAATTACTTAGAATATCTCAAAGGATATTAATCGTTTATTGAAGTAACATTTTCTGGTTTTGTTGCCTATAGACAGCGTCACCTAATAAGCCTGAGACATATGAATGAAGGTTAGTCTTTCCAAATGCACGACCTTCATATTAGCTCTTGGACTTTGGCTGTTCTGGATTTGATGAACCATGTAATTTATTCGGTTTTTCATTGTCAACACGCGAAGACTTGCAGCTACTGTGGCGAAACCTGGAACAAGCCGTCTGTAGTCCGTCCACGCTGAAAAATCTGTATTCTTTTGTTATTTGGATGCAAATATAAAGTGTGTTTGGAGCTTGTCGCAAATATAATATACTTGTGTCCAAACACATTGTGTTTGCTATTTAATATTACATGTTTGAGACACAATGATTAATACCCACATATATTTATGTTTGTGATACAAATACAGCTGTGTTTGCAGCACTGTCTGTGCTCTCTCTCGAGCAGGAGAATAAAATAGGGACAACAAGAGAGCCTATCTTTAAAATGGATCTGTAGTTTTGCATAATTCTCTCAGTCAGTGAGTCATAAATATTCCTGAATGTGCGTGTAAATTGCAGATGAAGTTTTTCTTTTTTTTTACTGATGTATTGCGTTTTAATTTCATGTATTCAGATCAGTGACAAGAGAATAAACGAAGGCTCGGACGGTTAAATGGTTTGTGATGTTACTTTGGTTTTTGTGGATGTGTTTCGTATATATGTATGTCCTGGAAATTTTTTCTAAAATTTCTACTTAATATTTACAATAATATCTGTGAATATTAAAGTGTGAACATTTTCCAAATTTTTTTTAATTTTCTGACAATTTTCATATATGTTGCGGATATTGGTTTTCTTCGATTTTAAGGACCTAGACCTGTTTCAATGTCCTTGAAATTTTTTCTAAAATTTCTACTTTATATTTACAATAATATCTGTGAATATTAAAGTGTGAAAATTTTCCAAACTGTTTTTAATTTTCTGAGAAGTTTTCATATATATGGCGGGTATTGGCTTTCATCGATTTTAAGGACCTAGTCCCGTTTCAATGCCCTTGACATTTTTTATGAAAATTCTGCTTCGTATTTCCAACAACATACGTGAATATTAAGTGTGAACATTTTTCCAAATTTTTTTTAATTTTCTGAGAAGTTTTCATATAAAAAACATATATAGCGGCAATTCGTTTTCAACGGGTTTAAGGATCTTGTCTTGTTTCATAGTCCTTGAGTTTTTATTTCTATATTTTCTAGTAATAGTAAAACCATATAAAGAAATTTTATCTTTTTTGAAACGTACGAACGAACATTTTCTGAAACGTACATTAAAAATGTTAAATTTCATCCTTTTTAACGATCTCTTCACATATCAATGTCCTGAATTTTAGATTACACATAACATCCTGAATAACGTAACTAGAATTGATGTTAGAACTATTCCAATCGATTTGGCGTATTTTAACGTTGTACAGAAAAGTGGGCTAGCCATGGTGGGCCAACTTCACTTTGGTCAAACTCAATGGGTTTGGACACAAGTACATTATATTTACTACAAGCTACAAACACGTTTTATTTATATCCAAACATCAACAAAAAAGATCGATTTTTCAGCGTGTAGGTTCAGTGATCAGGACATAGAGTTGTATCCTGAATCAGCACGGTTGTATATTGACCACCTTTTCCATGATGACCAACTTAACACTGTGGCCGCATAGCCATTTAAAATCCATTTCCATTTTGATGGCCTTCCCAGGCTTTTGATACAAAAAAAGTTATGTTGGTTCAAATTCAAATTGGTTTTTTTTTCAAAAACTATATTTTTTAACATATTTTCCCCATTTCTGTTCAACATAGCAAGAATATGTCGAGCCTTAAGCAACACTTCAACATCGTACTATAAAAAGTAATTTGAATAAAAGTAAAACAATTACGAAAATTGATATCAAATTCTTTAAATTTTCAAAACATGAAAAGTAAAAATTTCTAAATTGAAAAATAATTAAATATTTTTGAAGGCATTATGAGCAAATTGGGGTTATGTGCACATTCTTATGTCTTTTTTTTCAATTCTTCTTAACCTCTGTATCTCGGCGATTTCACTTTTTAAAAACTTTTTTATTGATTCTGAAAGGTCTCCCAAAGACCTTTCCAACAAGCCCAAAAGCAAAAAAAAATCTGACCACTGGTTTAGAAGTTAGCAATTTTACCCTACTTCCCTCCGAACACCAATCCAAAAATTTTAAAACCGCTGCCATTTCGCACACTTGTATTTTCGGAGATAGTCTTAGTGGACATATTTTCATGAAATGAGCCAAGGAATACTCTGGTGAAATTTGGCAGGTAGTGACTGACTCACCCTGTATATACAAATTGAATGATGCAATTTACATATGCGAATAAGTGTCGATAAAAGATCCCTAAGTATCAACACACACTCAAATCTCCATAATTCCAACACAAGAACAGACGGTTTTACAGCCACCATTACACTACCTTAAATTCTATCAAGTTTTAGTGTAGGGTATTAAGGAGACAGTTTTGACTGTTTATAATAATGCTTGCCTCCACTTAACATCCTCCTCCACTTAATATCCTCTCCACTGTCAACTTGTCTGTCTTTATTACTTTCGTTTTTGTAGATACTTGGCGATGGTCATTGACATGTTCCTCTTGATAAACAATAACGCATTGTTTCTATATTTCGCATATTCATCAACTTTTTTCATAAGACTTTTTTATACTTTATATGGAAAATGCTTATAGCCACGATTGAAGCTGTCGCCGCGTTTGTCCTGACGACTTGGTCACATCAAACCGCATTTATTTTGTTTTTTGCACTCTTTTAATAATAGTCATAGTTTTTGTTTCAAGATTAAGCGATAATCCATGACCAGTCAGTCTTTACTTTGGTCTATTTGTCAGACAAGATATTCACCAGCCACCCAAACAAGCACATGAGTGCGTATAAGTGATGTTATCGTTGTTAATCATACGCATGGGTAGATGAAGAACATTGGATGAGGTCGCCTCAGTCAGTACTGTGACTTTATAAGTTGCATTATATTGAAATTTACATTATTAGTTTATCGGAGGGTAATAGGGTAAAGTTGCTAACGGCTGAGCCAGTGGTCGGATTTTTTTCCCCATTTTTTTGCGAAAGCTCTGTATCTCGGCGATTTGACTTTTTTCTACTTTTTTTTTATTGATTCTGAAAATTTCAATAAAATAAAATCTTAAACGTGTTAATTTACAAAAACAAATAAATGTGTGCTGGTATTTCGCTTGAAATTTACATTATTAGTTTATCTACTGAAACACAAAACTCGTTAACATTGTTCTCAATTTTGGACTGGATTTATTTTTACGTAATACAAGTGAAAGAGTGTACATTTTGATGACAGTAGCAATGAAATTTGGAAACGAATTTGATATTTTGGAATTACTAAGGAACGTTGGTAGGAAAGGCTAGGCAAGGCAACCCCAACCAAATTCATAAAATTTGCATTTGCTCTGGTAATTCTCATTAAATCACAAATTATACCCCCCATCTAATTAATAGATCCCAAGTTTGGTCTCAGTTTGTTAAAATACAATAATACATGTTATTTCTTGGAAAGTCATCCAAGCTGTTTACATAATTCTGCATAACACACATGTCCTTAGAAACAAGTATTGGCGAAAACATATCTACTATGGTTTTAGTCTGAGTGTAGAGACCTTGGCCTCCATGTGTTTTTCGTCATTTGTCTTTTGATATATTTGTCTGTGTATTTTGATATTGGATTCGAACAAGATGTATGAGTTGTACATCTTTTAAATATATTAATCAATGGCATAAAAATAGAAATTTAACCGAATATCGATATGACATAGATTTAAGACCACATAAAATATATATTACACAGTTCGGCAAAATACAACTTTTTTGGGTTTCTACAACAGTTTGAATGTTATTGTAAAAAATGTCTTAATGTGTAGATTTTATTTTCCGAAATGTTGACTTGATACTGCAACAAATATTCGCTGCTAAAAGTTCGAAAATGCGAGAATTCTGGATAGTTAGGAGTCAGTATTAAGAACATTGCAAATAGTGAAAGGATCATTTCGGGAATATATCTACATTCCTCCATATCGAAATGTCACGCAACGAAATATTGAAAATCTTGGAACTGAGCAATATTTGAGGCTTATCCTGAGTCACCGATCTGAAATGATTATACGGTTTCCAGGAGGCCTGAAATTTCTTTTTTAATAAACTATATCTGTATTAGTAGAGATATACAGGGTGATTCAGGAAGTTCCGGACAAATTTCTCCAGCGTATTCCTTGGCTCATTTCATGAAGAAAAGTCCACTAAGACCATGTCCGAAAATGCAAGGGTGCGAAATGGCAGCGGGTTCAAAATTTTCGGATTGGTGGTCGGAGGGTAGTAGGGAAAAGTTGCTAACTTCTGAGCCAGTGGTCGGATTTTTTTGTCCATTTTTTTGCGAAAGCTCTGTATCTCGGCGATTTGACTTTTTTCTACTTTTTTTTTTTATTTATTCTGAAAATTTCAATAAAATAAAATCTTAAACGTGTTAATTTACAAAAACAAATGTGTGTTTGGAGCTTGTCGCAAATATAATATATTTGTGTCCAAACACATTGTGTTTGCTATTCAATATTACATGTTTGAGATATGTCTGTGTTTGCGATGCAAACTAGCATGAACTAGATTTGTATGAACTAGATTTGTATATTGGTTGTGTACCAACGCATAGTGATATCCAACGCATAACTGAAACCTTCTGAAAACAAAAAAGTGAGAGACAACAAAGAAAGAAGAAGCAAAAGTACAGCAGATTCCCATTTCATGAAAAAAAAAACAAATAATGCATTCAGTGCAAGTAAATGTAAAATTTTGGCTTTTAAATCTTTTAATTGTTTGTATTAATTATGTATTTATAAATGTTGATTAATATTGATAAAATTAATTATAATAAATAATATATATATATATTGAAATCAAAGAATAATTCGTTTCTATATATTATTATGTTTGGTAGGAAATACGCATATGTTTCCACGTAAGAATATGGATGTTTGGGATGAAAAACGCATGTTTTCACGTAAAAGTATACATATTTGCCAGTAAACATGATACTGTTTACATTTTAATACTAGTGAGTTTGGGACTTGCAAACATATTAATGTTTGATGTGTGTTCCAAACATATACATGGTTCCTGCAGAATATGTTAGAGAGGCCGTCACTTGTCAGCGTGTGGTTTGAGCTTCTGAGTAAACTGAATTTTGTGCGCATGAAGGTGGACGACTACAGCAGCAATGTTTTCAAGATACCGACCCGTACTTTGACGCACAGGAGTCTTACTGTCCATAAGCGACCCAGTTTCTTCAAATTTGAGCAAACTTTGAAATCTACTCAAATAATTTTACTCTAACACTTCATTACATTTTGATTTTTTTCACTGAATATCCCTTTTTTTAATCGATTTGCTTGGCAAAATTTACTCCCAGTTGATGTGTTTTGTACCAATCAAAAGTCGTACAACATAAAATCACAGTTTGCGAGCGGTCACAGCATTACATTCCAAATTTTTGTAATAAGTTTTCACAATTATGAAGCGTTGTTCTTTCGTAAAGTGATCCATTTGAAATAATTGGAATAAACATACATATATGGCAGCTGCCAAATTTCAGAGTTGCCACTTGCACAAAAAAAAATGACGCTAAATTTAAAAAGTGCAATCTTACTGAGAGACGAATTTTGATTATTGAAAGTTTCATATATTTTATGAACATGATCCAAATAGTTTTACGGCAATATTTCATATTTTTTCCCCTCCGTTCACAATGCAGTTGAAAATAGAGACGGCTTTTCGATCCTAAAGTAAAACTAAGTAACTATTTGCATTGGGTTTTCAAAATATTAGCAACTTAAGTTTAAATGTTCTATGCAAATTAAATTTTCATTAAAAATTGGAATTAAGTTTTTATTTTGCATGCAAATAACGAAAACTCTACACGTCTTGGAATGGATATTTAAGAAAAGGCTGAATAAAACAAAAGCACGTATAATTCGCTACCCAAACAAGTTACCATACGTATCGTATTGTGTGTGGTCATACCCAGTCATGGGATTCATTACCCACATTCATTGTGTTCACAAAGACCAGATGCAGCAACACTTTGTAATGTATTACTACTACATGCAACCAATTGTTCCGACTGGCGATGAAAGTCCCCCAGGGACAATGTTAATTTTATTTTATTAACAACCCATTGTTGCGCTCACTCTGAGTCTATTTTCATTTCCTTTCAGGTACAATAAAAGTTTTGCCGGGACATCCGCATAAAAGTGCAAATGTAAAATTGGCATTTCATTGCTATATATATTCCACTTGTACTTTTGTTGAAAGGACAAAAGGATACAACTGTGGTCGTTTTCCTGCAGCATTTGTGGTTTCATTAAGCTACAACACTTGACAGTGAACCGCAATAAAGTTTCCAGAAAGTGGACATAAAATGCAGTCAAGTGTAATTTGCTTCGTACGCAGACGTATCTCATATTGATGATTATGAACACAAAGTTTTGTTATATAAATTGTTTTTCTTTTGATTTCTGAGATTTTGGGTTATAGACAAGAAAAATGGCTGCGACATCCTTATCAACTTTATACCAATTGATAGCTTATAATATGTTTGGTTGATTTTATAGCAAAAAATCAAAGAAAATTTAAAATTTTAAACACATTTCAACCCAGATTTGAAAATTAAAAAGATTTTAAATTAATATTCTCTGTTTTGCATACGATTTGAATCAGTAAAATAATAATAGAAAAACTACAGTATGATAATGGACACAAGAGAGACAGCGGGCATTGTCTTAGTCTATTATCTACTCCAGCACTGGCTTCAGTTTTCAAAGGACTAATAATATAACAAAGAGGATGGGAACAAATTCTATGATTTTTTTCCTTCTAACTAAGCAAACAATTTCTGGAACTCTTAAATTGGCTTTACTTTTCAAAACAGGGGATGTGTGTGTGTCCTTTACGAAACCTTAATGAAAGAAATTTGTAATGAATGGATTTGACACAAAAGGTCGATTTACTGTGGCATTGTTATGATTTTTGATCCTTCTCCCTTGATGTATTCTCGTCAGGCTGTATTCGTGTCTGGTCTGTTCCATGGAATTGATGAACTTGTGATGTCTGCTGGATTTATGCTAAATTAAAAGGGAAACGAAACAAAAAAAGAAGACTGACCTACAAACATGTAATGCGAAGCTAAACGTGATTGTTTTCAAATTAAATGTTTTGCCTATTACAATTTGTGAATAGGATAGAAGAAAGTTGGGTTTTAATTGTGGAATTCTTAAAATAAATATTTAGGCACAGAAGATAGCAACAATTTTAATATTAAGTGGGACAACGTCTAAAACATCTGCCAGAATTTATTAATTGCACACAGATGGTTATGTCTATGACTTAGCTGAATTTATAATACCGTTAAACCAAAACATTTTTAAAAGCCAAATGTGAGATGAATATCCCAACAAAATTGAAAGGATGTTAAAGGATAACAATCTCCTGATGTTGAAGATCCCCGCATCATAGACTGTCGTATTGCAATGGTATGTAATCATCTTTTGTATATTTCCCTGAGAACACTGAGCACAAAAATTAAAAAAAATTGTTGCCCAAATGTAGCCATTATATTTTTCGGTTGCTATTGAGCTAAAATTATTTTAAAAAATATTTGCACACCCCAATGATTTTTAACAAATTGAAATCTCCTTTTTGGTACTTGGTTTATGTTTCGCCCTTATCTTGTGATGATACGATCTGATCAATATGTCGTACTTAAGGTACCAGTAAATATGTTATTAACTGGCTACCAAATTTTCCTAAAAAAAACTTCTCAGTACGTCGAGCCGTTTGAGCACAATATGGAAAACATATCTATAAATATCGGGTTTTTCAATAAGAGCGCTACAAAAGTTTTTTTTAAATAAAACAAAACCGGTTTTAGATACCAATGAAATTCTTTATTCCTGTGAAAGTAAGTTCGATGCCATTATGTATGGAACTCGATTTCTTTTGCATGGCCACCACGGGCACGCTTGCAGAAGTCTAGACGCTAAACCCGATTTTCGACGGTTTTCAAGCATACATCGGCCGATACTGCTGCAATTTCACGTTCGATATTCGTACGAAGTTCATCAATCGTTGCTGGCTTGTTGGCATAGACCATAGACTTGACGTAGCCCCACAGGAAATAATCTAACGGCGTCAAATCGCACGACCGAGGCGGTCAATCGACTGGGCCATTTCGCGAGATAACACGTTCACCAAACTTGGTTTCTAATAAATTGATTGTCGCATTCGCTGTGTAGCTTGTGGCACCATCCTGCTGGAACCACATGTCCTCCAAGTCCATATTATCCAATTGGGGCCAAAAATATTCGATTATCATTGAACGGTAGCGATTCGCATTCACAGTAATATGCCGGTCTTGATCATCACGGAAGAAGTACGGCCCAATGACGCCGCCGGCCCATAAACCGCACCAAACCGTATTTTTTTCGGGATGCAATGATGACTCATGGATTACGTGTGGATTGCTGTCTGACCAATAACGCATATTTTGCTTATTGACGAAGCCATTCATCCAGAAATGAGCCTCATCGCTGAAGATGATTTTCCGATGAAAATCCGAATCATTTTCAAGTTGTTGCTCAGCCCAATTCACGAACATACGACGCTTATTTTGATCTTATAAGGATGTAGGCCAAGATCTTTTCGCAAAATTCGCCACAACGACGTCACAGAGATGCCCAACGCTTGAGAACGACGTGTGAGAGACACATTTGGGCTTTCTTGAACTGAAGCCTCAGCGGCAGCAATATTCTCGACACTTCGGGCACTTCTTTGTCTCACTGGCACGGGAACATTTTGTACTGTGCCTGTGGATTCAAATTTTTCGACTAGACGCTCAATAGTTGATCTGGTAGGACGATTATGACGACCATAAATTGAACGTAGCGCTCTTAAAGTTGAGGCCACTGACTCCAAATTTCTGTAGTAAATTTTAATAAGTTCGACTCGTTGTTGGCTCGTATATCTTTCCATGATGAAATGGCAAACCTTACTGAAGAGAAATGTCAAAAGAGCGGGAAAAATTATGGCGTCGTTTGCTGTCGCTATCGATTTACTTTTGTAGCGTCTCTGTTGAAAAACCCTTTATAAAAATGGTGTGAAAATTGTATAGAAATTCATGAATTCAGAACGGCTGGACCGATTTGGCTCAAATTTTTTTTCAGTTCTTTGTAATTGCCAGGAGAAGGTTTTTACGAAAGAAAATTATGGGAAAACTCTGCGAAAAAGTCGGGAAATTGGAAAAATGGAAAATTCATTTTTAGTATAGAATTTTCTGCGCAATTGTTCCAGAATGGCTTTTCGAATGGCGAAATAGAAAACTTTTAATGAAAAACTACGAAAATTCCGGAAAAACGTCAATATTTTTAATTATCTTCGACGAAATTTTGAATTTTATCGCATGATTTGATGATTTTGGACGATGTAAAGCTGGAAAATACGTTGTGAAGCATGGAAAATTTCGGATAATTGTGAAATTCATTGTGATAAAATACGTTTTGCGGGAATTTTGGCTGCAGAAGTTAACGAGATAAATAACAGATGGTGCTGTGCTGTATTAGTACACTGATTTCGGATGATTTCACATCCACAAACGGTACAAAGCATTACGATCAATTGAAATTCCATTGCGATATTATTTATCAATTCGATCATTTTTTAAGAAAATAAATTTGCGTGTAAAAAGTGAGGTTATCTTATTGAATTGAGGGCATTTATTGCGATACATTAATTCCGTAAGTATTTTTTTTGCGGATTCATGAACGTCACCCGACTGTCGTACAGTTGGCAGTTCACTTGGAGAACGGCCAGCTTGTCTACTTTACCGACGCAAATGCAGCGCAAAGAGCAGAACAACCACCAGCTACAACGTTGACAAATTTCTTTTCGACATACGAAAGCAATCCGTTCGCAAGAACTTTACTCTATTCGGAAATGCCACGCTATAATACATGGAACGCTGCATCGAAGAGATTTTAACGCCGGAAAAAATGTGATGTCGTTGCTGGCTTCGCTGATGTCTATTCGACCGATGCTCTCGGACGAATATCGCCACTCTCGCCGATGCAACTGTTTCTGCGCCAGCGAATCAAATTCGTATACTGTTTGCGATCATCATAGCCACATCTCATTCATCGAACCCAACCGCATTGTGGGACAGAGAGTTTAGACAGAGTTCGCATGACAACTTCGAATTTCGATCTTCAAATTAACGACGAGATGTGCAACGAAGCGTTAGTTCAGATCGAAGACATGTGCGTGCTCATGTGCGGCTGTCTGATGTCGAAATTGGGAATGCCAGCCCCAAATCGTTCGATGAACGATACATTCAATCGGGAACTGCAACGGGAGCAAGACTATGGTCGAGATGAGCTGGCCGAAAGAGTTCGAGCAAATGTGCCACTGTTGAATACCGAGCAGAAGATCATGAACGATTCGCTGATAAAGCATGTTGACGATGGAACGGGAGGCATTTACTTTCTCGATGCTCCCGGTGGGACAGGCAAGACACACGTCATTTCGTTGATTCTGGCTACAATTCGGTGTTTGCTGGCATTGCTGCCACATTGTTGGAAGGCGGTCGAACTGCACATTCAGCTTTGAAACTGCCGATGAATCTACTCACGATAGACAAGCCAACGTGCACAATGACCAAGAATTCAGCGACAGCGAAATTGATGCGAGAATGCAAAATCATCATTTGGGATGAATGCACGATGGCGCCTAAACGAGCTTTGGAGGCAGTTGACCGAACGATGAAGGATTTACGAGGTGATTCGAGACAATTTGGTGGGGCTATGATATTGCTCTCCGGAGAGTTTCGTCAAACGCATGCCTGAAATCGTCGTCTTTGTGGCGGCATATCAAGAAGTTGAAATTGACCACGAACATGAGAGTCGCGTTGCAGAACGACTCATCGGCTCTTGAATTCTCGAGACAACTGCTGGCGCTTGGCAATGGCCAAATTCTTGTTGATGTTTCCACTGGATTGATATCGTTTCCGGCAAATTTTTACGAGTTCACATCGTCGAAGGAGGAACTCATCACCAAAGTGTTCCCCGGCATTGCACAAAATTAAAAAAACCTCGATTGGATTACTGAACGGGCAATACTAGCAGCGAATAATAAGGACGTCGATAGCTTTAATTTGAGTATTCAAAGTCAAATAGCTGGAGAACGGCATTCGTACAAATCCGTTGGCAGCGTGCCCGACGAGGATGAAGCGACAAACTATCCGACGGAATTTTTGAACTCGCTTGATGTGCCAGGAATTTACAGCTGAAGGTGGGAAATTGTGCAACTGTACTCGGTTGTCCGTCAAGAAACTGATGAACCATGTGATTCAAGCGACGATCATCAATGGCAAATTCAAAGGAGAGGAAGTCCTTATCCCACGAATTCCGATTATTCCATCTGATCTTCCATTCCAATTCAAGCGGATTCAGTTCCCCGTTCGATTGGCTTTTGCGATGACAATCAATAAATCGCAAGGCCAATCGTTGGAAGTCTGTGGGATTAATCTCGAATTTCCCTGTTTTTCGCACGATCAGCTGCACGTTGCCTGTTCGCGGGTTGGGAAACCGTCTTCGTTGTTTATTTTTGCGCCGGAAAACAAATCAAACAACACTGTACATCATATCGCTCTCTACTGATTTCGATTCCATTAAAATAAATAACATTGAAATTTGAGCTATCTGTGTCTTATTATCACTGGAGTTTATCTGAAGGCGTTAATTTGGGGCGAGTCGAAGATCGCCGGGTCAGCTAGTTATATTGTATGTATATGGATAGTAGCGCACCAGTGCGTATACGCAATATTAGTTTTAATATGAGGAATGAGTTGTGCCTCATTGCGTATACGGAATATGCAAATATTGTAATAAGCAACATACACTCCAGTTCACTTATTTAAAGGCACTAAAAATTCCATATACAGCAGCCTGTATCTTTTGCAATTTGTAACCGATTGCAGAATTTTGAAATGGAAATGGAAGGTAGACATCTTGAGATTAGGGCTGCGACATCGACATCGATGTTTTGAAAACATCGATGTTTTTGAAGAACATCGAGTACTTTTTACATCGCTGTTTTAGTGCCGATGTTTTTCCAATATCGATGGTTTATATCGATGTTTGCATCGAGGGTTTTTATCGCATCGATGTTTTTCTTTGTAACGACTGTGACAAATTACCTTAATATAAGGAAATATAAACCATAAAATATTAATATAAACTCGAATTGTTTATATTTGCCCATTTATTCGCCGCCAGACGCCAACCACCACCATTATGCGTAGCTGGTTATACATGGGATGTAATAGGAAACTATTAATTTTAATCAAGTTTTGTAGTTTTTCACCTTTATATCGTGGAAAAGGGTGATTTATATGTTGATAACACATATCTAAAAGAGAATTTCAGCAAAAACAAAACATCGGCAAAAGCATTGATGATCGAAGAAACATCGATGTTTCTGCCTGACTCAGATTGTGACCAGTGGTGTAAATTACCTCTTCTGTTTCAATTTTGGTACCTCGATTTCTAAAAAATGTTGGAAATGTCTAAAAATTGTTGGAAACCATCGATGTTTTGAGGTCAATGTTTTATCGACATCGATGTCTCTTATTTGAAACATCGATGTTGTAAAACATCGATGTTTTGAGGTCGATTTCGCAGCACTACTTGAGATACGAAAAAAATCATGACAACAGTGGTTTCTTATAAAAAAGTCAAAAAATGTGCTATTTTTTTGGTTCACTTGAATAATATTATTTTTTTTTATTATTTTTAAAGTAAGCGATGAGTTTTTTTAGGGAGCGTTTGTTGATTACAATTTATTGCATCTTAATCATTTTACGAGTCAAAATGGCAAAACAACAAATTTTAAATCTATCGGAAAAAACTAAAATCGATGTCTACCGTTTTGAAGGATATTCTAACCGCGCAATAGGTAAAAAAATTGGACGGAGCCCAACAGTTGTCGACAATTACATCAAGGACCCCGAGGAGTATGGAACAAATTTTAAAGGAACGGTTTCATTGTCTTTATCTACGTATGAGAAAAGAAAAATCATCAGAATTGCTTCTAATTCTGCCTTACCCTTGTCCAAAATAAGAGCTCAAGCTGGAGTGGAAGCGAGCAAGTCATCAGTATGCAGAGTAATTAAGAGCTGTGAGTATCTCAAATACCTGAAATTACAAAAAAAGCCGCCACTTAATGCTCCTTGTAAGGAAAAGTGGCTTCAATTCGCAAGATACTACATGGTATGGGATGTGCAGCCAAGAGGTCATGTAAATGACTGGAGAACCGTTGTACTTACGGATGAGAAGAAGTTTAATTTGGATGGGCCTGATAGCTAAAACTATTATTTCCACGATCTGCGCAAATAAAAGCTTTTTTCGAACCGACATCACAGCCGAGAGGGCGGCGTTATGGTGTGGGGTGCTATTACGTACTATGGGACCATCGAACTTGAATTTCAAAGTCCAAAAATGACTGGTGCAAGCTGTAAAACGTTATTGGAATCGGCTTTTCCGAAGTTCAGTCAACTATTTGGTCCCATATATTGGATATTGCTACAGGATAATGCCCCTATACACAACGCCAGAGTAGTAAAGGAGTTCATTGCAAACAAAAACGTTAATATTCTTGATTGACCACCCTATTCGGCAGATCTAAATATTATCGAGAATGTCTGGGGTTGGTTATCTTGCTAGGTCTTTGAAGTATGAAGGAGATAGACAATTTGATGACAAGCAGTCACTAATTCAGGCCATTAAGGATGATTGGAATCAAATTTTGTTGGATTACATGAATTCTCTTTATCTCTCAATGAAAACACGTATATTTGAAGTTATTAAAAACAAAGGGGGTTGTACCCATTACCAATAGTTCTTAAATAAGGCAAAATAAATTAAAAAACAATAACAACTGTTTTTCATTAAAATTAGTTAAATTGCCTATATTCAAGTGAACCAAAAAATAGCACATTTTTCGACTTTTTTTTATAAATTGCTCAAAAAAGTTATTTAGTTAAGAAACCACTATTGTCATGTTTTTTTTAATATCTCAAGATGTCTAGCTTCCATTTCCATTTTAAAATTCTGCAATCGGTTGCAAATTACAAAAGATATAGGCTGCTGAACATAGAATTTCTAGTGCCTTTAATTAAGTGAACCGGAGTGTATTTTGACTTACTAATAATCTAATGACTAATGACTAGTGTGCGCGGCTCTTGTGCATGAGAACGTGAGTTCGGACAACCTTACATATCGACGACGGCCACCTCGCTTAGTGATGGCGACACTGTCGAGTACTTAGCAAGCTTGTCAAATTACCATTCGGAACCTCTGTAAAACTGTAGGTCCCAATCAGTGAGTGAAAAATTAGAAAGCGCACAGCTCACTGGTAATGGGAAACCAAGGGATGTAACCAAGAATCTTTTATTATTTTTTTGTATAATTTGTCATAATATGTAAATGTTTGGCAACAAAAAAGTCATATACCAAATAAGAAATGGCAAAATTGTTGACCCTTTTTTTCTCATTATCCTTCAGAAGGACTGGTTTCGTATATGGGCAAAGCAGAAAAAGAATTTAATCGCAGACTTTTGGTGAAATAATTTTGAGAAAGTACAAAACTCTAACTTTAAAAAAGTAAAGCTAGATAAGAAATGTGAGCAAAGAAATCAAATTGAAAATGTTCACGCTTTCCAATATAATTATATTTTCCCCAAAAGACATGATTATTATCATAATTCCAACTTTGTCATTATTATTAAATTTTCTTTCTAAATCAACCAGTCATAAGAAAATCTTCATATTTATTTACGCTTTTCGTTGTTGGCAAAATAGTATCATAATGTGTCCACAAGCACAAGAAAACAAATAAAAAACGAAAAGTGTTAATGTTGTCATTTCTTTTGTGGCCGTCAAAATGTGTCATGCGAACTTTGGCAGATGCTTGAACATTTTAGTTTCATTTTGAGCTTGAGACATTAACAACATGACTAAAAATGTATTGTGTTTTTTGTTAACAAATGCCAAAGCTGGACAAACAAAAACCCAGCAGCTCCATTTTACTACTAGGACAAGTTCAATCACCTCCCCCATGCGTATGATTTATATTAATAAATTATTGTATAAAGAGTTTGGTCAGTGTTTACACGCACACAATGGTATGCTAAATATAGTAAAGCAATATATCACAGATAATATAGTAGAGTGGATTTAATAAGAGATGACTCATTTACAAATACAATAAATTAAACAGAGTCAATGAATATTAATTTTGAGCCGCATAATGAAAACATTTAGTTTGGATTAACAAATTACGAGTTTTCGCAAAAAACACAACTGAATTTAAAAATACGTCACGTCACGTTGGTGAATGATTACACGGTGTGACAGTCAAAAAACTTCTGGGATGCGACATAGCGTAGGTTGTAGATATAGTTAAATGTAACATTGTGGCATACTAGAATTTTTTGGTGCACATCGAAATTCTAAATAACGGTAAAAAACCCGTATTTTTGAGGTTGATAGGGTTAAACAATCATATGTCTTAAACTGTTCACGCTACAATAGTTTGAAATACGTTGTAAGAATGAGAAAAGTAACACCTTTCCAACGATGTATTACACTGTAATCTCGGAAATAAATTGAGGGAGTTACATGTAAAAATACATGGATTTTTTGAGTTTTTTGAGACTTCACCGTACTTTGAACGAAAATTAATAAGTCAAATTTGTATAAGACTATTTACTTTTGGAGACGCATTTTATTTTGCGCCTGCTACAGCTTAGTTTATTAAAATCGAGTAATATTTAATTGAGTTATTCAAGTTTTTAGGAAAAAATCCATTTGGCCATATTTTAGATTCCTTGGCTTGCATGCACGATTGAACGCAAAAATTATAAACCGAATGTACATGCTCATTTTGACATACATACAGAATTACACATAGGTAGATAAAGTGACATGTCAGATGGAAAATACATGCTGTCTGATAGCGCCTTTACTAAAAATAATATAAACATTCTGTAAACAGAATACCGAACACGAGTGGAATGAGAGAATTGAGCTTTTTGTATGATACAGTTATTGCAAGCAAAGGCAGAACAAGTTAAAAAAAAATAAACAATACCTACTTCAACGAACCAGAAAACAAAAACTACTTTGAATTTTTACTCAATTCTGGTGTCATAGAATTCGTATGGACAAGGAGAACCTTCAGTCCAAATTTAATACAATTCAAAAGGTGTCGGGTTCGAAAATTCTGAATTTTGTGTCGATTTTTTTTGGAATTACCCAACAAGCATTGAAGCGCTGACAATTTTGGTTATTGAGATCGTGTAAAATTTAAACTTAAAATGTGTGATAAGCGAAATAAATTTTGCTATGTTTGTGGTTTATTTACTGATATTAGTCGTAGGCGGAATTTCCGAAATAATATTTCTGCAGTGGAAACGTACAATGTTATCTTCGATCGTACTTACAAAACTAGTCGCTGGTACGAACCAGAACATATTTGCATGTGTTGTTGTGCATTACTAAACAAAGCAAAAGACAATTCCTCATTGAATTTGCCCTTTTCTGTGCCCATGACTTGGCATCATCAGCCTTATCATAAGCAAGACGATTGCTATTTTTGCCAAACCAATTTTTCAGGCTACAGTTTTAAGACACGCACGGCTATAAAATACGCTGATGTTCCAACCGTAATAAAGGCGATCACCGCAAGTGATAACCACCATGTTATGAGCTCGTATGATAGTGATGCTGATGAGTATGAATATGAGAACCCACAACAGTTCCTTCCGTCAGGATCCAAATCTGCAGAGCGACATATCATATCCAAAAAGGATTTCGATGATCTAGTTCGGGACATGAACTTGTCATGCCGACAACAAGAAACGCTTGGTTCACGATTTAAACAGTGGAATCTGGTAGAAAGTGAATTCTTAATAACATCAAACAGAAGGAGCAGCGAAAGGATGTTACTGGCAGAGAATTTTAAGTCCGATGTCGATAACTATGACTTTGTGTATTGCGCAGATGTAGCGAAATTATTTAATGCATTGGGTCACAAACACAAAGCCGATGAATGGAGGCTTTTCATTGATGGGTCATGCAAAAGAATGCAGAAATATAAAAATTTATTAGAATTTACTACTTAATATAAAATTTGAAATATTAATTTGCATAGGCTTGAAAGCTGTTTTATTACACAATCAAAACCAATTTCCCTCAGTCCCTATTGCGTACGTTACTGGCGTAAAGGAGACTTATGAAGTGATGGAAAAAATACTCCGTTTTGTTAACTACGCAACATAAAAATGGAAAATTGTTGCTAATCTAAAGGTGTTGACAATTCTCTTCGGCATGCAAGGTGGAAACACGAAGTATCCATGCTATCTTTGCGAATGGGACAGCCGTGCACTAAATGGCTATCAACGCAAGAAATGGCCACCACGTGCGTTACCTCAAATTGGTAGCAAAAATGTCCTAAACATCCCTTTAGTGAATTGTGAAAATATAATTTTGCCACCGCTGCATTTGAAACTAGGCTATATGAAGCAATTCGTAAAGAAGTTGGATGTAGATAGCAAAGCTTTTCATCATCTGAAAGAAACTTTTCCACGACTAAGTGAAGCAAAAATAACGGCAGGTATATTTTTTTTTTCAAATTGCTGACAGTATTTGATCGTTTTTAATAATTTTTCGCAATTAAATTAGGTATTTTTATCGGACCACAGATTCGAAAGCTAATGAAAAGTGACAATTTCAAAAGCAAATTGGACCCTGTTGAGAAACGAGCTTGGGAAAGTTATATTGCGCTCTGTGATAATTTTCTTGGCAATAACAGGAGCGCCGACTATGTTACAGTTGTAAACAATTTTTTAACGGCGTACAATAACATGGGCTGCAACATGTCTATAAAAATCCACTTTTTGCATTCCCACTTAAATTTCTTCCCAGATAATCTGGGCCAGTTCAGCGACGAACAAGGTGAACGATTTCACCAAGAAATTGCTACTATAGAAAGGCGCTTTGATGGCAAAAATAAAATCAACATGATGGCAAATTACTGCTGGTCACTTAGACGAGAAACCGATGATGATCAGTTTAAAAGAAAAAGATCGAGTAAACATTTTTGAGTGTGTACTTAAAGTTCAATAATAAAAAAAAAAATATTAATAAATTGAAGTAGCTTGGTATATTTAATTTAATTTTACAGTATGTATCTACTTCTTTATTCTAAAAAAATTCGTCAAGAATTTACTATAAAGTGCTCAACAATATTAAGGCCGACAGTGCTATAATGGCGCGACTCATCAACATTTTGCGAAAGTTTCGTCTCCGAAAATCTTTTATAACTTTGCTAATTGTTGATCGATTTTAGAAAATAGACACACATTTTACTCTTGAAAATGTGTTCTTTTTAAATAATAAAACAAAGTTAAAGTGTTTCTAATAAAATACTGTTCGAAAACATCGCCAAAGTCAAAAAATATAAAAAATACACAAAAAAAATTGGTTTACCTAGCAAATACTCTAATAAGCGAATTGAAATCTGTTAAGTCAAGTATAGAACGTTTAAATATCTAAGTTTCTTCTTTCCAAAACCGGTAACAAAATGAAAATCAGTGGATATTTGACGAACCTATAGGCGTATTAGTGAGCGCATGTGCGAAAAAACCGGTTTTTTACCGTAATTTAAAATTTCGATGTGCACCAAAAAATTCTAGTATGCCACAAAAATCTATTTAACTATACCTACAACCTACGCTATGTCCCATCCCACAAGTTTGCTTTTGATTTTTTTTGTCACAGTGTGTTATTGATGTGTTAACATCTATAGCGGCGCATAGGGACTAAATTTATAAAAGTCAACACATGCAAACAACACACAGACAGGTTTACTGCTGCTGTTAAAACCAGATTTTATGCTGCTGCTAAAACCAGATTTTCTGCGACTGCGAAAGAGAATAATGACGTGTTAAACAAAAATGAGCGGGCAAGAGAGCAGTGAAAGAGTGGTGTGGCAGGCGTGAGGAAAACGAAATTGTGTCTATAGCGTATGTATTAACATAATAATGTATGTATGTACATGTGTCTGTTGCTGTTGTTGAACGGAGATATAAAGCATAACCACGCAAAATTTCATTTGCAAGCCCATGGGCTTGCGCAGTCGACGTTATGGTGACACACTAATACGTCAGCTACTTCGTACAAACTTTGTGTGATGTTGTGTGTTTGGCTGTTTCGTTGCTGTTGATATGGCAAACATGTGGTTATGTGACACACGAACATATACGTCAGCTACTTCGCACAAAGTATGTGTGATGTTGTGTGTTTGGTTGTTTTTAAATGAAACGTCATCATTTGATTGAACGGCTTTTTAAATTCTTTATGTATGTTAACATCACCTGCCTGTATGTATGTATGGCGAAAAAACTTTGGATTGATTTTTAATCCTTCTCCCGTAATCCAATCGAGCTGAAACTTCGCAGGCAAACTAATGGCGACGACAAAAATGAAATGGCGGGATTAGACTAATGGGCGTGGTACCTCCCATACAAATCACAAATTAAAAATCCATTATTTCTGCTCCTGTTAACGGTATTTGAACAAAATCGGGTATGTTGGTTAGGTTTACGTATTCTAAGATCTGGTGCAAATATGGGCGGGATTGGACAAAGGGGCGCGGTCAAATATAAAGAATTTATAGTCAAAAACAGTTTTTTTTACGGGTTGATTTTTTATTATTGTCAAAGGTAAAAATAAATAAATAAATGGTTTCCCATTACATCCCATGAGGGGACTGGGGAGAAGGTAAGTCAAATAAAATGTGGGTGCGGAGAACTCTCAGAGCAAATAGAATAATGACGTATTATACGTATATAAAAATGAGATAACAAGAGAGCAACGAGAATTTTGTGAACTTGAATAGCGTATGTGCGAACATAACAATGTATGTATGTATGTTCATGTGCCTGTTGCTTTGCATTCTCTTTGTTGTTTCTGGGAATAAAACAAAAAGTTTTAAGCAAGAAAATAATGACACAAGTGCTTGTACTGGTCTTTAAAGAATTTTAAATATTAATATTATTTAAATGTAACGTCATCATATGATTGAACGCTGTTTTTTTATTTTCCCATGTAACATTCACACATGTGTTCATATAAATCGAACAGTTACCGTGTAGAAAAAGGGTGTTTACACATCGCCCGTGAGTTCGAACACTCATTGGATTTTTTTATTTAGAATTCTTCTCTCAATTTGAGACCTTTCTAGAATTTATAACTGTGAAAACTTGACAGTTTATAAAACAAGTACAAAGATTCCGCCAAGCCTCATCTAGTGAGACTGGTGAATCTTCAATTGCATGCTATGACATCCAGTAGTTATTTATTTTAAAAATTGGTTTTGTTTGGTTCCTTAGCCATACCCAAAAAAAGCGAATTGCACATGCTGAAAAAAACGTCATCTGTAAGATATTCTCCCAAACACATTAACATGTTTACTTGCAAACTTGCATGCTTTTACGTGGAATCATTCCAAACATACATATTCCGACGTGGAATACCAGTGTGGCTTTAGGCCTGGAAAATCGACAACCGACCAAATTATGGAGAGGGCTCACGGGAAATAAATCGACACCTATCATCGATTTGTCGATTATAAGACGGCCTTCGATAGCCCAATACGAGAGAAACTCTAGGCAGCAATGTCTGAGCTTGGTATTCCTGCAAAACTCATACGCCTTTGCAGGATGAGCTTGATAAACACCAAATCCGCAGTGAAAGTCGCAACGAAAGTCCGCAGTGAAAGTCGCAACCTTTCGAAACTAAGCGAGGCCTCGGAAAAGGCGTCACCCTGTCGTGCGATCTCTTTAACATCTCAATAGAGATTATTCTGAGAAAAGCTGCAATCAACTTGAATAAAACCATCAGAAGTTATTGCGGTGTTTTAGAGAATTGAGAAGGAGTCAGCAAAAGTGGGTCTGACGGTAAATGAGGACAAGACAAAAATTAATGGTTTCAACGAACAGGGCCTCCACGCGATTAGACCAAAGCATGAAAGTTGATAACCCTTATAATTTCGAGGTGGTAGACGAATTTACATACAACAACGTCAGCCTTGAAATCAAGCGGAGAATTGTGCTTGCGAATAGATGTTATTTTGGGCTAAGCAAGCACTTTAGAGATAAAGCCCTCTCTCGAATCTATGAGAATACCAAACTCTCATACAACCTGTCTTGCTTTATGGCGCAGAATCCTGGATCTTATCGCAAACAGACGAAACATCTGTAGGAGTCTTCGATAGGAAAATACTCCGGAAAATGTATGACCCTATAGTGCACAACGGCGAGTATCGGCGACGCATGAACCATGAGCTGTATGAGCTTTGTCCTGAAATTGACATAGTTAAGCGGATCAAATTAACGCGATTGCGCTGGCTAGGCCATATCAGTAGAATGGATGAAGACGAACCATCGGCGTAGTATTATTTAACCCAAAACATTTACGCCCAACCCACAAACGTCATTAAGCCCGAAAATCGGTACATGTAAGTTATTGTTGGAAAAATTTGGGTTAAATGTCGAACGATTGGGCGAAATTACCCTTTACTATAACATTTTTTATTTCTCAAAATGTCATAAAGCCCAAAGCTGTTTAGACGGTACAGTGTCACATCACCCAATGACACAACGTCCAAAATAAAAAGTCTCATTAGGTCCAATTTTCTACTGGAAAATATTTGGGTGGAATGACGTACTTACTTACATATTTAGGTCATCACATTGTGGCCATGGACTTGGGACGTTGTAAACCGATGATTACACATTTCTCCGACCAGCTCGAACTTTTGCTTTTTTGTCGACACCAAGTTTCTGTAGAGATTCATTCACGGGATCTTTCCAACGAAGTCTTGGACATCCTATTTTCGGAAATTGAATTTTACTTTAAAACCGAAGTATTTTAAGTTAAGTAAATTATTATCGGAAATTTAAGTAAAAAATCAAATAAAAAGACCGCGCGCGCGCGCGCCGCGTACGCGCTGCAGCTGAGATTCCCGCATCACAAACCCAGTGTGTTTCTTTGCCACACCTAAAAATTTCTCCAGAGTTATAAGTTAACTTATAAGCAACTAAGCTTCCAGTTTTCCAGGGGGTATTGATTTGGGCGCTGTGGTATTTTCCTGCAGAACGTTGACTGACTAAATTGTTTTGGGTTTAATGTTGCAGGTTTCTTTGGCCGGTATAACATTACTTAATTCGGACAATATGACGTTCTTTTCGTCAATATCGTCATTTGATCCCAAAAATTATTTGGGTTCCATGACATTTGCATTTGGCCTAAATGATAATAATTTTTTTGAGATTTGGGTTTGGGTGAAAGGACTAAAACCGTTTTGGGCAAAAATGTCTTGGGTAAAATAACACTACGCCGAACCATCGCGAAGGGTTTTCGAAACCGAACTCGAACGAAGAGGAAAAATAGGAAGACCAAGACTCCGCTGCAGGGATCAGGTTGACGAATCCCTGCGTAAACTTGGTATTGCCAACTGGAGAGATAAGGCAAGAGATCGAACTGGTTGGCGAAATACACTCCGTTTCACTTATTTAAAGGCACTAAAAATTTCATATTCAGCAGCCTGTATCTTTTGCAATTTGTAACCGATTGTAGAATTTTAAATTAGAAATGGAAGGTAGACATCTTGAGATATAAAAAAGATCATGACAATTGTGGTTTCTTAACTAAAGAAGTTTTTTTGAACAATTTATAAAAAAAGTCTTAAAATGTGTTTTTTTTTTTTGGTTCACTCGAATAAAGGCACTTTAACTAATTTTACTGAAAAACTGTTTTTCTTGTTTTTTTAATTTATTTTACTTCATTTATGAACAATTAGTAATGGGTGCAACCCCCTTTGTTTTTAATATCTTTAAAAATGTAATCCAACGAAATTTGATTCCAAGCATCCTTAATGGCCTGAATTAGTGAATGCTTGTCCTTTATAGACCTTACGAAATAACCAACCCCATACATTTTCGATAACGTTTAGATCTGGCGAATGGGGTGGCCAGTCAAGAATATTAACGTTTTTGTTTGCAATGAACTCCTTTACTACTCTGGCGTTGTGTATAGGGGCATTATCCTGTAGCAATATCCAAGATATGGGACCAAATAGTTCACTGAACTTCGGAAAAGCCGATTCCAATACCGTTTTATAACTTGCACCAGTCATTTTTGCACTTGAAAATTCAAGATCAATGGTGCCATAGTACGTAATAGCACCCCACACCATAACGCCGCCCTCTCGGCTGTGATGTTGGTTCAAAAAACGCTTTTCTTCGCACAGATCATGGAAATAATAGTTGTAGCCATCAGGCCCATCCAAATAAACTTCTTCTCATCCGTAAATACAACGGTTCTCCAGTCATTAATTTGACCTCTTAGCTGCACATCCCATACCATGTAGTCTCTTGCGCATTGAAGCCGCTTGTCCGTACGAGGTGCATTAAGTGGCGGTTTTTTTTTGTAATTTCAGGTATTTAAGATACTCACAGCTCTTAATTACTCTGCATACTGATGACTTGCTCGCTTCCACTCAAGCTTGAGCTCCTATTTTTGACAAGGATAATGCAGAATTAGAAGCAATTCCAATGATTTTTCTTTTCTCATTCGTAGATAAAGACAATGAAACCCTTCCTTTAAAATTTTTTCCATATCCCTCGGGGTCCTTGATGTAATTGTCGACAACTGTTGAGCTCCGTTTAATTTTTTTAACTATTGCGCGGTTAGAATATCCTTCAGAACGGTGAACATTGATTTTAGTGAAGATTTAAAATTTGTTGTTTTGCCATTTTTACTCGTAAAATGATTAAGTTGTAATAAATTGTAATAAACAAACGCTCCCTACAAAAAACTATCGCTTACTTTAAAAATAATAAAGTGCCTTTATTCAAGTGAACCAAAAAAAATAGCACATTTTTGAACGTTTTATTTTATAAATTGCTCAAAAAAGTTCTATAGTTAAGAAACCACTATTGTCATGATTTTTTTTTATATCTCAAGATGTATACGAAAAAGAGGGGCTATTTTTAACCCTTAAATGCATGATTTTTTATTTTTAATTGAAAAAAATGTTTTTCTGTAGAAATTTAGATGTAGATTACGTAAAAAATAAGGAAAAAATCTAGGTAATAGTATTTATTTTGAAAAAATTTTGAAAAATTATGTGTGAACAGGAATGTAGACAATTGGCAACAATATGCATTTGAAGGTTAAATCGTCATCACAGCAGAGAGGTTGGACTTATGGTCTGGAGTGCAATAGCATATTGCGGCACAATAGATTTAGATTTTCAAAATGCAAAAATTACTGGAGAAACTTACAAGAATCTGTTACAACCAACTTTCCCTAAAGTAAATGATATTTCTGAACTGATTCCATGGGTTTTTGGATATGATAATACTCCTAATAAAAATGCCAGAGTTGTAAAAGAATTCACTTCTAACCAATATTCCCTCGATCTCAAAATATTTGAAAATGTTTGGGGTTAGCTTTCCCGCAAGGTTTACGAAGAAGGAAAAAAATTCGAAGAAAAGGAATCATTAATTCAAGCCATTAAGGATTCGTGGAATAAGATATCTTTGGATTACACTATGCAACATCTTTGAAGTCATCGAGTGCAAACTCCTACTCATGTGAAATTTCTCGAAGTACTTCTCGCAACTAACAAACCACCATTTGGGTTTTGCTAGTTTAGCTGCTGTTCGGATTTGATGGCCTGATGTATATTTTGGATAAAACTTAATGATTCCGAAGAACATGCAATTTTTCTAACGCATATATCTCGGAAACCAGTTGGAATTTTGTTAACCTGTCTTCGGCACAATTGTAGCCATCGACTAGGAGAAAAAAAGTGTAAAACAATCTAACCCCGAAAAACTGCATCTAGTGCCTCAAAATTTGCAAAATTTCGAAAAATTTTAATTTTTCCTATATTTTTTCACCATTTTCGGCCCATAGCTGCCAAACTGTGGACTTACATCTGTTTTCACACGAAAACTAAAATTTTTAAATCATATCTCGTACACCATCCACTTTATTTCCATCAAAATAAAAAAAAATGTCCAGCTGTATTTTACATCGAAAGTTCGAGAAATATACCAAAAGGCAAAAAACATAAATTAATCAATGTCCGATGAAGTTGATGCTCTCGGTTAAGTATGTGAAAGTGATGCTCTTGGTTTTGTCGTTGTTGGTTCAGGTCCATGATCTGAATCATCATCTGGGCTTGATAGCACATTCAATGGCATATCTATTTCGGTGTGTCCATCAAATCTGTCGTCCTCCAATGCCTGCAACTTCATCTTCATATCGGGATACCTTATGACTCCACCAACAAACTTCTGCAAGCAATGCATCCAGCTTTTTTCCTTTGTATCGTTTTTCCATTGGCAGGGTGACCTGATGGAATCACTCTCTTTGACCGTCTGATTCGGTGGGCAATTGGTGTAAGAACTCATCAAAGTAATAATTCAGAAAATGTAATAATTTCAATGTCATAGATGCATTGATGTTATGAAAGTAATTGAGCATTTTTTTCACCAATTTATTTGCTTCGCCCAGCTGTGCACGATTCTTTCCTTAAACGACCCCGATTACAGATTCTAGTGCATCACAGGCTACTCGGTCGTTGTGTGTTCCCTTTGTTCCTAAATTTCATGAGAATTCAATCATACATATAAATAGCATACTGTTTATTAAAAAACATTCATCAACTTCATATCATTTTTCCGACGAATAAAATTAATATTGTAAATAGAGTTTTGCCAAATCCGTGTCATAAAATGGACGAGAGTCACTGTGTACTTAATTTTCAATCTGATATTTGGTACATAACATGGGGGGCATGTTTTTAAAATTCATTGAACAATAAATAACTCACTGTTATGTAACCCAGATGAGAAACTCAATTCTTGTCGAAAATATGGGCCGAAAATTGTGAAAAAGATAGAAAAATTAAAATTGTTCGACAATTTTTAAATTTTGAGACGCCACATGCAGTTTTTTGGGGTTAGTTTCTTTTACCATTTTTTTTTTCTTAATCTATAGTTACAATTGTGCAAAAGACAGGGAAACAAAATTCCAATTGGTTTCCGAGATATAGCCGTCAGAAAAATTGCATGTTCTTCGGAAAAATCAAGTTTTAGCCAAAATACACATGAGGCCATAAAATCCGAACAGCACATAAACTATCAAAACCATAATAGGGGTTTGTTAGTTTCAATAACTACTTCGAGAAATTTCACGCGAGAAGGAGTTAGCATTTTATGAGTTGCCCTGTGTTATTTAACAGCTCTTTATGAATCGGTAAAAAGCTATATATTTTGAGTTATTTTAAACAAGGGATGTAATGCCCACTATCAAAAAGTCAACAATATTATGAACAAACTACATATTAATAATTGAATTTTAGTTAAAATTAGCTAAATGGTTTTAATCATATGAACGAAATTTTTTTTTAATTATTTTCGGTTTTTTTTGGAAAAGGACCTCGATAAATCTGTTGCATTAATCTTTAAGGTTGTTGTGATAACTTTTTTTAATCTTAAGAAAATGTCCTTCCCGATGTTAGTAATATGTTAGCTGTTGACAAAAAATTTAAAAAGATATGCCCTACTAAAACCAGGAATGCTAATTATCTGATCGAGAGTGTATATACTTATACACAGAAAGATTAAAAGCTGCTCCTACAACTATACTAACTGAGTGCTATAACTAGTATATATGTTCGTATAACTAATTTCAAACTCTCTTCGAAGTGATTCACCAGACATAATTTGAATGGAAACCACAAGGAGAAGAATATTGAATCTAATAATTATTTTGATTTGCAACATGAATAATAACTTTTAATGACAATTTCACAAATCATAACTTTTATTTAATAGACAATTCAAATCAAAAATTTTCCTTCAGAAGATTATTAGCATGGTCAGCCATGCGTTTGAATTTGCGAAATTGCGAATTATGAAAAGTAATTACGTTCTATTCGCATAGACAGACATAAATACCTACATAAGTGGATATTCAAATAACTTACGTAGTCTACTAATCAGTGTTTAAGTAATCACAGACAATGAGGTGGCGTTGTATAATTAAACAAGAATTGTAGTGATACGTCAAGCATTGCATTATTTGAATGTTTAAGTAATAAATTTCCATTTAGAAAATTAGAGTTTTTAGCCTAATTGCCAAAGCTTTTGAGTGATAGAAGTGACAGATTTTGATTTTAAAGTTTCGGATTTGAATTATGGGACTGTCCTTGGAGGTGGAAAGTCTCTGATAGCCATTCACTTGGGAGTGGCCAGAAATGATTCCTTCATTGGGCAGTCCAAGCAGCTCACTACTTCCACGCAGTATGTCCTGGGCAATGGTTTATCGGAAACCTCCGTTAATAATAAATAAAATAAATGGTTTCCCGTTACATCCCACGAGGGGATTAGGGAGAGCTTCTCACAACCAGCGAGCTGTGCGCTTTCTAGTTTTACACTCATTGGTTGGGACCTACAGTTTTACACCGGTTCCGAACGGTATTTTGAGAAGTTTTTTCATGGCTAAATACTCGATAGTGTCGCCGTCACTAAGCGAGGTGACCGCCGTCGAAAGAAATTTAAGATGGTCAGAGTAGGGATTGAACCCACGTCCTCATGCACAAGAGCCGCGCACACTACCATTGCACCACCGGCGGCCACATTCCGTTAGCTAGCTAAAGTGAGAAGGCGAAACGAATGAGCAACCTGAGTGGTAATGCGATCACTGATACGTCTCAGGATTATTAGACGACCCTGTCACTGAAGCTCTTCGAAGTAGTGGACATATTCTGAATCAAAATTGATGAAACCAAAATCCAGTTTCGACACACTGCATTCTGGACAGCCTCTGATCCATAATGGGCGGCTGAAACATAATCATCCTGGCAGTAGATAAAATGCAAACCACGGTGGGCTGGATTTGCCTCCCGCCACCGTTATATTGGCAATGAAAATACACAAAGAAGATAATAAATAAAGAAACCCCCCAACTGTTGACGACCCTCGCAAACATTATAAAGACCATGAAGAACATAAACTTGTTTTCCCGATAACGTCTTTTGGTGAATTTTGCTTCTTTGGGAAGACTATAAATATGTCCAACTGAGTGAAATACTCGGAAACAAAGCTGGATCGAAAACTACTTTTAGAGAGCAGATTCGGAAAGGTTCAGAAATGTTGGTTTCTTTGCAGAAACGGTATTGGTTCGAAATGGGACGTCACCCCTAACAGAGAAAGCGCACAGCTCATTGATTGTGTGAGATGGAATGCAAAAATAATCTGCATATGGACAATACTTCACTCAGAGAACTATATGTTTAAAAAGAGGTTGTAGCAACCATAAATGCGGTTGTTGCGGCAGCCACAAAATATCGTTCGGAACCGGTGTAAAACTATAGGTCCCAATCAGTGAGTATAAAACGCACACAGCTCACTGGTTTGTGAGAAGCTCTCCCTAATCCCTTCATGGGATGTAACGGGAAATCATTATTTTATTCATTTTATTATAAACTATTTTTTTTATAATTTTGGTTGCAACAAACGATTTTGGCATTAATTACACTGCAACAACCGAATGTTGCATTAATTCGATTGCGTCGACCATAGTTATGACAAATGAGGTTGCTGCTACCGAATTTTTCATCAAATCTGTTGGCACATCTGAATTTGTATTCAATTTGGTTACCACGACAAATCATTATACATCTCAAACTTGACGTTTAAAATCCGAACGACAAATATTTTATTAAATAATAAAAAGAAGAATTTTTTGTGTTTATTAAGAAAGATAAGTAAAGATACTGTCAGAAGTAGGGCATCGAATATCGGTTTTACAATTCCGATATTTCGATATCGAAATTTTTTAATTCCAAGATTCCGATATTAATATCGATTTTGAACGTCTTTAATTAACAAAATTTTAAAATCAATTTTTTCCTGAAAAAAACCTCAGATATGAATAAACAAAAAAATACATAAGGTGTCAGGGGACACAAGGTTGGAACGAAGTTCCTTTCGCTATATACTTTTATTATGTACTAGTTAGTTGCAACACGCCTAAGGCGCCAGTTCAAAAATACGATAATTTAAATGAATCTTTAGGAAAAGATACTTTTTGTAAAATGATAAACATTTTTTAAGAAATCATCTTTTATATAGAATGTATTTTTTAAAAAAAAATAATTGTAAGGTCCTTTTTGTAAGAATATGTATTATATTTTCCCGAAAAGGTCCATTTTTGGAGAGAAGTACTTCTTTTGTTAAAAGCTAATGTCTTTTTTTTTAAGAAAAGGTACTATTTTTAAGAAGAAGTACTTTCTGTAAGAAAAAGCCATAAGAGTATGCATGTTTTTTACAAAGAAGTACTTTTTTAAGAACAGACTTTTTAAAGAAGTGGTACTCTTTTTAGGAAAAGGTTATTTTTTTAAAAATTTACTTATTTTCAGAAAGGCTACTTATATCAAGAAAAGAAAAGAAAGGTATTATTTTATTAAAAAAATACTTTGAAGAAACGGAATTTTTCTAAGAAAATTTATTTTTTAAGAGAAGATATTTTTTGAAAAAAGGTTTTTTTAAGAAATGGGAATTTTTTAGAATTAATCCTTTTTCAAGAATAGGTATATTCTTAAGAGTAGGTACTTATCTCAAGAAAAGTTATTTTGTTTCACAAAAAATGTACTCTTTAAAGAAAAGGTAGTTTTTTAAGAAAAAGCAATTTGTTGTAAGGAAATGTACTTTTTTAAAAAAAAGGTACATATTTAAAAAAAATACCTTTGAAAGGTACTTCTGAAAAAAAAGTAAAAAAGGTACTAATAAAAGGTACTTTTTGTAAAAAAATTTACTTTATTTAAGCAAAGGTACTTCTTTAAGATAAGGTATTGTGTTTAAGAAAAGGTACTTTGTTAAAGAATGTGAATAGGTATTTTTTTGAGAAAATTTACTTTTTTTAAGAAAAGGCACTTAATTAAGAAAATCTTCTTATTTTAAAATTCTTTCACTTTGGCTTTTCTAAATTTAGTTACTATTGGGTTCAAAACTACAATATATACTAAATATTGGTTAGAGGCTCCACACAGAAAATTTCCCAATAAACAATAAACTTCCAACATATGTATGTTAGTCGAGACACAAACCAAAGCAAAAGTACCCTATAGTTGATAATACTGGGTTGTAGCAGAATAGTGTTAAAAAAAGCTGCTTAATTTTATTTCATTTAGCCCACAACCCCCAACTAGCGATAAGGAACTTCGTTCCAATAAAAAATAAAAAAAGTTAAAGGAACAATTATTTATTTAAAAAAACAATTTGGCAAAAGTTAGATTAAGTACGCGCATTTAGGTTTTTAATTGTTTTTCTTTTGATGATCTTTCTGGAAGTGGTCCCGCAGAAAACATAGGGCGGAAAATGCCCTTTCAAATTCGACACTGGATGGTTTTATAGTTTTCAAATATGTGTTGGCCTCACGAAGATACGATCCCCGCTTCCCATCCTCTTCGAAAGTGGCCATTTCCCTGCGAACAGCTTTCAATACATCCTTCGAAACATTACCCGTTTTTGATTTGGGCTCATTTTTCATATCATTGCAAATGGTCATGTCAAGTTGCTCCTACAACTACAAGCTGGCTGAACCATCTACTTAATCACTGTCAGGCGATATATCAGTTACTAACTCTGGCTCCCCTGTAGCTTTGTAAAAGTTGCTCACACAGTCCAATCACAGCATTGGCAATTGCACGTTTGCTGTGATGCTGAAAATCTAGAGCATTGTAAACATTTTCATATCGCTGATGATATTTGTGGAGGTAATGCAGTAAGCCAGCAAACATTGTCCGTGGTTCGTTGATACATGTCACCAAAGATACTTTCAAACGGACAGCCAAATCTGATGCTCCCGAGTTGTTAATCATGAACACTATGGCGGTGTCGGCTGACAAAAGAGTCGCATCATTTCGACACAACGTTTCAACGGCCAGTTTCTGCGGTTCAAGACACACGACTAACGATGAATTGGTGTCAAACTCCAAATCACTGATCTCAATTTTTGAATCAGTATCAATCATTTATTTTCTGATGAAATTTTTTAATTTCAAGAAGCTTTCAAGCATTGCAGGCGGACTGGTTCCATCGTGTTTTTGTATCCAGGACCAATGGGATGGGTTTGACAAATTCATTGGTTGTATACTTTCCCAGCGATTCGCCGTTTTTTGACACTTGACAATGATGCGTACTTTTGTTTAAATTTATTTCGGACAGTATCGGACAGATTGACAACCCTGGAGTGAAAATAGTTTATATCGGCAACTTAAACATAAATACAGATTTCATTCAACGTTATGAAAATTCTTTTTCTTAATAAGTTTTCATTTACACCATAAATTGTACTGCCTTAATGGATGGCAAGGATTTTCTAAGAATTTCTTGGGATAAACACACAGTCAATATGTCCCTCCATCCCCCTACCCCATCATCATATCTGTGGTCTGGACTAGATATCGAATAAGTATCTTAAACTTTTTAGTTGCAATCAACTTTTAAAAGATTAAACAACAAAACTTTATTTTTCTTTTTCAAAAAAAAAACTGCAATGAAAACAAGAAACTATTGATAGAATTGATGTCTGCAGGCATTATGGCTTTAGCAACTTATCGGCAGATAACTTGTGAAACTTTATGAGCAAATCAACTAGAAACCACAACCATTAATACTCGAATTGGGTTGAGTGGTGAAACTTGTACGATACATTGTTAGCTGGTATTTAAGCCATTAAATGCGTAGTATTGAAGTGATATCGAGCTCGTAAAAATGCGTTTATATGGCCAATTATTATTAACAATGATGCTGACGACGATAATCATCAGTTGTACTAGTTCACCACCAACAATGTTGAGTTTTGTGTTTAGCGATACAATTGTTATCGCATTTTGGTCTATATTACAGGCTATAACTGTTTGATGACATCCACACTCGCGTAATTTAACCAGATACTCGTAGTGAAATTTGTATTACTCGTATAGTTCATTGAATACATATTTCCAAAAATAGTGGAGGGTACCTCAACCCATTGTCGTCCCAGTGATGTACGGGCTGGAATTATTGTGAACATTGTGGCTGGAACGTGCTTCTGGTGTCATTTACGGTTGTTCGTTGCTTAACTGTGACATTGTGAAGCTGGTACCCAATTGACTGACCTTGAATACTTAATGGATGTTAAATAAATTGTCCATAAATATAGCAGGCAATAGTGTTAGGAAATGGGACGAATATATTACGAGTAGCAACTGAATGGGTTTAAAAAACTTAAAGTACAGTAGACATTTATTCAATTTGATAGTGATTTGCTTTAACAAATTATGAGATGAACTTTTTAAATTTATTTGAAATGTTATGATTAGACATTGATATAGATTTAAAATCGTTTACTTATATTCCCACTACATCACTTGAAGGGATTCGTTGAAAACCATTAATTTTGAATTTTCATTTATCAATTCCAAGACGTTGTCAACAATTGGGACCATAGACTAATACATACATAGACACTTTTATTCTCTCAATAAATTAAACGTCATGAGGTGCGGTGGAAAGTAAACATTGGATGGTGGAAAAAATGGTCTCAATAATACCAGATAGAGGCAATAGTAAACAACGTCCAACAAAGGAACAACAAACGTATTTCGTGATTTTGTGGCAAACTAGTTGTGTTAAATACAATACAAATGTATACCAACCATAAAAGTCAACAAAAATGTGTAAAATACATTTAAATTTTTCAGTTCTACACCAAAACGACATGAAAAAGTTAAGTGAACATATTTTGTAACTGCACCTGGTGCAAGTTAATTTTAAATTAAATTTCTCTCATTTCCACAAAACTACGACGAAGAGTGTGAAATTAAACGTCAGAGGAGAGAATAAAAGTATCTATGTATGTACAAGGTGTTTCAAAAGAAGTCATCCGATGTTGTTTGGCTCTCATTTTTTTTTTCTAAATGAAAAACTTCGATTCTATTTTTTGATTATGTTTATTTGAACCTTTAGAATTTTATTGGTTAAGTTGAGAATATGATATCGGATAAATGGACGCCGTCACAATTGATTAAGTACGGGCTCGTTTTATGGCATTTTTGTTCATAATGATTTGAAATTCATAATGAGCGATGAGGCTCATATCCATCTCAGCGGGTACGTGAACAAGCAAAACTATCCACGAGTGATGCACGAGGAGCCATTATACCCACTCAAAGTGACTGCATGGTGCGCTGTTCACGCTGGAGGAGTCATCGGGCCATTTTTTTTCTAGAACGCCGCTGGTCAGACGACAATAGTGGACGGTGCGCGCTATAGTGCCATGTCAAACGAGTTTTTTCTGCCGCAATTCGACGAATTAGGATTGGGGGACATGTTGTTCCAACAGGACGGAGCAACGGCACACACTGCGCCAGCCATAACCGATATTCTGAAGGGGGCGTTCCCGGGTCGCCTCATTTCTCGTTTTGGCGATATGCACTTGCCCGCAAGATCGGCCGATTTAACCGGTCCATACTTTTTTATGGAGTTTTTGAAGTCCCGTGTTTACGTGAACAAGCCTGAGACCCTGGAAGCCCTCAAGGTCAACATTCGACACGAGTGCGACAATCTGTCGCCCGAAGTTCTCACCGAAGTGATGAAAAATGCCATAAAACGAGCCCTTATGGTAATCAATTGTGACAGCGCCCATTTAACCGATATCATCTTCTCAACTTAACCAATAAAATTCTAAAGGTTCAAATAAACATAATCAAAAAACAGAATCGAAGTTTTTCATTTACAAAAAAAAATGAGAGCCAAACAACATCGGATGACTTCTTTTGAAACACCTTGTATTAGTCTATGATTGGGACTGTCTCAAATCACATCCTGGCGGAATTTGAGATAGGATTTTGGCTTGCATCCGTATAAAAGTGTTATCACTCAAGAACTGAAGCCATTGGACTAACGTCGTGAGTTTGCTGATTTTGTCTTGGAACAACTAGAAAACGATAACGATTTTTTTAGGAAAATCATCTTCTCCGATATGGCCCACTTTCATCTGAGTGGTGCGGTGCGGTAAATAAACAAAACTGTGGATTCTGGTGCGAAGAAAATCCACAACATTATTCATGAACAACCGTTACATTCACCTAAATATACAGTTTGGGGTGGTGTTTGGTCTGGTGGAATCATCGGTCCGTACTTCTTTCGAAATAAAGCTGGTAACACTGTTACTGTCAATGGAGAGCGGTATAGATCGATGATAACCAACTTTTTATGCCGCAAATTGGAAGAAGCTGATCTTGACAACATCTGGTTCCAACAGGACGGGATTACGTGCCACACAGCACGTGCAACAACCGAATTATTGCGAGAAAAGTTTAGAGATTCGATTATTTCTAGAAATTGTGACATTGAATGGCCTCCAAGAAGTTGTGATTTAACACCATTATACTATTTATTGTGGGGTTATTTGAAGTCATTGGTCTTTAGTAATAAACCAGACACTCGTCAAACTTTACAACTCAATGTTGGACGTGCTATTAATGACATACGACTTGATTTAGTGGAAAAAGTGCTCGAAAATTGGGTTCGTCGAATTCGTTCCTGTTTTATTCAGAACTTAATTGTATCGATTGTACTTCACATTAAATAAAAAACATTTGAATTTCCTTAAAATTAGTGTTTTCTAAAAAATAATATCACTCAAATATTAAAACCCTTTATATTACCGTATCTCCGCGCATAAAGTAACGAGTATTTGCTACACGCTGAAAAATTTGTCTTTTTTTTGTAGTTTGGACGCAAATATAACGTGTTTGTAGCTTGTCGCAAATATAGTATATTTGTGTCCAAAAACATTGTGTTTGCTATTCAATATAATATGTTTGGGACACAATGATTAATAGATTATAACATATGTATTTGTGGCAAAAATGTGGCTCTGTTTGTTGTAAACCTTGAAAACACTGGTATCTGTCACAATATAAAAACAAAATGCAGCAAATCTTCAATTCACGAAAACAATGCTGGCAAACACGTACATGGTTCCTGCAATATGTTACTGGGGCCGTTATTTTTCAACGTGTAGTTATACATAAAAACGTAATTTCTAAACTAAAATTAAGTTCATTCAAACTTGTTTTTGATAAAATTTTTACTCCTATCAAGCTTATATGAACTAAATTTTGGGTTGGATACGAAATCCCCAAAATCAAATTCCCAAAAAAAAATTCCTCAAAATCAAAATCCTCAAAATCAAAATCCACAAAATAAAAATGCCCAAAATTAAAATCCACAAAATCAAAAGCCCCATTCGTGAAATCCCAAAACACAAAATTCTCAAACGCAAAGTCCCCATTCTTTCTTGAGAAATACTTTTAGAATAGAATTTGGTATTTCAAATTTAAATTCAATACCGATTTTATGATTATTTAACACAGCAATTTATATAGTCAAAACATAACTTTCTTACTTACTTCTCCGGTCTCGTACAACCCCTGGGTGTCATAGACCTTACAAAACGAAGATAACATATTTCGCCAACCAGATCGATCTTTTGCTTTACCTCTCGTACCAAGTATATGCAGGGATTCGTCAACCCGATCCCTCCAGCGGAGTCTTGGTCTTTCTATCTTTCGTCTTCCTTCCAGTGCGGTTGGTCTCATCCACTCTACTGAAATGGCCTAGCCAGCGCAATCGCGTTATTTTGATCCGCTTAACTATGCCAATGTTAGAATATAGCTCATACAGCTCATGGTTCATGCGTCGCCGTACTCGCCGTTATGCACTTTAGGCCCATAAACTTTAAGGAGTATATTTCTCTTGAAGACTCCTACAGATGTTTTGTCTGCTTGCGATAAGACCCAGGATTCTGGGCAATATAGCAAGACAGGTTGTAGGAGAGTCTGGTGCATCTGGACTTTTGTTACTCGAGAGAGAGCTTTATCTCTAAAGTACTAGCTTAGCCCAAAATAACATCAATTCGCAATCACAATTCTCTGCTTGATCTCAAGGCTGACGTTGTTGTTTTTGTTTATGGCAGATCCGAGGTATATAAATTCGTCCATCACCATGAAATTATAATGTTTATCAACGTTCACACTTCGACCTAATCGCATGGAGGCCCTGCTCGTTGAAACCATTAATTTTGTCTCGCAATCATGCACTGCCAGACCCACTATTGCTGGCTAATTCTGAATTCTCGAAAACACCGCAGTAACTTCTCTCATTGTGGGCCCAATGATATCTATATCATCAGTATACGCGAGCAGCATGTGACTTTTGCTGCTGATGGTTTTAATAATGTGCAGTCAACATAATTATCATGATAATGTCCATTAAGCTGTTAAAGAGATCGCACGATAGGGTGTCGCCTTGCCATAGGCCTTGCTTAGTTTCGAAGGTTCGGTAATACTCTTACCAATTTTCACTGCGGATTTGGCGGTCGTCAAGGTCATCCTGCAAAGGCGTATGAGTTTTGCAAGAATACTAAGCTCAGACAATGCTTCGTAGAGACTCCCCCGTATCGGGCTATCGAAGACCACTTAATAATCGACAAATAGATGACAGGTGTCGATTTGGTTTTTGTGTGTCTTCTCCAGGATGAGGCGTACCGTGAAAGTCTGGTCAGATGTCGGTTTTCCAGGCCTAAAGCCGCACTGGTATGGTCCAATCAGGTCAGCGATAAATGGTTTTAGTCTTTCGAACATTATACTTGATTAGAACCTTATATATATTCGGTCTTAGTCCTTCGCACATTATATTTGATAGAACCTTATATGCTATGGATAAAAGGCTTATTCCACCGTAGTTGGTACAGAGACTCGGGTCACCTTTTTTAGTATGGGACTCCAATCGCCGGGCATGCATTCATCTACCCAAAGTTTGCTAATGAGCTGATGCATGCACCTTATCAGCTCATCGCCGCCAGCGTTAAACAGTTCCGTCGGTAATCCATCGGCTCCTGTGGCTTTGTTGCTCTTAATCCGGGCTATAGCTATTCGGACCTCGTCTTGGTTAGGGGGAGGGGGCAACCGACGTCATCGTCCAAATTGTGATCGATTGTCTCCTCATCATTGGATACCTCAGGTACCAGTAGCGCGGAGTAATCATCTCTCCGTCCGTCCGTTTTTGACTTGTTGTTAGAATTTTCGGGACAGTTTACCTCCATTCTTTTTTCCCTATACCGCTCAGTCGCATTTCGCATTGCAATTGACTGAAGAATTGCCATACGTGCAGCGTTATTTTCATGATTTGCAATGCGACACTCTTCATCGTACCATGATTTGTTGCGAAAAGGTTTTTCAAAACCAAGTACGGTTGTTGCGGCAATTTTAGGAAGTTAGAAATGGGTTTCCACTGCGCTTCAGGATCGTCATCGGGAGGGGTGGGTTCTGTGCCAAAAGATGCGAGAGCTTCCTTGAGTAGGCTGTGCCTACCTCTGGTTATTGCAGCGTTCCGTTATCTAGTTGTTCTCTGCGCCTGGTTTCGTATGAATTTCACTCTACTCAATCATGTGCCAACATTTGCCGCTAACAGGTAGTAATCAGAATCGATGTTAGCTCCTCTCATCACACGTGATCAATTTGGGTCTTTGTTCTTTGAGCAGGGGATACCCAAGTAGCCTTGTGGATGTCTTTATACTGGAATCTCGTACCACAAATGACCATGTTTTTGCCGTATCCTCTAGGCGTTCATAGAATATTCACACAAAATTAGGGAAATATAAAAATATTTCGCCTTTGTGCGGATTGTGGCTATACGTTGACTTACAGGATTATACCTAGAGACTAGATGTCGCAGTCTTTTGCCAACTACAAATCCGCAACCAAATTCATGTTTTTCTCATGGCAACTGTAGTATATTTCATAGTTTTTTTCTTGCCCAGCCACGTCTTGTCCATCGCATTTCCTTGATAGCGGTAATGTCAGCCTTATAACTTTCTTCAAAAAATAGGGCTTACTTATGTTTTCTGATTCGTTTTCGAATATTCACTGCATTTATGAACGGTGGCGGGAGGCAACCCCAGTCCACCGGGTTTTTGCATTTTTCCTACTGCCAGGATAGTTGATTGCAGCCGCCAATTATGGATCAGACGCAGACCAAGATGCAATATCTCGATCCTCGATTTTCTGAGTTTGGTTCATTGGATATGCCAAATATGGATTCTATGCGGTGATCAAATATAATAGTGTAAACTTGAAGAGAACGACTTTCACAAATCATTTTGACAGTTCTGTTAGATTTCTCTCACTTTTTGATTTTCCTCAAAAAATTATGCGATCAAGGATGCATTTCGAATCAAGCGTACAAAAGGAAAGAAAACATGAATAAAATCTTGTATGTCCTTGTTTTGTTTTAAAGGCTTAGGGCCGTATTCATATTAATATACTGTTGTCAATTTGGCTGTGATGTACAAATAAAGTAATCATTATTCGTTATATCGAATTTTATAAAGTATAATTAATTGTTTTCCAGAAAGTGTTGAAATATTGGTAAAATTAATGCAAACAAATATGCAACATAATTCTGTGGTCACAAACAATATCAGCCTAAGTCGATTCTAAAATTTTTCAGGGAGAGCAGTTTAAAGTTTAATATATTTAGTGTAAATCAGGAGTCGGAGTTTTTGCGATAACTTTGTTACAGATTACAAGGAAACGAATCCTCTTACTTACTTCTTAACAAAAAAAAGAGTTGCTTATTTGAGCACGGTGACTTCTCAAAAGGCAGTTATAGTTTGTGACCACAGAATTACTGATTATTCCCAAATAAATTAGAAACTTTTTTTACAAATAATTTTTGAATTCGTTTCCAATTTAGAGTAATCGAATATAAAACCGGATATTGAGTTGCTGTTTCAATGTGTTGATTTTATTTGCATCACTATGTAAAGAAAAGTTTATTTTAATTGAAAAATTGTTAAAGTTGGAACAAACATGAACAACATAATGGAGCAGGATAAGGGAAGTTTAAACCAGTTGAGTTAAATATTAGGGGGTAATCATTTTAATTGTTGGAACGTAATACACAAGGGGACAAATATAAATACTTGAAACTTTTTTGTGTACATTTCCAGCTAAAATAGCACTATAGAAGAGTTAGGTTAGAGTGACTGTGAGTTCATCCCAAGGAAGCTCACCCAAGTAGCAGTGATGCCGTTTGTTCTCTGCACAGTTGGCTGTTTCCTCTCTTTCTCCAGAGCCGTCCATCATACCGATACTCTATAATACCATCTTCGGATTTGAGCCCCCATGTTCTCCCAAATATTTTCTTGCAAGCGTAGAAGGCACCTTACGCCTTCTTAACTCTGTGTATCATATTAAGTTTCCAGTTGAGATTGGGATCCAGTATTACACCGATACTTCGCCCTATCCGAGAACTCTAATTGTTTACCATTGAGTGAGAGTAGTCGATACTGTCGAATAGTTCGCCTACTTCTGAATAGTAGCAGATCAGTTTTATTTATTGCTGATCTCTCCCAAGATATTCCCCATAACTTCTCTTATCACGGAGGTAAAGGGACCTGTTACCATTACGAAAACTTTTACCCTTGTGTTATCCAAGTCCACCAACAGAGTATTTATAACCACTAGCTATAGTAGTGATGATATCACCCCACCCTGGGGTGTACCCCCACAGATTGGCCTAGTGACCGATTCTTCACCCCCACGGAGCGCTTATCCGTCTGGTCCGCAGCATTGAGTCTATCCAATTCGCCGACATTCATATCCTTTCGGGCTTTACTTTCAGTTTTGATATTGTTAAAAGCGCTCTCTATATCCAGTAAGACTGCCATTGTTTGTCGTCCATAGAAGATACCTTTTTCTGCCTCGACTTTTTTTGTATGGCTTCCATCCATTTTTGTTATTGTTTTCTGTTATCGTATTTTTTATGCGATTCCCAGGAATGCATGGGATTGGACGTCCGCCGCACCAAAGCCTCCAGTAGGCCCGGCGGCTTCTTACTCACTAAGGCGCCAAGGTATTAGGGAGGCATTGCTACTATATACTCAGATACCCCCGACTGCAATCTGTAGGTACGGTAAGTAGGATTGGTGGAGTTAGTTTTGACTGGAACCACTACCGTGATAACCAGTCGCCCCTAACATGGCGAATAGACGCAGACCAGATAGCCGCCCTCTGTGATCAGACGCTTCTGGAATAAGTTTGGACGTGAAATCACGGAGGTTTCATTCTGTTGATGTCACTCCTCCTAGGAGTGGCTTCAGTGAAAAGGTACTTAATAACTAGTGACATCCTATCGCCATAGCTCAGAATCTTTTTCGGATATTTGTACCAATTTATTGTATGCTCTTGAAATTTGCCGCTCTTCGTCGGAGACTGGTTATTCTTCGTAGCTAACAATTTTTATGTGAACGCTATGAAAATACGACCACAGCAACATATTGCAAGAACCAAGTATATGTTTGCAAGCATAGTTTTCCAGAACTGAAGATCTGCTGATTTTTTTTTCTTTGTTGTCAGTCACATTTTTGTTTTCTGCAGTTTTCAACAAACAAATCCACATTTGGGTCACAGAAACTAATATTAGAACCTATTAATCATTGTGCCTCGAACATGTAATATTGAGTAGCAAACACAATGTGTTTGGACACAAGTATACTACAGTTGTGACAAGCTACAAACCGGTTATACTTGCATACAAACAACCACAAAAATACTGATTTTTCAGTGTCCAGCTATCCGCCAGCTGCTGATCGCCACGGTGGCTTGAGCTTAGATCTAGGTAACTAAAGTAGGCAACTACTAGTATGGACACCCATCGTAGGTACAGCCAAAATACCCCATATTAACTGTCGGATAACTGCAAAATACATAAATGGCTTTTGCCGAAATACTCCAGAAAATGAGACTTCAACCTCCGATATGAACCAGAAGAAGTTTAACATTCCATTAATAATCTTTTTATATGCATTTATTAATCCCTCTCAGCAATTTTTTTTCAATACGCCATAATATATTTGTCTTTATAGCTTAAGGAAAGTGTCAGTTTAGGATTCAATACTTAAAACAATTTGAAATGTATGATTTTTTCAGTGTTTTATTTAACTTGCTTTGTTGTCTGTCTGTATTGTTCAAATCAGTCTGTATTGTTCAAATCTAGTAACTCATTTTTAACACAGTTGCAGTTGACCAATCGAACTAAAATTTTGCACACTTGTCAGATTTGGATGAAAATACATGAATATGAACAAAATTAAATGTCAAATTAAGTGTCAAAATTAAATGTCACCATTTTTAATTTAAATACAAGCGTTTTATTTGAGAGATCCCTAGAAAATTAATTAACTAATTCATTTTAATTACGCTCTTTATTGAAA
The DNA here is from genome assembly GCA_963931995.1 of Phaonia tiefii. Classification (NCBI taxonomy): domain Eukaryota; kingdom Metazoa; phylum Arthropoda; class Insecta; order Diptera; family Muscidae; genus Phaonia; species Phaonia tiefii. The sequence continues at coordinate 189,397,410 of OZ008370.1, read as the reverse complement.
GTATCTAGACCATTGTTGTTGAAGTGCTAAGTAGGCGGAGCATTGTACAATCCCATCATGAAGAAGAATATACTTATTGAGGCTAAGAGAAAAATTATTTTCTAGTTTTTAGTGCATTTATAAATAAAACACTGTAACTTAATTTTTTTTAATTATTTTTTTTTACATTTAAACAGCGTTTTACTCGCAATTTTGATATGATGGAAAATTTCAAATCCCATATTCAAAATGTACGTTAAAAAGCCAATAAGAATCACTTACGGAACTCTCGTTAGCAGATATGGTTATCTTTTTTAGAATTTCCAAACAACTATCACAGCAAATGGAAACGATTAAAGCATTTGCTATTGCTAAAACTATCAAGACAATTACTTTGACTACCGCCGTCATTAACCATTTACTATTGCTAAAACCACAAGCATAATTACTTTGACTACCTCAGTCATTACGCATTTGCCTCCGAATTACTGTTGCCGTCGGCTACGACTTGTGTTTCTGCTGCATTCGAAAATATTTAATCTGTCTGCTGTTTAAATTCATTTTGTTTCAATATTTTACATGGATGAAGCAATAGCCATAGTCTTTTGACAAGACGTAACTATGCTTTCGTTAGTTATAAATTTTAATACTGAAAAGATGGCTTAACTAACTGGCGATTTTTTTTGCTATTTGGTTTTCATTGTTAAGATTTTACTAGATCGCGCGTGATTCGTGATATGTGCCAAAGTGAAAAATGTTCAGTTCGCCTCGCCATTTCATCATGAATAGTCTTACAAACTTGCGAATCCTTAGAGTTTTGATATCAAAATACGTGATCTGTAAAAAATGTATTTCGGAAGTTACGTCTATTTTATAGTCGCCATAATCGACCCACCCAAATTTCGCACCAGTTTCACTCTACTGGACATCAATCCACCAACTGGTATCCGTAGAGTGCGTACCGAGGAGGATATTGATGCTGTATCCGCCAGTTTTATTTAAGATCGATAACAAAAATTGGGTTTATGTTATTCGACCACCTGGAATATTTACTGACTGAGCCGGAAAAAACGCACTGTAAAAACTAGATATTGACAAGCTGCAAATGCCGGAGATATCAAAGTCCTATCAACAAAGGTTCACTCTCCTGCTAGAGCAAAATACTCCCCCTGACTGAACTTGGCTATCAGAAACCGCGGAAGGATAAGCCATGGTACGACGAAGAATGTCGAATTGCAACTGATAAAAAAATATGCTGCACGTATGGCAACGAAACAGTCAGTTACAACGCGTGCTGCGAGTGAGCGGTACAAGAGGCTGAGAAGGGAGGAAAACCAACTATTTAGGAGGAAAAAATGTCAGTGGGAGCCGAGAAAGAGTGCAGAGGATGAACAATTAATGCCGAAAATTTTCCAGAGGGTAAGTAGATCGAATAACGGGCCGAACAATGGGTTGTCCTCCTGCAAGGATGAGAATGGGAATATGGTGACTGACAAGCAGTCCACTGAGAATCAGGAGGTAATGATAGTGGAAGACAGTGTAGATAGTAACCTGGAAAGACTCACGAAAAGCGAATCGATACCCACGATATTTTTTCTCGCTTACAAAGCTGCTTTCAATAGACATTGCCCCATACGGGGAAAGTTTTACGAAGCTATGTCTGAACTTGGGATTCCGGCAAAACTGATCCGCCTCTGTAGAATGACACTGGCCAACACCAAATCACCAGTGAAGGTGTGGAAGGACCTCACCGAACCATTCTGTACCAAGCGAGGACTGAGACAAGGCGACACACTTTCGTGCAATGTCTTCAACATCTTAATGGAGATAATAATGAGAAAAGCTGCAGAAAATATGAACAACACCATCAACACGAAAAGCCATATGTTGCTGGCGTAAAAAATATTATCCGTAAAATACATTGTCCTGTTAAAGAAAACAGCGAGTACCGACATCTTTCGGACCAAGAGCTATATCATTTGTATTCCGACGTGGACATCTCTAGGCGAATCAAATTAGGCCAATTGCATTGGCTAGGCCATGTTATCAGAATGGATGAAGATGAGCCAGCGCGAAAGGTTTTCGATAACGTACCCGATGGAAGCAGGAAAGAGGACCACTAAGACTCTGATGTAAAGACCAGACCGAAGAATCCCTCCGTATCCTTGGTGTTACCAACTGGCGAGGAAAGGCGAAGGATAGAACCAGTTGGACAAATATTTTAAAAGTTGTTTAATTTGTTTATTTAATTAATATGTGTAAGATATGTAACCTCGAGGTTGTAAAATAGACAATAAAAGTAAAACCAGTACATAAATTCTGTGGGGTGAACCGTCTTAAACAACTTTTGAATGGGAGCTACGAAAATGGGCGTGGGCAGCAGTTAATCTTTAATTTGTAGGAAAACATTGCCGAGTATAGAATTTGATTAAGATCGGTTATAGTCTACGAGAGTTATCGTGTCGATCAACCGGTCATCCGCCCAACTTTTGTGTGCATTTGACTAAATTTTGTGTAGTACCAAATTTCATAAAGATTGGTTCGGTTTTGCGGGAGTTATCTTGGCGCACAACCAGCCGGTCGAACAGCTTATGTATGGTATGCACCAACATGGGCGTAGCAAAATCACCCTTGTCTTATTTGGGGACTCGCGTTTTATGACATGACGCCTATAACCTAATTTCATTAAGATCGGAAATGTTTCAAGTGACTTATCGCATTGACAACCCGGAGAACCACCAAGCTTTTGTATGGGAGGTACCAGAATGGGCGTAGCAAACTCGCCAATGTTTTACCGTTAAGTAGACATTTACAGATTTTGAGCCAATCTTTGAGTTGAAGCTAATCACATCTACCAGAAAAAAGTTTTTGGAGAAATATGGGTTTGTACTAAATGTGTCGATTTGTATGGGAGGTACCAGATTCGACGATTGCCCAAAATGGCAGAATTGGATTTCGTTTACATGTGGTTTCAACTGAACGGTGCCAGATGCCGCACTGTACTTGATACCATGAACCAATTGAGAGGCGTGTTTGGTGGGCAATTAATATCACATTGTAGCGCTGTCAATTGGCGACGAGCGCTTTGACCCCACTAGACTATTTTTTGTGGGGGCACGTGAAGTCCCTCGTCTACAGTTTCAAGCCAACCACGATTGCTGCCTTGGAAATCAACAGTACACATGTCATTGGTGAGATACCTGCCGAAATGCTGGAATTGGAAATAATTGGACTTTCAGAATGGACTACGTGAAGCGCCGCCATGAACAACATTTGCATAAATTGCAAGCATTGTGTTTCTGTGAAAATCGATGTAAAAAGTTGAGACTTGAACTGTGGTAATTTTCTCGCTCTGAGTCGATTCACTTTCGAGCTTGGGGATGTCGTGCTCAATAATTTGAGGATTGGAAGAATTCCCAAGCGGAGTAAATTAAAGAAATATGTTGGACGATGATCTTACCAGCTAGGCTGTTGAATTGACAAGACGGAAAAGTTGTTTCTCTTCTAGGCGGAAATAAGTATCAACGACGTTTTTAACTATTTGACATTTTTATGGGGCATTTCTGATGGAAAAGGATAGAAAGTTAATTTCGATAACTTTCGATCTTTTAGAGCATTTAGCCTTAATTTATATCGAGGGAATTTTAGGATGTATTGTCGGAGTTAATCCAAGCGGATTTTGGCATTAACACATTGGTTTATCGATCCTTCGATATTTCATTCACATGTACAAATGTTCTGTGTTTTCTTCAATTTAAAAAAAACCAAATAGCAAAAAATCTCCCTTTACTTTAACTACTTGGTAATACGACGAATACTACAATAATCTCTCGTAGGAATTACAGTAGAAATTTGTAGGAATGTAGATGAGGTGCAATACTTATCTGGTTACTTATCGCGTCTTCAAGAATGTTGGTTTATTTTCTTTGCTAATAACTGATTTATCAGATTTTCCACAGAGTACATATTAATTAAACAAAAACTGATTACAAATTGTCGGTTTAAAGTACCATCTAGCGTTTAACATTCAAACACGTGGTTTGGCCACTTTAATATTTTGTCATCCAATTGGTCGAGAAATTCCGTTTCCCATTACATCCCGTGAAGGGATTGGGGAGAGCTTCTCACAACTAGGGAGACAACATTTTCCATGAGATATAGAGATATATTCTGTGAGTGACACATTCTGAAAGGATTTACACCCTTATACCTATATGGTGATAATATAGAAACTGTCAGTTTTAACATAAACTCTTATGTATCGGATGTCTTAACCACAAGCGTATTTTAAACCAACAAACTCATTTGCATAAATATGGGCTACTCAGAGTTTTGTAACTCTTTTTGTGTTAAGAAAGGTCTATCCTTAACTTTGTCACATTGACATGTGTTTTGATTAAGCTTCGGATTTTAATATGACGTTTTTTTTTCAAAACGAAACAACATTTGATTATTTACGAGTCTATTTTTTTTGTAATGCTTCATTTTATATGTGATCTAATTTCAAAAGGATAAACTAACGATTTTGCCAACAGCCACACAAGTTGATGCAACCATTTATATGCCTGGATTAAGTTTTGGGTCTACTTGCCTGTCTGCTGAGATACTCCCGTCCGTTCGTCTGTCTGTGAATGTCAATGTTGATAATGATCCCGGTTACACTGATGGTGATGGCATAATTTAAATTCAAAACCTTAAATATTATTTGCATTTAACACGAAGGACCTGTTTAATCAAATTTTGTCATCTAATCATAAGAAAAAGGAGGCACTGAACATTATTCGTTTTTAGAGTGAGTGTTTTAGGGTTTAAGCCTAAATGAAATTTTATTTATTTCTTTTAGTTTGGTTGTCTTAAAATTAAGCAAACATTTTTCAACATAAAATGCAATAGAATTGAAGATGAGGGGAAAATAATACAGTTAGAAACAAACTACAGCAGTAGTATAAACATTTTGTGTGCTGGTTGGGGGATGATTAATCCATTTACACTAATTACTCGGATTTCAGATTGATTGACAGCGTCTTGACTTTTAATTCGTCAGACACTTAAAGCGTTAAGTTCAATAAACCTTAGTTGAAGTTGAATAGATTTCAGAAAAACACAAAATCCAATGACTACTTGGAGAACACAAGACAGATACACAGAACACAAACCAGTTACATTATGTTTAAAATGAGCTCAATCATTGAAAAAACTTAATCATTAATACATCAGCAGAGAAGGAATTTTGTCGAAATTCGAATCCGAAATAATCGTGCAGGTAAAACAATTTAAATATGTATATGCATGTGTATGATGTTATTTTCCCATGAACGTAATATTCTACAAAACAGCATAGACTGGGACGGGTTAAAAAATGCGGTTCTGGGCAAAAAATATACTATATATTAAAACTGCACTTAAATGTACCAATATTGTGCACAAAAGTACAAGTCCGCACAAAAGTACAAAATGTATACACAAATATACAATATGGGGACACAAAACCACAACAAACGTAAACATAAGTAAAACAAGTATAAGTAAGACAAAACAAGTATAAGTAAATACTAGGTGAGTTTTGCTTACACCGCTTGCTTAGTTAGATTAACGCTTATTTTGTATAGAAAGCTAAGCGATATTAAGCGGATCTTGAAGTTACCGCTTCCATTTAAGTTCTAAGCAGGCATAAAGTTGCCAGTCTGAAAACAATTAGAAAACCAGTGTTGGTTATCATTATTGTTAGTTCAAAGATAAGGAAAATAATATAAACGATTGCAAGAATATCTACAAATCATACGCTGGAGCAAAACGATTATACATATTTCCGATTTAAACAAGCACAAAGTCTCAAGTATGAACAAATCGGAAAAACAGTGTTGGACATCGTTATTGTGAGTTCAAACGCAAGGAAAAGAATATACACATATGCACGAATAACTACAAACAATGCGTTGGAGCAAGACATTTGTATAGGGTGTCTGGTAGCAAATTTATATTTTCAAACTTAAATAAAAAACATTATAATTAGCACAAAGTTTTATTAAAGGCATTGAACGATAGAATGGAAGTGCGGATTTTAGTTTTTAAAGAGTATGTCATCCAGATGTCTTCCGTCTTCCGAGAGCTGATTGCTTGACGAATATTTTCCTTTAAAGCCACAAGAGATTCGGGATTGTCATTATAAACCCTCTCTTTGAGGTAGCCCCATAAAAAATCCATGGGAGTTAGATCGGGCGACCTCGGTGGCCATGCGATGTCCCCAAAGCGACTGATCAGTTTTTGGGGAAAAATTTTCCCGAAGCAAATTCATCGAAGCTGTAGCTGTGTGTGCAGTCGCCCCATCCTGTTGAAACCACGTGTGTGAAGAGTACGATGGATGAGCTCGCAGGTTTGGCAAAAAGAGTTCCGTCGATAGTTTTCACCGTTGACATTCATCGCCTGGCCTCGATTTTCACGTAAACTGCTTTCAACCAGTTCAATGTTTTCGGGAGTCCTTGAAGATCGACTGGAAGCAGTTGCGCGGAATCTCTTTTTCCATTAATTTGTTTTTCAGAAACAAATCCCTCTTTGTTTTCTAAGCCTGAATCTAAAATTTGGATATTAAGTTTTAAGTAGTCTTTAATTTATAACGTTTATTCCTTCTCCTGTAAAAAACTAAAAAGTGTAGTTACGGCCTTTTGCATTTTTGGTGACGATATATTGTTACGATAAATTAAAAGTTTTTATATACACGTAATGACCAAATTTACATAATGTAAATAACAGTGCACCTAATGCTGCGCCTGAAAGTATATCCTTACCACAAGCCATTTGACGAATCCGTTACATATGCGTTAAGACTTCAAAACGGCAATACTGTTTCTGGAATCGGATAATACCATCTAGAAACAGGGTGGCAAGAAGCATAACTCGTATAAATAGCTGATGTGTTTGCCATTATCGGTAATGTAAGCAACGCGAAGTATTAGTAAAAAGGTTAAATATACACAATTGTCAATTTTAAGTGGTGTAAATAAAGTAAACTGTTGTGCTACATAAATAAAATAAAAGGAAGAAAAACTGTTGTAATTATCGTAATTTAAAAATGAAGCCTTGTTTTATTATTGGGAATAAAACAGTGCTAAAAGACCAATTTAAGAAAATTCGTACCAATACATATTATAATAAACTACCGCTAGTTTGGCGTTTTAGTTACTAGCAAGCAAGCGATAAGCGTTATCTTGTAACGAAAACACGCCTACTGTTACACACATTTTATGCTATAAATTTAAAAATTAGGAATGTTTTTAGGTCAAAATATTTCTTATACGTGTGATCCAAATTCAAGTTTCTTTTTAAGAATTAAATAAAATGAAAATAAACAAAAATTATAAAAAACCCAAAAAACCTAATATCTGTTGACGACCCTCCCGAACGTTATCAGGACCACGATTTGAGGATATGTACCTTGAACGTCAGGACAACATACAGGATGGGTGTACATTCCACCTGGCGGATGTCCTCGAAAAATATAAATCTGACAACATAGCTATTCAGGGAATGGGATGGACAGGATACGAGAAAGAAAAACTGCGATACTTACTACAGCTGCCGTGAGCGAAAGCACGAATTCGTATACGGATTTATAGTTGGCCAGAAACTTCGACACCTAGTTTCAAAGTTCAACCCAGTGAGTGAACGTATAGTCACAATTCACAGCAAAGTGAAATATTTCTACAAATCGTTAATTTGTGTGCACGCACCGCCAGTCGATAAAGACGATGAGGTCAAAGGATCATTTTATGAGCATCGGGAGGAAGTGTACGAATGCTGCCCTGACCACGACATTAAAATTATTTTAGGCGATTTTAATGCCAAGTTGGAAAGGAAAGTGTCTTTCGACCAACCATCGGTAAGCACAGTCTACATGATACCACCTCCGATAATGGAATAAGACTGATAGACTTCGCCGCTGCAAAGAACATGGTAGTTAGTAGCACACGATTCCATCATAAGAACATGGATATCTCCTGATCAGAGAACGAAGTGATCACACTTGGTAATAGATATCAGGCACTCTTCCAGGGAATGGATATACGTGTGATTCGAGGTGCCAATATCGACTCGGATCATTACCTGGTGGCTGCGAAAGTTCCCACAATACTGAACAGGGCTAAAAACGTACGAAACCGGAACAGCTAGATATCGATAAGCTGAAAACACCGGATATATCAAAGGCCTATCAATAAAAGCTCACTCTCCTTTTAAAGCAGAATACTCCCCCTCCCGAGGACCAAGATGCGAAGTGGACGCTTATCTCCCATTCTTTAGAAACCGCTGCAAGGGCTGAACTTGGCTATCTAAAACCGCAGAAGGATAAGCCATGGTACGACGAAGATTGTCGCATTGCAACTGATGAAAAAGACGCTGCACGTATGGTAACGAAACAGTCAGTTGCAACGTGTGGTGCGAGTGGGTGGTTCAAGAGGCTGAGAAGGCGGGGAAACCCAACTATTTAGGTGGACAAAATTTCAGTGGGACCAAAGAGAGAGTGAAAAGACCGAAGTGTGCAGGATGAATAATGAACCCTTACATTTTTCCAGAGGGTAAGAAGATCGAATAACCGGCCGAATAATGGGCTGTCATCCTGCAAGGACGAGAATGGGAATCTGGTGACAGATAAGCGGTGTGTGCTTAAAATGTGGAGAGACCACTTGTCAGCACTACTCCGCTCAGATACTTCCACTGGATATCAGGAAATAATCAGCCTTATTACTAGTGTCGTTGTCGTATTTCGACTACGACAGTTTTGTAAAAGATTAAAGATAACACGTCAACTTTGTCTTTAATCTCTTACAAAACTGTCACATACGAGAACTGCATTCGTAATAAGACTGAATGATTGTGGAAGACAGTGTAGATTGTACCCCCAGCCAAGGTGAGATTAGAACGGCAATCTCCCGCCTTAAGAATAATAAAGCCGTTGGCTTTTTACTGCCGGTGCCGGAGGACTGCTAGCCCACATGCATCAACTTATATGCAGTATATAGTTGGGGGAATCTATGCCCGACGATTGGAGTCTCAGTATATTATGTCCTGTATTCAAAAAGGGTGATCCGGGTGTATGTTCCAACTATCGCGGTATCAGTCTTTTATCCATCGCGTATAAGGTCTTGTCGACCGTAATATGTGAAAAACTAAAACCAATTGTTGAAAACCTGATTGGACCTTATCAGTGTGGTTTTAGACCGGAGAAGTCCACAACTGAGCAAATATTCACGCTACGACAAATCCTGGAATAGACCCACGAAAAGCAAATCGGTGCATACCATCTTTTTGTCTTTTTGGTTTTGATAGCCCCATACGGGGAAAATTGTACGAAATTTTGGTTCCGTCAAAACTGATCCGCCTCTGTACAATGACGTGGACCAACACCAACTCAGGTGGGAAAAGACCTCACCGAACCATTCTGTACCAAGCGAGGACTGAGACAAGGCGACACACTTTCGTGCAATCTCTTCAACATCTTAATGGATATAATAATGAAACAAGCTGCAGTAAATATGAGCAAGACCATCAACACGAAAAGCCATATGTCGCTGGTGTATGCTGGCGACATAGACATAATTGGGCGAAATTTGCGAGAGGTTACTGCAGTATTTTTTTGTTAATGAGGGCGAGACAAAATTTATGGTGTCAACGAATAAACAAACCTCTCGACTTTGTCCGCACTTGAACGTAGACAACCGATTTAAGTTTGAAGTGGTATATGAATTTATCTACCTTGAATCCGCCGTGAACAATGACAACAACGTCAGCCTAGAGATAAATATGAGAATTGTGCTTGCAAATAGATGCTATTTTAAGAACAAAGCCCTGCCTCGACAGGCAAAAGTCCAGCTGTAACGGACTCTGATTTTACCTATCCTGATATATGACTCCGAAACTTGGGTCATATCGTGAATGAAAAACAGCTGGGAGTATTCGAGAGAAAAATTATCCGTAAAATATATGATCCTAGTAAAGAAAACGGCGAGTAGCGACGTCATTCGAACCAAGAGCTATATAATTTATACTCTGACGTGGACATAGCTAAGCGAATCAAATTAGGCGAATTGCGTTGGCTAGGCCATGTTATCAGAATGGACGAAGACGAGACAGCGCGAAAGGTTTTCGATAACGTACCCGATGGAAGCAGGAAAAGAGGACGATCAAGACTGCTATGGAAAGACGAGGCCAAAGAATCCCTCCGTATCCTTGGTGTTAACAACTGGCGACAAAAGGTGAAGGATAGAACCAGTTGAAAAAATAGTAAAGTAAAGTAATTTGCACTAAAATGTTCCACTAACAGGCTTACCAGAAGGCTTGAAATGGAAGGGCTTCCATGAGGCTTTTTCTCTGCGGGCCACCTAGCAGGCTTCACAGGAGAAGCGAAATGTGCAGGCCTCCCATGGCTATGTTCAGTTGCAGTAATGATAGCATTTGTAAGGTGAGCCATTTGACAGGCTATATAGGCATGTAACATCCATACACACACATCTACAAATACGAATGAAAATTTTGCAAATATATTTTTCTAATTGTGCTCATCATGACACGTCGTTTGAGCCCCATGTTTACAAAAAAAGTACCCAAATATACTAGGAAAAATTACTTCCCCTTTCAATACGTATCTTTTGATAACCCCACGATAGAAAAAAATTATTGTAACATGAGAGATGACATTTTTATGTACATGATTTGGGGGAAGGCAAACGGAAAAGGGCACTACAACCAGAAACATTGTAATTTATTTCCCAGCAAAAATAAAATGAAGTAGTTCTAGTAGAAGTTATTATTTTTGTACATCTTCTGCAACATTATGCGCATTTTTAACGCAATTTTGATTCTGATCAAAAACAACTCCGAAAAATCTACATTTGCATCACATACATTATGATGCAAATTTAGGGATAGCTAAAGGGATAGTGGACAAGTGCAAAGATGCCTAAATATATTACTTGTTTTTAATTTGTATTTACTTTCTTTCAAATCGCTTTTCATTTCCTTTCTTTTTCACCTGTTGACAGAAGCATTTGGAGTACTTATAAAAGGTCAATTAATATATAAAAGGTTAAAAAGTTAAGACCTAAAGTTGTAGCTTAAAGTCATAACTTATTGCCAAGTTTCAAATGACAAGAAATTTAAAAATTGTTGAAATAATAGTTTTGGTTGCTCGTTTGCGGACGAAATGTAGCATAATAATTTTAGCATAAACAGCTCTTCCAAACAGTCAAATAAGAAGAAGTGCTGCGTTGGATAACGCCATATTAAAAGAAGTACTTCTGCACCTAAATTAGCACTACATCTGACCAAGTAGTTGTGGTGCAAATTCTACCTCTTGGTATACTCTTTTTTTGCTGGGTTGTACAACAGATTCTTCCAAAAATTAAATTGTTTTTGCTCGGGCTTAAATTTGCTGGACAGTTAGAGCTAAGTAAAGTATATAACAGTAATAAAACATGGAACTAATTTTTTTATGTTCCCAAAAAATTCACGTCGTAATCGGAAAATTGTAACCATTATTGAAAAAATACTTTATTATATTCCTAATTATAACTCTCGAGCAGTAAAAACTATATAACTATGTAGTTATGATTGAGATATGTGTTTCAGCTGTTTAATTAAATTTGTACATTACACCTCCGGGAAAACCAACTTGCTCTCAAATGTGATCAATCAAGGGGTTTGTATGGCACAGCTGATCAAAAAGGAACTAGGGAAAAGATGTTCACCAAAGAAGACATAGAGATTATAGACCATGGAGCAAACTAAGTTTAAATAGTATTTGACTGATACCAATGACAGCTAAATTATGTTTACGTTGTTTGTATATCGTTCAATATATCGTTATCGTTCAATTGATTAGTTTCCAGTTTTTAAAAATGAATGCCGCAACAATTTCGTCATAATCACAATTTTAAAATTACATATTTAAAAATCATCTACTCATTATGACATTGTAAATTATTAAGATTTATAATATAATAAACTATTCATAATTATTAATGTGTTCGAAAAACTGGCGTGAACTAAATTAATTATATTTGTTATTTAACTACATACTATTGTAATTATAACTCAACCACTGCATTGACAAATAAGACCCCGGTGTCACCCTTTCATTCGTTCAATGTAAATGCTTCACTACCAATGTGTGATTTGGGATTATAGGGTAAATGTTTAAATACAGATATGGACGAAAATAATTTTTTTTTATAATATTGTATAAAATTTTTGGTACAATATTCTTATAAATATTTTACCATACAAAATCCGTTCACGTGTGTCACTATTCTAAACAGATACAAAAGTTACGTGGGTTTTAATTTGAAAACCTATTTTAATCTCTAGGAATAATCTGGTACAGAGGTCAGCGATATGCAAACTTTCGAATGATTTCGATTAGTTATAGTGGTTGTTCTAATACTGTTTACTGTTTAATATCCCTATTACGAACTAATATTTTTATATATTATTATTTCCGAAGAATATCCATCAACACGACGGCGCTACATACCACAAATCACGTGGAGCACTGCACCTATTGAGAGATGAGTTATCACTCGTTCAGGGCCAGCGAGTTGGTCACCTATTTGACGCCCCTAGACTATTTTTTGTCCAGTTACGCGAAGTCAATCGTATTCGCCGATAAATCATCGTCAATTATAATCGTGGAAATGAACACTACTCGTATCATTAGCGTCATACCAGCAAACATTCTTGAAAAAGTTGTTCAAAATATAACCTCTCGCGTGAGACACTTACAACGTACACTGAAAGAAAATATTTACATCAATTCGATGATACATGTTCATCAATTGTTCTACACTGAAGTGATGACAAGTTTCGTCATTTCACTGAAAATGTTCTTCAATTTGAAGGTTATGCGTTTCTTCATCTTTGTGAGCTTCATTGAATTGATGATCTTTTTTACATCAATCTTCATCATTGGAATTTGAAAATAGTTAGTGGAAACGATTCAAAATATGGACGTAGAATTAAAAAATAAAGACAAAAAAAATAGTGAACATTTAAAATAAATACAGGACAGAAAATATTATCCACGCTATGAACATTTTGTGTGTGGTCTTATACCCTGTTATTCTGGAGTTTTTACGATGAAAAATGATTTGGCTACCCCTTAACAAACAATTTACATAAAAATGAGAACCAATTTAATTCAAATTAAATCAAATTTAAAAATATAAATCAAACTTCCATCAAATTGATAACAACCTTACATCTAATTGACAAATAATGTACGAAATTGTTGAACAATTTACATCAAGACGGTGAACAATTTACATCAACTTGAAGACAAAGTTACACAAATTGAGGAAAAATTTACATCTACTTGATGTAATACTCTTAGTAGTAGACGTACCATGATAAACTCTATTACAGTTTTGAAGATAATTGATGGATGTATATGTTCTGAATTTCTGTTATCTAAGATTTTCATAAATGTCCCATTGAGGCCCACGAGGTACTATAAACTCGTAAACATCGAGTTTCAGCGTTCGAATTATGCGTCCTTTGATCCAGTTAGGAGAATGTGTCGTGACTTTAATGAGCTATATCAGTTTATTGATTTCACAGGTAGTTGGGAAACGACAAAGTCTAGCATAATTTGTCATTTGAACCGATTGCATTAGTGCTGTATATTCGTTGACGTACATATGTAAATTTAATTTACTTTATCCTTACTATCTGGTCTGATTTATGATTTGGTTTTCGTTTTGCTCGTAATTATTATATATTGAAGTATCTTATGTTAATATCTCGTGATGTGCTTTTATACTTATTTATGTTAGTGTAATACCAACTGGTGAAGAATTTCTGTAGTTGGTTGTAACGTGTGAACTTATAATCCTTGCTCTCCCGTTATAGACCGGTCTATAATGTGTACGCTGTCCTCACGTTATGGGGACGTGGCCCTCTCGGTCGGTAGGGGCGGGTAAGAGTGGCGGCGATGGGTTCGCTCGATTTAAAAAAAAAAAAAAAAAAAAAAAAAAAAAATACTGTCGTTAAACCAACGTAAACTATTGATGAAATATGGATGAAAGAGTGACGAAATATTCTTCAACAATTCAATGCAATGTGTCGTAGGTTGGAAAATGAGGAAATGTTGCATAAAATTTATGAAGGAATTCGTAAATCTGATGAAGATTTTTCTTTCAGTGTAGTCCAAATACAAGAACCTTTTTAAAAATTAATTAAAATAAACTAAACTTACTGTATTTAGGTATGTTATGGCTTTGTTAGTAATAACAAATATTCCCATTATTTATGGAATACGATTGCATTCATGTGGCTACCGCGGCTGGCTTAGCAGTAGATCATCCTATCAGTCCAACTTTCCAAGATTTTGTTGACGGTTTCTGGGTGCATCGTTTCTGGATTATTCGCATAGCATCACACACTTAAAACAAACCCAACATACTTACAATACTCTAACATAGTAACACTTTACAAATATACACAATCGTTCACTGTACAAGACCAACGGCAAAGAATTTATTACTGTGTCAACGAAGAAAACGAGAGACAGACACAACCAGTAAAAATAAAGCCTCATCTACGAAGATGCTAAAATCAAAGTACAGACATTCCAGCAGCGTAAACGTCCTGGCATTTCCAGAATATTGCAGCAGATTTGACTTCTAATGTAGTTTGTTGACATTCAACTAATCCTTTTCCCATCAGGAATACTTAGAGAATCTCTTTACAACTTCTTCTAGACAGTGGATAAAGTCGATACACATGCACATATTACTTTCTGAAGTGAACTAAGGATTTAAAAAGATCCGATAAACATGCTTGTTTCCCCTGCAAAGGCAGTCCTATTAAGAGGCCCTCTCTGCACCTTCGAAAAGATCTCACATGCATGTACACTTCACTTCTTTAATCAGTTGGATACAGTTGTTCGTGAAAATCTGTCTCTCTATACGCTCACAATTCGTCATAGCAAAGTCAGAACATTCGGTATCCGAGTAGATGACATGTCAGACTGTTACTACTGAGGTCGTGTGTTCAATTCCTGAGGTTGCATATTTAAAAACACAAAACTTGGTAAAGTTAAAATATTTTATTAATAATTTGCAATAAAATGTTCCATTAGCAGGCTTACGAAAAGGCCTGAAAATAAAGTTATTCCATGAGGCTTTTCCCTGCGGTCCAGCTAGCAGGCCTCATAATAGAAAGGAAAGGTATATTCGTAACCCTTCCTATATTAATTTGAAATGACGATTGTATTTGTATGGTGAGCCTTCTGAATGGCTTTATAGGCATACTGGAAGGCATGCAAGCCACCTCTTTTGCTGATATTGACCAAAAATATAATAAAAAATGTTACACAAATACACTAGTAATCGAAACTTCAGCGCTCGGTAGGGGCCTATAAGTACCCTCGTATAACAAAGTTTGACGTTCCAGTAATCAGCTCTTCAATACGCCTCTATTGAGATCCCCAATAAATCCGCAATGTCCACATTACGTAGAGAGGTCAGACTATCTATATACCATTCAAAGCAACGTCGTCGCCTTCGATATAGGGTCGGGCATTGACAGAGAAGGTTCTCTATGGACTCCACCTTCTCCCCGTCACCGCAAACGCAACAGTAGGCAGTCTCCTCCGTAATCCAGTTGCGAGTGAATCATCCCAATGAGTAGCCGCAAATCAGCCTTCTCCAATTGCAGAAGCGACCCAGTCCTACTCGAGTCCACTACCGGCCATAAGTGTCTTGAAATCTTGCAATCCACTCTGGCCAGCCAGGCAGCGTTGATATCGTCCAGCGACCAGCGATCGCTCAAGCCATACAAGTGGTGGTGGATTTACAGAGGCAATCAATCTCAAATCAGCAGAAGTGCAACCCGCTTTAGCAAAACGATATGCCTCAACGTTACTATGCCCCGGAACCCAGCAGAATCTCAGCTAGCCGTGTACTTCAGAATTCGCTTGCAATCCCTAACCAATTTGGATTTACATATGTTCGACCTGATCGTAGTGAGGGCCGCCATATTGTCAACGCAGATAAGGAATTCACCCGCTGGGTCAAGCACGAGTTCACAACCTCGGCCGTCGCCCTCATAATAGCCAGCATTTCAATTAGAAAGACACTGTAGTTCCCACCAACCCCAGCGATAGACCGAGTTGAAGGTCCGCGCTGAATATCCCCGCTCCAGTTCCTACCACCATTTTGGATATATAAGCAGTCACCTTACTCAAACAATCGCCTTGGTGATTCTCGATCAACTCACGGAGAATGTTGGCATGCCCCCTAGCACCCAGCCCGTGCTTCCCAAGGATTATAAGAGCACTTGGATTAGTGTGGAGAGATATACTCCCCAACCACCTCCGTTTGTTTGTATACCCCGATGGCGGGCACCACATCCAGAGATATGACGATTTACACATACGACAGGTCCTCCCATAAATTAAATTATTTTTGATCGGGCTTAAACTTGCTGGATAGTTAGAGCTAAGGAAAGTACAAGGTGCTGCCAAGTTAATCACTCTATCGGAAGATGGTATAATTTTTGCAAATGGCGTCGTCCATCAATCATATTTGACATTTGTGAACTAGACAGCTACATTATACAAACAGACAAGCAGTGGAGCGCCGTACTCCGCAACACAAATCTTAGCCAAGTGCTAGATAATAAGCAAAAACTAACTGCTTTCTAAGGGTTAATAATGAATTTTATCATTTTGCTGTTTCCATTAAAAATATTCCACATAATATAATGAATTTTGTCATATTTCATCTTTTATCTAGCACTTGGGCTAAGATTTGTGTTTTGGAGTGTTCGGACACATATAGTGAAATTTTATGGCGATCATTTTTGTAGAACATTTTGACCACGCCCCCCGTCATTTTTGTGCAGTTTTTTGCGAGTTTCTATAAAACTTCTGAACATATTTTGTACCTCAGAAGTAAGGAACACACATTTTTGCATGCCGATATGTTTTGCAGGAAAGTTCCGAGAGGCGGAAACTTTGACCCGCCCTAAAAAAAAATCTGATCAGATCTGGCAAAACGCCGATACACGTATATTTTTTAAAACTTTCTACCAGAATCCGTTGATAGAACCCCATCATTTTGAAAAAAATCTAATTTTGTCTCACAGTGTAATCGGTCGGTGGTGCAGGCTGGCGCAGCGTGAATTTCGACGTCGATTTCCTAATCGTGTCGCGTCATCTGGGCAAAAAATCCGGCGCTTACCTGCTCGTCTCGAACAGACTGAGACCATACAAGACCTTGCAAGCCGTGGCAGCCACCGGCCTAGTCGTTTGGCCGAGAATATCGCGGCTGCCGATGTCGCTGAGAATGATGAGACATCAACCAGACGGACCCTACAGCGGATTTTAGTGAAAGGCTTTCCGGGCCAAAGTGCAAACAGTGGGCAAAGCTATGCCTGCTTTTCGTCAGTCGCGTGTGAATTACTGTCAAGCCATCTTCAATCTCAAAAAGGAAGAAGACGATGTCGTGTCGAAAATCATCATGAGCGACGAGGCGCATTTCCACTTAAGCGGTTACGTCAATAAGCAAAATCTTCGTTTCTGGGGCACTGAAAATCAACTTGTGCTGCAGGAAGAGCCATTATATCCACTCAAAGCCACTGTGTGGTGCGGCATTCACGCTGGAGGACTGATTGGGCCATATTTTTTTGAGGACGGCATCGGCAACACGGTCACTGGTACTGACGAACGCTACAGGGTCATGATAAGCGACTTCTTATTGCCTGAATTGGATGAGCGGGGTTTGGTGAAAATGCGGTTTCAACAAGACGGTCCCACCGCCCATATAGCACGAGCCACAATGGATATTGTGAAGGAAGAGATTCCTGGTCGCGTAATCTCCTGTTTTTGGCGATTTGGCACGGCCAGCAAGATCGCCCGATTTAACCATCCCAGACTGCATTCTTTGGGGCTGAAGTCGCGGGTTTTTATGCCAATCAGACAGTCGCAAACCTTAACGAGACAGGAATGCGAACAGTTATCACCGGAAATCTTGCGGAAAGTCATGGAAACTGCGATGAAACGGACACGAATGTAAAGGGTTTTTCAATAAGAGCGCTACAAAAGTTTTTTTTAAATAAAACAAAACCGGCTTTAGATACCAATGAAATTCCTTATTCCTGTGAAAGTACGTTCGATGCCATTATGTATGGAACTCGATTTCTTTTGCATGGCCACCACGGGCACGCTTGCAGAAGTCCAGACGCTGAACCCAATTTTCGACGGTTTTCAAGCATAAATCGGCCGATACTGCTGCAATTTCACGTTCGATATTCGTACGAAGTTCATCAATCGTTGCTGGCTTGTTGGCATAGACCATAGACTTGACGTAGCCCCACAGGAAATAATCTAACGGCATCAAATCGCACGACCGAGGCGGCCAATCGACTGGGCCATTTCGTGAGATAACATGTTCACCAAACTTGGTTTCCAATAAATTGATTGTGGCATTCGCTGTGTGGCTTGTGTCCAAGTCCATATTATCCAATTGGGACCAAAACTATTCGGTTATCGTTGAACGGTAGCGATTCGCATTCACAGTAATGTGCCGGTCTTGATCATCACGGAAGAAGTGCGGCCCAATGACGCCGCCGGCCCATAAACCACACCAAACTGTAATTTTTTCGGGATGCAATATGGCATCGTTTGCTGTCCCTATCGATTTACTTTTGTAGCGTCTCTGTTGAAAACCCCGTTATATCAACACTTGCGGCAGCCACTTGGCGGGCATCATCTTTTCCACTTAACAGAAAAAATTGCAAAGATCCAAATAAAAATTTCCATCACTCAAAATCATTTTTTTAGTAAAAATTTATTCAGAAACAAAATTAGATAATTAACTATGCGCCACCTTGTAAATAACAGTAATAAATAAGGGATCTAAAATCTTATGATTCAAAATAATTCACGCCCTGGTCGGTGTCAAAATTGGAAAATTTTAACCATTATTCGAAAAATGCCGTATAATATTCCAAACTATAAGTCTCGAGCGGGAAAAAATATATAATTTGTTATGATTGAGATTGTTAGCTATTCGTTGCAGCTGCCTAAATACATGTGTATTTACACCTCCGGGAACCAAATTGCTTTGCAGGGTGATCAATACACGGTATCGCTCAATCGATTAGTTTACAATTGTTCAAATTTTTAAAATGCCATAAAACTCACAATAATGCATTCATAATCATAATTTAAAAATAAATATTTAAAAATTATTTACTCATGACATTATAAATTATTAATATTTACAACGTAATTAATTATTCATAATTATTAATGTGTTTGATAAAGTGGTTGTGTTATACTCTGGCGAGAACTAAATTAATTACAGTTTGTTTTAACTACATATTCTTGTAATTATAACTATTAAATGCCACTTTTTCACACGCTGCCTTTACTATCAAAACCACAAGTTCAACCACTGCATTTACATATAGTACTCGTATATATGACCCTGGTGTCACTCACCCTTTCTTTCACTACCAATGTGTGATTTGTGATTCTAGGGGAAATGTTTATGTATAGATATGGACTAAAATAAATTTTTTTTAAATTTCGTATACAATTTTTTTTTTAATAATTGTTCTTATGACATCACTCAATTTTCTACGATGACTAGGTAATAAATATTTGACCGTACAAAAATCTATTCTAAAGAGATACAAAAGTTAAGGATGTCCTAAATTTTGAAATTGGATTGCTTTAATCTCTACGAATAATCTGGTACATAGGTCTGCGATTTGCAAACTTTCGGATTGTTTCGTTTAGTTGTAGTGGATCTTATTCTAATGCTGTCCTCTATTTAATATCCCTATTACAAGCTAATACTTTTTTTATAGTCCTGGGAAATCTTTTTTCGGAAGAATTTCCGTCAATAAGACGCGCTGCCTGCCACACATCACGTGGAACAATCTACTTATTGAGAGATGAGTTATCACACGTTTAGGAACAGCGAGTTGGCAACCTTTTTGAAGCCACCAGATAATTTTTTTGTAGGGTTACGTGAAGTTACTCGTATTTGTCGATAAACTATGGCCAAATACAGCCTGGGAAAATAACATTAATCGTATTATTAGCGAGATACCAGCCAACATACTCGAAAAAGTGGTTCAAAATTCAACTTCACGCATGCGTTACCTGACCAAGAGGCTGCGGAGAACAATGGTTAAAAACCCCGAATAATTATACCCTCACCCATAGGATGGGGGTATATACACTCCGGTTCACTTCTTTAAAGGCTCTAAAAATTCCATATTCAGCAGCCTGTATTTTTTGCAATTTGTAACCGATTACAGAATTTTAAAATGGAAATGGAAGCTAGACATCTTGAGATATAAAAAAAATCATGACACTAGTGGTTTCTTAACTAAAGAACTTTTTTGAGCAATTTATAAAAAAAAAGTACAAAAATGTACTTCACTTTGGTTCAGTTGCACTTTAACTAATTTTAATGAAAAACAGTTTTACTTGTTAATTATTTTACTTTACTTTATTTAATTTATTTTACTTTGTATAAGAACTATTAGTAATGGGTACAACCACCTTTGTTTTTAATAACTTCAAATATACGGGTTTTCATTGAGAGATAAAGAGAATTTATGTAATCCAACGAAATTTGATTCCAAGCATCCTTAATGGCCTGAATTAGTGACTGCTTGTCATCAAATTGTCTACCTCCTTCATAGACCTTACGAGATAACTCCAGACATTCTCGATAATATTTAGATCTGGCGAATAGGGTGGCCAGTCAAGAATATTAACATTTTGGCTTGCAATGAACTCCTTTACTACTCTCTCGTTGTGTGTATGGGCATTATACTGTTGCAATATCCAATATATGGGACCAAATAGTTCACTGAACTTCGATAAAGCTGATTCCAATAACGTTTTATAGCTTGCACCAGTCATTTTTGGAGTTTGAAATTCAAGTTCGATGGTGCCATAGTACGTAATAGCACCCCACACCATAACGCCACCTAACGGCGGTGATGTCGGTTCCATCGAACGCTTCTCTTTGCGCAGATCATGCAAATAATAGTTGTAGCCATCAGGCCCATCCAAGTTCAACTTCTTCATATCCGTAAATACAACGGTTCTCCAGTCAGTTACATGGTCTATTGGCTGCACATCCCATACCATGTAGTCTCTTGCGATTTGAAATCGCTTTTCCTTACGAGGAGCATTAAGTGGCGGCTTTTTTTGTAATTTCAGGCATTTAAGATACTCACAGCTTTTAATTACTCTGCGTACTGATGACTTGCTCGCTTCCACTCCAGCTTGAGCTCTTATTTTTGACAAGAATAAGGCAGAGTTAGAAGCAATTGTGATAATTTTCCTTTTCTCATACGCAGATAAAGACAATGAAATCCTTCCTTTACAATTTTTTCCATACCTCTCGGGGTCCTTGATGTAATT
Organism: Phaonia tiefii; assembly: GCA_963931995.1. NCBI lineage: Eukaryota > Metazoa > Arthropoda > Insecta > Diptera > Muscidae > Phaonia > Phaonia tiefii. Next base: position 189,375,989 of record OZ008370.1, on the reverse strand, counting down.
GTCGACAACTGTTGGGCTCCGTTCAATTTTTTTCAGCTATTGCGCGGTTAGAATATCCTTCAGAACGGTAAACATCGATTTTAGTTTTTCCGACAGATTAAAAATTTTTTCAAATTTAGTTGTCTTAGATCCTCGTTTTAAAGTTGTAATTTCCTTTAAGGCTATAAGAGATCATGTTTTCACCGGTTAGTGACAAAAATGGAAATGCCACGGGTGGGGTTCGAACTCACATTCGCTGGACGATCGTTTCGATGTTTGTGAAGCATCATCTTCAGCAGCGTCTAGCCCGTTAAGCCACTGCGGTGTGTATTTAGACAAGTCACTAACCGAAGGCATTTATTGATTGTGCAGGTGATTGTTTGTCGTTACTTACACATTGCTTTCCTACTTACACGCACTGATGCAGAAGTTTTGAAAGTTCTATTTATAGAACGAACTATTCTAATTGTAGTTGTCTCGTTCTGTTTTGGGTTGGCCCTACCATATTTTTTTTGTTTTGCCATTTTGACTCGTAAAATGATTAAGATGTAATAAATTGTAATAAACAAACGCTCCCTACAATAAATCATTTCTTACTTTAAAAATTAAAAAAAAAATAATAAAGTGCCTTTATTCAAGTGAACCAAAACAAATAGCACATTTTTGGACATTTTTTATAAACCACTATAGTCATGATTTTTTTTATATCTCAAGATGTCTAGCTTCCATTTCCATTTTAAAATTCTGCAATCTGTTACAAATTGCAAAAGATATAGGCTGTTGAATATGGAATTTTTAGTGCCTTTAAATAAGTGAACCAGAGTGTATCATTTAATGCGGAAAAAATGTAACGCATAAAAGGAGCCATATTAGACCCTCGAAACGAAATTCGTTTTGGGACTTTTTAGGACGATTGAGCCATATCCGTCTGTCTGGCTGGTCAACACGATAACAGCCGTAAATCTTTATCGATTACAGCGAAATTTTGTCAATGACTATTATTTGTCCCTGGTTACTTTGAGATTGAAAATGGGCGTTTTGGCCACGCCCCTTCTGGCACCGCCCATACAAATCGATGCATTTAGTACAAAATCATTTTTCTTCTAAAACTTTTTTCTGGTAGATGTGATTAGTTTCAACTCAAACGTTGGTTAATAATCGGTAAATGCCTACTTAACTGTAAAAAAGGAGCTTGAGGTCGTCCGGGTTGTCAATGCGATAAGTCGCGTGAAACAATTCCGATGTTAATGAAATTAGGTTATAGGCTTCATGTCATCAAATATTGGTGCCTCCCATTTATGAGTTGTTCGACCGGCAAGATAACTCCCGCAAAACCGAACCAATCTTTATGAAATTTGGCACTACACAAAATTTAGTCAAATGCCACTCTTCTATGGAAAATGAGTCGTTTTGCTACGCCCATTCTGGTACCTCTCATACGAAAGCTTGGTGGTCGTCCGGGTTGTCAATGAGATAAGTCGCGTGAAACAATTCCCATCTTAATGAAATTAGGCTATATAGCAGGCTTCGTGTCATCAAACGCCAGTCACTGATTGAGACAAGGGTGATTTAGTCACGCCCTATCAAGATAAATTGTGCGGCCGGCTGGTTGTTCGGCAAGATATCTCCAGCAAAACCGAACCAATCTTTATGAAGTTTGGCACTAGAAAAAATTTACTCAAATGCACACAAAAGTTGGGCGGATGACCGGTTGATCGACACGATAACTCTCGTAGACCACAAGCGATCTTAATATGTGTAATAATGCTTTCCTAAAAATTAAATATAAACTACTGTCCACGTCCATTTTCTTACCTCCATACAAAAGTTGGGGGGCTTTCCGGCTGGCCGAGTCGATAACTCCCGTATACCACAACCGATCTTAACAAAATTTGGTACTGATCAATATTTTGTGTAATTGTAATACTGTGTAAAACAGATGCAAAACTTCGCCATGCCCACTTTTGTACCTCCCATATAAAAATTGGGCGGACAATTGGCTGGTAGTCACGATAACTCCCCATAATCACTTAGGATCGTAATTAAGTTGGGTATTGAATAATAACACTGTAAGTAAAATTTGAAGTTTTGAAATGACACACAAAAACACCGAGACACCCCAACAAATTTTTGGGTCATAGAATCCAGTGGTATACTCCGTTTTAAAAAGTTAGCTCAAAATAACGAGATATTTCGATTTTAAATTTGTAGTAGATTTAAGGTGATTTTTGATTTTATTTGAGGGAAAAGCCTGCAAAAGCTCTTGTTAAATCAATTTATATTTGTATATATACATATAAACATATACATATAAACATATATATCAAAGTGTTCACTTTGACAGATTAGTCCATAGAGTAAATATGGGTAGAGAAAATCTTTCACTCACCAAATTTCTGACATTTGTCCTTGTGTGATGTATACGTTTGATGTTGAAAAGAATTGCTTTACTAATACCAGATAGACGCAATGGTTCAAAACAACGAACAAAATAACAACAACGGCATTTCGTTTTGTGTGTTAAAATTAATGTGTTAAAAATGTATGCTAACAATAACAGTCAATAAAAAAGTTTAAAACACATTTAAATTTCACAGTTTTTCACCAAAATGGCATGAAAAATTAAAGCAAGAAGTTATTGTAATTCCACCTGGTGTGTGTCACTTTTCGTCAAACATCTCTCTATCACACCGACCGCATCACGAAGAGTGTGAAAGGAAACGTCAGATGAGAAAAATGGCGGCTCTACTATAAATTTACTCTATGGATTAGTCCCTACCCACCGCTATAGATGTTAACACATCAAAAATATAAACATTTTATTGACCATTTTGAAAAAATAGAAAAATGAGTGACGAAAAATGTACATCAGATTGCGAAAAATTAAATATGTTTTGTTTTGTGTGTGGAAAATTTACACCCAAAAATCATAGACGACATTTGGTTGAAGATGCCCTCAAAGCTTACAATCAGTATTTTTTGGTTACACCCGCTGAAGAAATGCGAAATGTTGATCATGCACCTGAATATACGTGCATCACATGTTTTAGTGCATTAAAGAAATGGTGGAAATTACGACGATATTCGATGCCATTTGGACTTCCAATGATATGGACCGATCCAGGGCAACATGATACAGAAAATTGCTATGCGTGCAAGAACGATGTAAATGGTCTCAATCGAAACAGTAAGTTCACTTAGATAGACTTTATATGGAATACACAATCATTTATTCTTATAAAACGATCCGGTTTTATATACAAAGGTGTGTCAAGTGCTCACGTACCAGTTCCACACAGTGATGAATTGTCTGTCCCAGTACATCCATCGACATACCAATATGATACTGCGTCCTAGGAAGTACAATCACAAACTTCAGCAACATCATTACATCATGCTGATTCTGATTACCTTCAGCCAGTTATACAATATCCATCATTAATTTCGCAGGAACATTTAGATAGACTCGTTCGAAATCTGAAGCTATCTCAAAATAATGCAATGATTTTGGCTTCGGAACTAAGAGGCGTCAACGTGCTGGCACCAGGTGTAAAAGTAACATCTTACAAATACCGACAAGAACCATATATGCCTTATTTCATGCTTTGCGAGGACGCAGCTTATGCATATTGTCAAGATATTCCCGGTTTAATGAATGAAATAGGAATCTGCAACTATAATCCAACTTTATGTCGTCTTTTCATTGACTCTTCAACCAGAAGCTTAAAAGTAGTCTTGCTATTTGAAAACAGCAGCGTTAAACCAGTGCCATTGATGTATGCTCTTTGAAGGCATGAGTCGTATGATACCATGAAATTAATTCTGGAACGCATCAGTTATGATGAACACAATTGGCGCGTAAATTGTGATTTTAAGGTTCTTTGACTATTAGCTGGAATGCAAACTGGAAATGGAACAGCCGTGCAAAATGCAACCAGTACGAAAAGCGAGATTGTTCAAAACGCGATTCGCAAGTTTTTGGCGAATTTAAAGTAATTCGTCCACCATTGATCCCACTTCAGAAAATAATGCTTCCGGATGTTCATATCAAGATGGGAGTTGTAAAGAATTTTTTAAAGCGTTTGGTTCGCGTTAACGTAAATGCATTACCATACTTGAAAAACAACGCTTTTCCGAAATTATCAATTGAAAAATTAAAAGATGGTAATTTTGTGTAACTAAAAGTGTGTGACAGCAATATATTTTATATAAATTTTTTTTAACAGGTGTATTTAACGGTCCCGATATCCGGAAACTTTTAAGGGATACGAGTTTTTCTGAAATGTTAGAGGAAACTGAACAAAACGAATGGAACTCAATTCGTGCGGTAATTGAAAACGTTATTTGCAAAAATCGCTCACCATAGTACCGTGATTATATTGACGACATGATGAAGTCTTTCGACAAACTTGGCGTTAATATATCGTTGAACATCCACATGTTACATGCACATTTCGATTTTTACGAACGACAATTGTCCACAGAAACACACGAAACTGACAACAGATTTCATCAAACCATAATGGCATTCGAAGACCGTTTCGCTGGAAAAAGAATAGACTCAATGCTTGCTGATTTCTGCTGGTCGATTGCAAACAAAGAGTAAAAATTGAATAAATCCAAAAAAATTTATAAAATCATCAAAATAAGTGCAAATAAAATGGACGTCCATTATTTCTAGATATAAATTTTGACAAATAAATAATAAACAAATTGATTTTAAACAAGTTTTTAAGTTTTTTCATTCAAATAAAATCAAAAATCGCCTTAAATCTACTACAAATTTAAAATCGAAATATCTCGTGATTTCGAGCTAACTTTTCAAAACGGTGTACACCACTGGATTCTACGATCCAAAATTATGTTGACGTGTCTCGGCGTTTTGGTGTGTCATTTTCACCTACTTACAGTGTAATTAGTGCAAAGCCACTCTGCCACATTTACCGATATTCAATAGAACTCGGTCGCAATGGACGACTTCGGGTGAGGGTTTGTTTAAGTCGGTTCACCCGGTTTTTAGTTTTAAGTTTTTAGTTTTAATCCTTTCAATGCGGATTTTTTTAAGGATAAAAATTCTTTTTTTGATGTGTACTGGTTGGTTATGTCTCAATTATTACTCCAGAGGGTGCGATAGGGGATGTCCCATCAGTAAATATGCAAGCTACAGTTTTGCCAAATATCATTTCAACTAACTTTCATTTGTATTCATTGCCTAGAATGTGTATACAATTCATATTTGTTTTTAGAAGTCAATCAAAACAGAATTGAATATTACAAAATATACGCTTAGAATTTCAAACACTTTTATTTATTTATTTCTTTATTTACATAACCGAGCCTCGAGGCCTTATATGGTTACAAAATTTCTACAATAATTTCTGTTAACATATATAAAAAAAACTTAAAACTAATTATAACTGTTTCTTCACTATGTTTTAGAAAAAATAATAAAAAATAAAATAATTAGAAAAAATTAAAAAAAAAGTTTAAATAATAACATTATATAAATTGAATTATGGGTAACAGTTTCAACTACTAATCTAGTTTGCAAAAAAAAAAAGTTAAAAGAATCCATTATTCAAAAAATTCAAACTTGCAGTTTTTTATTTGTTTTAAAATTAAATATATAGAATAACATGAGACAAAAAATATCTATATTTTGGTAACAGTTTTTTTTTTAACCACAATCGTAAAAACATGGAAAAAATATATAAATTTTAAGCAGCAAAACCAATTAAGTACTCACATTTCAACCAAAAAGAAGTATAAATACTTTGTGGTAATTAAGAAATTGCTATATTATATCTAGAGTAGTAGAAAACGGAGCATAAATCAACATACAACACTACTAGGACAATTGAAATTTGTAATATTTATTAAATGCTTTATTTTATAAATCATTTACTTGGACATGTTGCAAAATCTTCTTCCTGTATGTCTCTTTCGAAAATTGAAACGATTTAAGAGGTCCAGGAAGTTTATTATATATACGGGCTACCATCACAAGAAAAGATTGCTCTAAAAAGGATGATATTCGGGGTATTCCTTGTTGATCTACCAAAATTAAACAAGTCAAGTAGGAACACTGGTAATCGCGCTTTGATTGTTTTATAAAAATATATCCGAACTCTAAACTTTATAAAGTTTAAAAATGAACAACCTAAAAAATTTGTGACATAATTTGAAACGTGGTCATATCTTCTTAATGAGTAGACATATCTAATGGCTTGGTGAAAAAGTGTAGTTAATTTTTTTAACACGTAACCTAGAGTGCCACTGTATAGCTCCAAGCCATATAAAACAATCGGCATTATAATAGAATGAACTACTTGCTTCTTAATATTCAGTGGAAGACATAAATTACAACTATATAATTTTCTAAGCACAAAATGTACCTTCTTGGTCACAGAACTTATATGTAACTCAAACCTAAGTTTATTGTCAAGCAGAACACCAAGACATTCCATACTATCCACAACATCAATAGAACGACCACAAATACGAACTGAAATATCATCATTCTGAATGCTACCAAAAAACATTGCCTTTGTTTTACCAGTATTAATCGTAAGTCCATTATTGGTCATCCAATCAGCAATAATACTGGTCGAGAAATTAATGCAGATTTGAAGAACATCTAAAAATTCTAAATCGCCTTTAAACACAAGTTGGATATCATCAGCAAACGCAAAACAAAGACAATTATTGGTTACAATGGACTTGAAAAGATCGTTCATAAACAAAATAAAAACTAAAGGTCCCAAAACCGATCCTTGGAGTAAACCACTTTTAACTAGACAAACACTCGACAATTTACCATTGTTGCTTACATATTGCTTCCTGTCTAACAAATATGAGTACATCAACTTACACCCAGTCGTAGAAAAGTCATACAAACAATTAAGCTTCTCAATAAGTAACGCATGATCAATTTTATCAAAAGCCTTTTCCAGGTCGAGAGATAACAGCACACTACAGCCACCATCACCAAGCTTTCCTCTGATAGCATCAGTCAGGCCTAAAAGAAGGGAAGTGGTGCTTCGGTTACATCTAAACCCTGACTGGCAATCATTCAAGAATGAGTGGCTTTCTAAGTGACCAACTATATGTAACTTCATCAAATGCTCCACCATTTTGGAAAGTATCGGCATAATTGAAATTGGTCTGAAATTGTCAGTTGAATCCAGATTACCCTTTTTCTTCAAAGGTATAACTTTCGCAATTTTCCACTCCAGGGGGAAGACTGATGAGGTGAATATTGTATTCACAATATGCAATATGTAGCCCCCAACAAAAGGTAACACGATTTTCAAAAACTTAAGTTTTAACTCATCATGCCCCACTGCTGTAGATCTGATTTTACAGAATGCTTCAACTACTTCTTCATAGCTGACTGCTCTAAAAGAAAATCCATTATAATTATCCTCAGGTATTATAGGCTGCCTGCTACAATGATTTTGATTTGCTGCAAAAACACTACTGAGATCATCAAGGTCTACATTATTTACTTCCCCCTAGACGCTACTTATGCCATTGTCATCCAGTATGGACCAAATTTGCCTTGTAGTTTTGTCCTTAAATAAGTTACAATGAAATTGTTTTTTAATTTTTCGAATGTCTCTCTTGGCTCTGTTTCGACACCTGCAAAATGATCTCCAATTTGACATAGATTTATCGCGAAGGTATGCTTGCAACGCCAAGTCTCTGAGATACAAATTGTACTGGATTTCTGGGCAGTTAAACCAGTCTTCTAGTATTTTGTTTCTGCCTTATGATGTTACAATACAGTGAAGTTACTGCTGGGAGACATATAACCAGATTCTGGTTTTTGCATATATCTTATAATTTATTTTCCTGATTTTTAGTTGATGTATATTTATTTGTATTGATATTTTATACTGATGAATCGCTCGTATTTTCACAAAAAACACAAAATTTTCGCCCACTAAATTTGATTGTGCCACAATTACTAATTGCATACACGCTGGAAAATCTGTCGTTTTTTGTTGGTTGGATGCAAATAAAACATGTGCTTGGAGCTTGTCGCAAATATAATATACTTGTGCCCAAACTCATTTGCGTTTTAATTTCATGTATTCAGTCGACATTGGTTCTTCGGACAGAGCGCTTGATTAGTGCAAAATTAATAAAAAAAACGCTCGGACGGTTAAATGGTTGGTGATGTTGCTTTGGTTTTTGTGTATGTGTTTCGTATATATGTATGTGTGCTACCAAAATGAGAAACGATTTTGAGGAAAGAAACTGGAAAGGGCAACAACGTGAAGTCTTTTTTCTGCCCGAACCTCTATATTGTTTGTGTTCCAACGCATAGTGATAACCAACGCATAGCTGAAACCTTCTGAAAACAAAAACGTGAGGGACAAGAAGGAGACAAGGAAGGAGAAGCAAAAGAACAGCAGATTCTCATTTCAAGTAAATGTAAACAGGGTAATTTTAAATATTTGAATATTTTGTATTAATTATTTGTAAATGTGGATATATGTTTAGCAATATGTCAAAAAAAGTGGTTTTTCCAATTTAAAGATATATGTACCAAATTATATGTACTGATTTGGGGATACATTCGGCTATCTGAAATGCTCATTAGGGTGGCCCTCAATTACATGATATGTGAATTATAGGGTGTTCTTGTTGTCATTGATTTTTCAACTGATTACGAATTTTTTCCTGTAATTTTATTAATATCCGAAAAACTGGAATTTTTTAATTTTTTACAAAAACTGGGTTAGTAGCCTTTCATTTAAGATGAATATTTCATTCGTACACTGAGAGAAAAAAAAATTATTATAATAATAAGTGGTAAAGGTAGATTTACGACTTTTTCATTTAAAATGGCACAAAAACGGCTAAAGATTTTTGGCCAAAATTTTCTATTTCTCGTTTAGAACCTTAAAATCTTAAATTCTACCAAGGCGCTTCGCAGTACAATGTTTCGTTTGGAAAAAAAATTGAAAAAACTTCAAGAAAAATGGAAAAAATCCAAAATTTTTAGCTTTTTTACCTTCCTCAACTCATAACGTCGAAACTAAGCTTTGTGACGTGAAGCGTGTAATGGGAAACCATTTATTTTTTATAAAAATACATTACAGATAGATTACAATACGTCGACAATATATGAAGCCTCTCGTGAAACAAAACGTTGAAAGTTAGTTTTTTGCAAAAGTGGGTTTTTTGTGGATTCTCGCTTGAAGTAATTGCCCAGAGTATTTAAAATATCAGGTTCTGACATTTTAAATGCGTACTCAAACCGTGTTTTGGACCTTGTGTTGCCTATAGCGCAGTCCGGAAAAAAAGTAAATATTTTTCGTGTTCTTATATTTTTACTCAACTTTCGTGACTTTTTAAGATTTATCCCCCACCCAGACTCCGCCAATTCAGCCCAAGTTCGTGTAAACAACACAAGCTCTCTTAAGACATACAAGTTGCTATTAGAAATGCAAGTTCCTGTAGGGAGCAGAAGTTCATCCAAGGAACATAAATTCTTTTAAGAAACAAAAATTCCTGTAAGGAACAGAAGTTACTGTAAGAAACATGAGCTCCTGTAAGGAACCGCAGTTCCTGTAAGGATAGAAGTACCTGTAAGGAATAGAAGGTCCTACAAGGCACACATGGGCCTGTAGGGCACAGTAGATGCTGTAGGGGTTAGAATTTCCTTTAAGAAATAGAAGTTCGCTTATAGAACATTAGTTCCTACAGGGAACTACATATATATAATGAAGAGAAATTCCTGTAATGGGCAGAAGTAACGAACAAAAATTCCTACAAGGAGCAACAGTTCCTGTAATTAACAAAAGTTTATTTAAGGAACTACTGTAAGGTACTGCAGATTCTGTAATAAACAAAAGTTTCAGTAAGGAGAAATTAATTTGGAATACTCACGACAGTAATTCTTTCGGGGGTCTGAGCGATGGAATCCATGTGGGACAACAGACAACCAAAATACATATGGTGATCTGGCGAATATACTCCTGCAGTGCAAATTATATGTGACCGTTGGATATGCAATGGCTAAATTCGTGGGTTCATAAATTTCAAGTAATCAATGAAAAAACGTGTTATCATCTATTTTGTTTTTGAAAGAACGAACATGTTATTGCGTTATGAAATTCGTAATATATAAGTAATTTTCTATCCAATGATGTCTCTAGTTTTATGAAATGATATATAAAATTTTTCACTTTTGTCACACGTTTTGGGCTAAGGGCCCATAGTGCAAAGCTAAGGAACCAAACGAATCCTCGAAATACGCATTGTTTAAGACCCCCTGATGTGAGGTAGTTTCCAGTAGAGCTTAGTGGACAACGAAGACCTTTAAAAGTCCTAAATTCGGTGTCTCGGTATTTTATAGGTATTTCCATGGAAAGTGTTCCGCCGAGTTGCATGGCCTCATTCCAGAAGTTAGGGTATTTAACCGTACGACGCGGTTTTCAAGTGGAACTCATCCCTCTTCTGTTTCCTGGCCGTTGGATTGAACTGCGCATTACAGAAACAATTCGTTCTTCAGCCGAACATTCCGTATGTGAAATAAGCTTCCGGCAAGTGTATTCCCCACTTCTTACAACATCAGCAAGTTTAAGTCAAATATTAACAAGTACTTCTCTCTCTTTCGCCCTACTCCTGTCCCATTTTCCTAAGTCCAATGCTATACACTGCATTTATAGGGGACATCCCCTGAGTGTTGGTCTTCGTGAAAAATAAAAAAAATTGCTATACACTCAAAGAAAAAAACGTCATGGTATTGACGACACTCTTACATGGCCCTGTTGACATCAATACTTTGACAAATGACATACATGGACTAAAATCTGTCATATATCATATGACAAGTGACATAACCGAGTTTTGCCATATTTACAGTGTCATAAATATCATGACTGGGTTGACATCAATGCAATGATATATTTTATAGTGTTTCTGATGCTCAGGGCAATGTTTCTCAGTGTCTGTTGTTGAGACATTTAGCTTTATAATTAATATCACTATGTTTGAAAAAAAAGAAAATTTAATTCACTTGAAAAACGACCTGGTGTACGTTATAGGCCTAGATGAGCAGATTAAAATACAATTTTTGAAATGTTCAATAGACCCTCAAAAAACGTAGATACGGTCAAAAAACTGTTTTGCATGCCTTAGCGCACTTAACTAGTTGTAGCGTGGTCAGTTATGGGTTTCTTTCCTAAAATTTAACTAATTTAGAAAGAAGAGGATTTTAAATTTCCAACAGCGTTTAACATTTACTATTAGTCGTACAAATTTGTACAGATTTCTTTAAATGTGCAAAATTGTTTACATCTTTGAACTTGTATATTTGAACTGTGTATTTTCGCAGTATTTTTACTGAGAGCATATCTATCTATATTAGTGCGCAAAGTCATGCAAACACGTTTTTTGTTTGTAACTCTGTTTTTTGAGGGTCTATTGAACATTTTAAAAATGACATTTTACGTACCAGGTCGTTTTACAAGTCATTTTTGGCTGTGACACGACGTAGTTTGTACTTTTTAAACTCCCCATTTAGATTATGCTTGTCAGGCTGCAACTATCACGCTATTCTCTTTTAAAAAGCCTACGTAAATCACGATTACATTACATTCTGCGTTTGGCTTGCAACCACCCCTTCAGTTTTTGATGTTTAATCGACTGATATCCCTCATTCTTACATTCGTAAAAATATGTCAAAGTGATCTATTCTAAATTAATTTAAAAAAAGAAATTCTCTGTGTTGAATTCATTGTCTTGCATTCGTAAAAGTTGTAAAAGTGGTGTATTCTCAGTTAATTTATTAAAAATGAAATATTTGTACCGATAGATTACACCTTCTCACTTCGACATGCGACAAAATTGCAGAAATACGAAAGTGAAGAGAGAGAGAAACGTCAAAACTGCCCACAACTCCCCATAACGTGACGAACACGCGCGTGAAAGCTATAGTGTAATGATGCTCAAACTCTATTGGACGCGCAAAGGTTTCATACACAGAAAAAAATCTTAGTGTAATTTTACCCACATTCATGGTCTGATGTCAGCCAATGAATGCATTGGTCAACATAGGGTCAGCTATTTAATTTGGCAATATTACCAATAAACTTTTACGTTCACCGACAATATGAAAATTTGCCTTGCATATTTGTACATTTACCACATGCAAAAAGGGCAATATACAGAATTTATTGTAGGTGAAGTAGATTATTTTTATTGTACAGTCTTACTAAATGTTTACCGCATTTTTCATATTTATAGAAACAAATTTTGTTTTTGTTTTTAATTAAAAACGTATTTATTGCATTGTTGCTTACAATAATAAATAAATGCAAAATTATAATCATGAATTTACGAAAATGTAGTAGCACCTCTCATTAGTCACTACCGAAGACTCCATACACGTTCTCTGTGAAGAAATATATTAATGATTAGATAAATGTATTAAACAGTTGGGTATCAAATTTGTTCGTTTCTACAAAGGATACACATTTCTATTCTTAAAGTGGCTAAGAAATGCACATTTTCTGTGTCTTATTAAAACACTTTCGGCACTTTTTCATTGATAAATATAGTACTACATATCAAACACAAGCAACACAACGCACTTTTCTGCTTACAAAAGTTTTTTACAATATAGATTTTTGGAAAATGGAAATGTATTCTTTGTTAAAAACACTTGCAGAAGACATTTTTACTTACATTTCTCGGTAAATTCAATCATCTTTTTTAAGAAATTGAATAAAAATGACTCTTGGAAAATTTGGCAAAACTCCTTTTTTGTTTTTCTTTTCACAAGTTAATGGTTACATATGGGCATTTCCACAGAAAGGTCCACCCTGGCCGAAAAATTAAAAGTTATCCACCAGTTTTGTTTACATGTATTATTAAAGAGAAGTATTCAAAATTAATTAAATAGAAGAGTTCCTAGCTAGTCCTAGTTGCGATGGTGTGTTATCGGGCTACAAAATGCAGGTTAATGTTTTACAATTTACATTTCTAAGAGTAATTATGCAATTGGAATCTTCGAAAGTGGAAGACGTGCAAATAAAAACAGCTCAAACTGTATTTTCAACTAGAACAGTAATTTAAGACCTTTATATAATTTATTTTAACTATCTACTATTTCATCTTGTTAGCCTAATCATTATTTTACAAAAACAAAAACATTTTTCGCTTACAGTGTCTTTTCAACAAGCGAAATATATCTCAAAAGTTAAAATATAACGGGTTTTTCAACAGAGACGCTACAAAAGTAAATCGATAGGGACAGCAAACGACGCCATATTTTTCCCGCTCTTTTGACATTTCTCTTCAGTAAGGTTTGCCATTTCATCATGTAAAGATATACGAGCCAACAACGAGTCGAAATTATTAAAATTTACTACCGAAATTTGGAGTCAGTGGCCTCAACTTTAAGAGCGCTACGTCCAATTTATGGTCGTCATAATAATAAATAAAAAATAAATTTCAATCCACAGGCACAGTACAAAATGTTCCCGTGCCAGTGAGAAAAAGAAGTGCCCATAGTGTCGGGAATATTGCTGCCGCTGAGGCTTCAGTTCAAGAAAGCCCAAATGTGTCGCTCACACGTTGTTCTCAAGCGTTGGGCATCTCTGTGACGTCGTTGTGGCGAATTTTGCGAAAAGATCTTGGCCTACATCCTTACAAGATCAAATTGACGCAAGAACTGAAGCCGCTTGACCACCATAAGCGTCGTGTGTCGTGTGAGCAACAACTTGAAAATGATTCGGATTTTCATCGGAAAATCATCTTCAGCGATGAGGCTCATTTCTGGCTGAATGGCTTAGTCAGTAAGCAAAATATGCGTTATTGGTCAGACAGCAATCCACACGTTATTGGTCAGACAGCAATCCACACATTGCATCCCGAACAAATTACGGTTTGGTGCGGTTTATGGGCCGGCGGCGTCATTCTTCCGTGATGATCAAGACACACAGCGAATGCCACAATCAATTTATTGGAAACCAAGTTTGGTGAACGTGTTATCTCACGAAATGGCCCAGTCGATTGGCTGCCTCGGTCGTGCGATTTGACGCCGTTAGATTATTTCCTGTGGGGCTACGTCAAGTCTATGGTCTATGCCAACAAGCCAGCGACGATTGATGAACTTCGTACGAATATCGAACGTGAAATTGCAGCAGTATCGGCCGATTTATGCTTGAAAACCATCAAAAATTGGGTTCAGCGTCTGGAATTCTGCAAGCGTGCCCGTGGTAGCCATGCAAAAGAAATCGAGTTCCATACATAATGGCATCGAACGTACTTTCACAGGAATAAAGAATTTCATTGGTATCTAAAACCGGTTTTGTTTTATTAAAAAAACTTTTGTAGCGCTCTTATTGAAAACCCCGTTACATATAAGAGCTAAAATGCATGTTTTATTTGTGTTAAGTAATTTTTTAAATAACAATTTTAACTAAAATTTTCCAGTGGAAATTTAAGTAACGTAACGTTATGTAACGTCACGTCAGATACTAAGGTAAATTAAAAAAAAACTTAGAAAACATTTTTAAATTTTAAAACTTGTAAAAGAAACTTATATTGATTTAAATGCTACTAAAAAAAAGTTTCATAAAAAAAGTCTAGCCAAATTCGCAGAGTTTTGCAATTTTGTAATCGAAGTCAAACACACACTTCTGTTTTTTGTAACGTCACGCCAGCTCATATTTTTGCTTCTATTTTTGAATCCTCCGTGTCGATTGTTCTCAATTTCTTTAATGAATAAAGTGTTACTTAATTACAACGCTTTTTCATATTATTGCATATATTTTTTCGTACAAATGTCACGTAACGTCAAAATGGAAATGCCCATATATACATAGCGACAGGTTTATATAGTGGTCTCACTCTAACACACGGTGTCTAGTCAGAATGCTGCTGTCTCGTCACAGTTCAAATAAGAAACGGGGAATTTGCCAACATGCATATGCAAATTCACCATTATTGTTGGTAGTGTGTTTTGCACTTTGATTTAGGCAATAATGCCACCTTTTCTTGTTTTCATACAAAAAAAATCACCAAACCCAAACTAGGCAATATTACCGATGGTTATTTTTTCTGTGTAGTTATAAACTTTTTTTACATTGATATTACGGCACTACTATTTTCGTTTTTTTTTCGGGAAATCAATAACATCAAAACGAAATCCAATATGCAGGCACATGCAGAGTATACATAAAACTGAAGACACTTTACAAAGAATAGGTGTAATTTTTTGTTATGTTTCTCAATACAAATTAGAAAAAGACCAATCATATATGTATATCTCTCATTTGTATTTCTCTCTCTTTAAACAAACTAATTTTGATAATTCTAACAAAAGAACCAAACACAAAATTACCTGTTGCTTTTGCGTATATCAACAACAACACCATGATACAAATACAAGGTAGTAAGTAGTATTAGCATTGTTTTAATTATTGTACCGAGTTATTGTCAAAATCAGCTGATAAAATGTTACATGCACAATTGTGAACATAGATAGATGAAATCAAAAGAAAAGGAACTCACACCAACAACTTTGACATTTACTGGGTACGATGAAATGTAAACAAAGGAAATCAGCTGGGCTAACGCTACTACCTTGTATTTCTACCATGAACACCTAAAGCCCGTTATTCAGTTTTTATGAAATTTTCGTTGCCATAAGAAGTATGTACATGTATAAAAAATAACGAAATTTTCATGAACCGAAAATTCCGCTCACTTTTCATTTGCTTGGTACTCAGCTCTTTGTGAAAATTTCGTAGCCAAAATCAATCACAGGGTTGTTACGCCAAAGATATTTCGTACGAAAACAATTGTTTGGGACCGCAATTTTGACATTTCGGTTATTTTAGAAAACAAAAGTAATACCACAAGCGTTAAAAATAAAATGGAGTACAAAAACTAATTATTAATGAAATATTTCCAAGGTAAATCAGATATATGTGGTAACTCTGTACCAACATTTTCCGTTTAGAGACAAATGACAAAATTTCTTACGAAAATTTCGCAAGAACTGAATACGCTGCTTAATATGGCAGTCACTGCAACAAAAAGGGGTTTAAATGGAGAGAGGATCTTAAAAAATCCAATGTGTCGCGCATTTATTTTTTAACTTAAAAGTATTTCTTTATTTTTTAAATGAATTATTTTTTTTAAAAACATTGACTTTATTTTTAACAAATAATATTCCTCAAATCAAGTATTATTTTCAGTTTTCATTATAACAATAAATAATTAATTTTGGTTTTAAAATACTGACAAATAATTATAGATTTAATGGCATGTTGACACTTCATCCATGAGAATTAGTCATTGTATCAGAGACATTTGTCCTTGCACTAACCAGGAAGTATCACATGTTGTATCCCACATTTACATAGCATCAATGGTAAGCGTCAATGCATAGAAAATAGAACTGACGTCAATACTATGACCGGGTTATGTAACGGTCGACATGGAACCAATGAAAATATTATGTAACATACCACGGGAACATAGTGGGGTTTTCATCATGAAGCAGAAAGTCAAACCACTAAGTCTACTCGACCAATGAGAGTAGCTGGAGTTAAGACCACCCCGAATGTTTGTAAAATAACTACTGCAACTGATATGTGTACACCGCTTTAGTCGATTTACATTTTCGTATGCTTTCTGTTGTAGTTGAAATCAATTGAAATTTTATTTCAATAATTCATTTGTAATCTTATTATTAAATTCGAATTTATTGAAATTTTTTTTTGTCACAAAGACAATAAGTTATTTATTGTAATTAAAAACAATTTAAAATGGTTGACCCAGATAACCGCACTTCACAATGAAGTAAAAACAAACATGTATCATATTCTAAGGAGTACAACGTTTGTACATAAACAAAAAAAGCAAATAGAACAACAAAAGGACGAGCATTATTCAATTGTGTACATGAACATGATTCGTTTTCCTACTTTATTACATCGCAGTTTAAATAATCATTTAATTGTTATCGAAATGAATATGTTGCTCAAAATTATAATTTGATTTGATTATTCAATACCAATTAACAGAACAGGAAGGAGGAATATTTGTTTATTGAATTTTATTGTTAAACCATATGCAAAATACATACATAGATACATATTTGTGTGTTTTTATTATCCTATACCCATGAATTTTATTCTAATTAGAAACCACAAATAATAAACAACATTACATTTGCTTGTAATTATCACTGAAAAGCATAAAATTACGCTGCCGGGATTACTTTATAATTTAGAAATGGTAATTTAAATCGATGCGAATACATTAATGCTTTAATGGAGCCATAATCAATCTGTTGCTCTTGCTTAGTTTTCAATGTTCATGTATGAGAAGTTCATACTACAAGCTGTCCAGTTCTGATACATTTTCTAACTAAAAAATGGTTCGTTGGAATGGTTAGGAAAACACATTACTGGCATGAGTAGTTTCGAACTCCGTGACAAGTTCATCATCAGATGCCTACTACTACTGTGCCTGCATTGATACCATAGTTAAGATCATATATCGAAAATTTACTAGAGAGTAGCATCATGCTACTCACTTTCAAGTCGTCTTATGGTTTTATCGTCAAGAACAAAGCAAACCAAGAATAGGAAACAAAAAACAAATAATATCGTAAGCGAATCAAATTCAGCCGAATGTAAGAGAATCGAATTCAAAAAATCGGATTCAGTTTGCTTTGTACTTGTACTTGTATTGTCCAAGTGTGGTTCTATGAGCGAAGACACACAAACTACAAAGACGCGGTAGTAGCAGGAGACGTTGTTGTAATTGTTGGCAACATCAACAGTTATTTTGTTATGGTTGTGAACTTGCCTTCTGTCAACTTCACCACAACTGTAAACAACGTAGTACAAAATACAAATGTATTGACAGTTGGTAAGTGCCACCGTAAGAAAAAAATCAAACCAGCTGTTCTAACAACACTACCTTGACCAAGATGTATAGGAAAAGTAGAAGCAGTAGATTTTGTTTCCAGTTTGTTTCACTTTGGTTTGCATAAGTTGTCACTGTCAGCTGATTTAAATGTAAACAAAATGTGAAAATTTAATCAGCTGCAGAAGGAAACCAGTAATGTATTAGTTCCGTGTTTAGTAACCTATATACCTTTCCCCATATAAATGCTAAATTATTTAGGATAACGGGGAAAATTATTCCAGCTAATGTCATAAAGCAACTATGATATAGAGAAGAAAATGTACTCATGGAGTGGAATGCTAACAAAGAAAACGAGTGAAGCGCGTCGTTCTCTGCTCGCTCTCTTACTCTCTTCGTTGAATATTTCAATACACGAGCAATTTTCTGATGATGTTATTATATCTATCTAAAGAAATTCCAACCATTTTTAAATAATATTGCATAAAGTATGAAATAATCAAGTTATGGCGCGGGAAAGAAATGCGTTTGAATGAATCGCGTCGACTTTTTTGGTTCTCTTCTACTAGGGTTACCAAATTGCACCGGTTTTTTCTTCTCTACTTGTACATCCTTTTTGCTAAGGTCAAAAACGATGTACAAGTAGACAGTCAAAATTTCTCTTCACTCAAATGCCAGCAAACAAAACGAGTGAAACCCTAGTACTTCTCTACTCTCTCTCTTACTCTCTTCATTGAATATTTCAATACACGAGCAGCTTTTTGATAGTGTTATTGTATATAACTATACAAATTCCAACCATGCTGAAGTAAAATTACATAAACTATGCAAAAAGTATGAAATAAGCAAGATATGACGCGAGACAGAAATGCGTTTGAGTGAACTCCTAGTACTTTTTGGTTCTCTTTTACCAGGGTTGCCAAGTTGCGCACATCTTCTGGTCGTCTAATTGTAAATCGTCTTTTCTAAGGTTATCCAAATACGATCAAGAATTAGACGACCAGAAGATTTGCGCAATTTGCCAACCCTGGTAAACGAGATCCAAAAAGTGTGTCAGTAATTCACTCAAGCGCATTTCTCTCTCGCGTCATATCTTGGTTATTTCACACTTTTTGCATAGTTTATGTAATTTTACTTCAACATGGTTGGAATTTGTATAGTTATATACAATAACACTATCAAAATGCTGCTCGTGTATTGGAATATTCAATGAAGAGAGTAAGAGAGAGAGCAGAGAATGGCTAGAGTTTCACTTGTTTTGTTTGTTGGCGTTTGAGTGAAGATAAATTTTGACTGTCTACTTGTACATCGTTTTTGGGTTATCGGGGATAGGATGTAAATTATTGTAGTAAAATGGTGCCGAAAAATTCAAATGCAACCAAGTTAACAAATTATTATTATTATAGAAATATCTCAAATTGCATATAGTACAGGAGGACCTGTGCCAAAGTTATAAAAGAATGCAGATCAGCTAAAAAGTAAACTTGGGGAAAATTTCTTAATTCTTTCAATCCATTCATGGATGTACGGCGGCTTTGGAAAAAAGCGAACAATTTAAGAATGACTAGGTCGGGTAACTTCTCTACTATTTGTGAAGCCAACAGTCTAACATCGAACCTCCAGAAAATAGCTGAACATTTTGCCAACTAGTGGAGCTCATTGAGTTCGGATTGTAATTTTGAATCTAACATCATATTGGCCAAGCGTGAACTATTGATCGACAATTTACCCCTCGTTGATGTACAAATTTCTAACATCTTTTGTGACGTTGACATTTTTGAACTTAACCAAGTTCTTCAAAACTTAAAAGGGTCAACTCCAGCACTTGGTAGGATAACATATGCAATGGTAAAAAATGCGTAAACTGAACTTAAATTGCGGCTGTGCAGACTTTACGACAAAATGTTACGCACTGGTATTTATCCTCATGTATGGAAAAGAGCAATTCTATCGCCAATAACAAAACCGGGCAAAAACCCTAATGAAAGATACAGACCAGATCATTACTGCTTATTCTTTCCAAGATTTTCGAGAAGATCTTGGCTAAATGCTTTTTTACCTACACAATGTAGAAATTTTCAAGTAACCAATATGCTTTTCTACTCAGACAGGGCGTTCACAGTTTGTGCCACCGTATGGAGGAACCACTGAGAACGAATCTGGAAAAGAGGAAACACAATCTTGGAAAAAGCTTTTGACAGAGTATTATATACCCAAATCATAATGGAGTTTCATAGTTGGGGAATGCCGAAGAAGATACTAAACGTGCTGAAGTCATTTCTAATAAACTGCAAAATATCAGCTAGAACCGACGGATATTTTTCGGGACTATATCCTCTGGACAATGGTATTTCGAAAGGTTCCCACTTTCCGTGGTTCTATACAATGCTTATGCTAACTCCTTGGCTAGAGTTTTGGAAAAGACGCGTGGTATTGATTTTATAGGTATATATACAGACAACATTTTTGCGATAGCGTCCAGGAATCAGGATGAAGCTTCATTAGGTGTTAAAGCCCTGAACGATAAAGTTCAGAATTTGACAACGTCGACAGGGGCTAAGGTGCCAACTGACATAATTGAAATACTTCACGACTGTAGGAAAAGGAATTGCCTCATCGACTCATTTGATTTAAATGCAGCGGTAATACCTGTACAATGTAGGATGAGAATATTAGGCTTGACATTTTCAAAGAATTTGCTATGGAACGAACATATTAAGCACATAACTACGAAACTAGGGAGAATTAATAATCTGATGAAACTCATATGCTCTAACACCAAGGGACCAAATATCGATACTGCTCTAGGCATATGTAGATCATTAACAATGGGTATTCTTATGCATGGTATTACAATTTACGACTGGACCTCGAAGCCAAATATTGACAATATAAACACCGCTATTAATACGTGCTTTAGAACTGCTTCAGATCTTTTACGTGCAACGCTCATTGAGTCATTGAGTGTCGAGGCCTAGTTTTCAAAATTTTTATACTCTACTACAAAACTGATCAATTAAGATGGCATCAAGAACTATCACAAATCCATCAGTTGGTCCCCATAACGTTTTTTTGGAGTCACATATTCATGTTCTCTATTAATGAAATAATAAATCTCTTGAACAAGTTTGGAATATCCTTGTCGAATAAACCCTATGTTAATGTTGGTAAAAGGGTACCAGTCCCTATAGACTTTAGCTTGAGTGCGCACAAGAAGGATGGAATAAATCCTTTGTGTTTATAACACTGTTGGCCAGCAAGTTTCTAATGTACAAACCGAACTATACATATTCTCTACATAGATGGTTCTTTCGTTAATGGATCTAATTCCATCTCAATAGTAAGACAAATTTCCAAATCCCTGCTTGAGTCGGTGTTGAAATCAAGGCTTCCTGACAATACAGGAATTTTTATATCCGTTATACGGCAATACAGACAGCTATTGATTTTTCCATAAATGAGAAAGCTAGGCATCGGAAAAATGCAATTACCAGAGGTAGCCACAGCCTACTCAAGGAAGCTCTCCCAACTTTTGACACAGAACCCACCCCTTCCCGATGACGATCCAGAAGCTCCGTGGAAATCCATTTCCGACTCTGTACAAACTGCCGCAACAACCGTACTGAAAAACCGATTCGCAATAAACCATGGTACGATGAAGAGTGTCGCCTAGCAAATGATGAATAAACCGCTGCACATATGGCAATGCTTCAGTCAATAGCAACGCGAGCTGCGACTAAGCGGTATAGGGAGAAAAGAAAGGAGATCAGCCTTCTCTTTAGGCGTAAGAAACGGCAGTGGAGAAAGCGCGAGAGTGAAAAAATTTAGACATACAGAAGGAAGAACGAAGCCCGGAAATTCTACCAAAATGTCAAAAACGGAACTAATGGTCATGGTTCAGGGCCCCCTTCTGTAAAGACATAGACCGAAATCTCATCGCAGATGTGCAGAGCATGTTGAGAATATGGAGAGATCATTTATCCGCGTTACTGGTACCTGAGATATCCAATGACGAGAGACAAATGATCACAATTTGGACGACGACGTCGATTGCCCCCTCCTAATCAAGACGAGGTCAGAACAGCTACTACCCGGCCTAAGAACAACACAGCCGCAGGAGCTGATGGATTGCCGGCGCAGCTGTTTAAGGTTGGCGGCGATGAGCTGATAAGGTGCATGCATCCGCTCATTAGCAAAATTTGGTTATATGTATGCATGCCCGGTGATTGGAATCTCAGGGTACTATACCCCATATTTGGAAAACGTGACCCGTGTCTCTGTGCCAACTACCGTGGAATAGCTAAAACCATTTATCGCTGACCTGATTGGACCATTACCAGTCAGGCTTTAGGCCCGGAAAGTCGACAACTGATCAGATTTTCACGCTACGCCAAATCCTGGACAAGACCCACGAAAAACAAATCAACACCTATCATCTATTTGTCGATTATAAGGCGGCCTTCGATAGCCTGATACGAGAGAAACTCTACGTGGCAATGTCTGAGCTTGGCATTCCTGCAAAACTCATACGCCTTTGCAGGATGACCTTGACGAGCAGTGAAAGTTGGTAAGGATCTTACCGAGCCTTTCGACACCAAGCGAGGCCTCAGGAAAGGCGACAACCTATCGTTCGATCTCTTTAACATCTTAATGGAGATCATTATGAGAAAAGCTGCAGTCAACATGAATAAAATTGTAAATCATGATTGTTTAAACACGACTTCATCAACACAATTCTAGATCATGTGATAATTATTGTGAGCAGGACAACGAGTAAAAGTGGAAAAAATAGTACTTTTGGGCAAAATTCACATCAGGATTCAAATTGTTTGGCAATAAAACTTCAATATGCACAACAAACTCTTCATAGACATTGCAAATGTTATTTCGAATGTTACTTTGAGATACTTCAGATTTCAGTTGATTCAAACTTTACAAGTTAAGCTACAAATGTAAGCTTCTTTTCATAACAATATTTAAAGAATGAATTCATTGAATTATTACATTGTGAATTACAAATGTTGTACTTGATTTGGGGATGACCCTTACAGGGGGGGGGGGGGTTGGTTACACTTAACAGGTGACTACAAACTTCTCTACTTAAATTAATAAATAATCATCAGTCAGAACAAAAACCTTAGCGAGCACACACATTTACCGCAATACAATGTACCTAGAACAAGATTGCACAGTGTTCACCATTCGAGTACCTACAGGTTTTCATCGTCAGGGTTAGACCTCCAAATATACACATGGCAAAGCAACACATACTTGAACAGTAGATATGTAAAATGTTTTGCGCCCCTCTCTCTCCACCACGTTTTTATCTTTTTCTATTATTGTAGCTGCAGTCGGGACAATCTACAGGGGTTCAGAAAAATATATTTTTTGATTTGAAACATGCATTTTAAGAACAGAATTCCAACGTTTCAAATATTAACCGAAGTTGCAATATAATTCAGTTTGTTGTATGCCTTGTTCGGGTTTCCCGGCCGGAACTTCATCGCGTATATAATTTTCTGATACATACCTACAGAATGGATGGATACAAGAGTGGTGTTTATTATCAAGGCTGGGAAGGCTTCTCACGCTGCTTCTAAATACTTTAGGTCTACTATGTAAGCCTGTCGCTTGATAGATTATTATCTGGTGCATAGCAAGCATACTGCAAGGGCAGATCTACAGAGACAGCACTGCATGAACTTGTAGGATACATGGATAAGTCGTTGAAGAGTATACGTTGACATTGAGGGTGGGTTCAACAATATCACTCCAAATGCGATAAAAGCTGAACGTGGATCGTAGGGGCTTGTACACGAAATACTCACCTGGATACGTGCACGGCCAAATTGGTCACCTCGACCTCTACCAGTTATTTTAACAGAGTCACACCTCAAGGTAGGGTATTTCTCCACTTCTGTGGAAACTTTCTTTAAATGGAGTACTGGGTAAAAGCAAAAATTGTTACTTATGCGGACGACGTGGCCCTAGCTACAAGGGCAAATATCCCAGTACCCTAAGGAGAATTCTCCAGGGGAGCTTACGGACTTTGGGCTTGTCATTTTACTTCTCCTTTTTACTCGAAGATATAAAATGCCTATCTTGGAACATACTCGTATCACGTTAAATGCTTCTGAAATTAAGCTTGCAGAGTGTTCCAAATAACTGGGTGTTATTTTGGACAACAAGCTTAGTTTCAGACCCAACATAGCGGAAATGGCAAAAAAAAAGACGACGATAGCGCTAGACAGCTGCAAGAGGTATAGATCCGAGGATTGTTCGCTCGATCTATACAGCTATGGGTAGACCGATAATACTGTATGGTGACAGGTACCCCACCTATTGTGCTCTACTAGCTAGGGTTCAGAAAATAGCGCACCACACCCACTGATCATTTGTTTGCCATAAAGTTAAGACAACTCTCGCAAAGGGCATGGTCGGGGTCTGTCATGAAACAGTGCTGTAAGGTATTCCCAACATTCTTGTAGTTGTTGAATACTCGAAAGCGGACGCACTATTCAATCGGAAATACCACACTTTCATACCGGAAAGGGATTTGTGGAACAAAGAAGTTCCTGGTATAGAGCGATATGTGAATTTCTACACGTATGTGCCGAAAATAAATGATCCATTACGACCTTGTCTTCAATACACGCTACTCTAGGGAAATAGGAGTTTTTCTTTCTGGTAGACTACCAGATCATTGTAGCGAATATTCTTCCTGTTAGGGAAGTGACCGACTGTATGAGAAATAATAGTCCGGCAGCCATTGGAGTCAATGTCTTCTCTGACAGTCTGGAGCTCATCAAGTCCCTGGTATCAACACCTGCCTATGACTGCCGCATAAATAAATAAATAAATAAATGGTTTCCCGTTATATCCCATGAAGGGATTAGGGAGAACTTCTCACAACCAGTGAGCTGTGCGCGTTCTAGTTTTAAACTCACTGATCGGGGCCTACAGTTTTACACCGGTTCCGAACGGTATTTTGAGAAGCTTTTTCATGGCTAAATACTCGATAGTGTGGCCGTCACTAAGCGAGGTGACCGCCGGCGAAAGAAATTTAAGGTGGTCAGAGTAGTCATCGAACCCACGTCCTCATGCACAAGAGCCGCGCACACTACCATTGCACCACCGGCGGCCGCAGATCTCTTAATAAGATGGCCCAACGGTACGATATTCACCTCATATGGGTGCCAGGGCACAGGGATATTCAGGGGAACTTGTAGGCATAACCGCCAAGGACGCTCTTATATGATGAAACAAGAGAGGTGGATGATGGTCACAGATTGTGTAAGCGTAACACAAATATTGCCCATAGTGGATAGCAGGAGATCCATGAACCTTCTGCATCTAACCTAAGGTATGAATGCTTGTTTCAGTTTTGACAGTACACTGTCCGATTGATAGACATGCGGCGACACTAAAGTTCAGGTTCATGACTTCTTTAGAAGCTTTTACAATGACGAAGAGTTAGAATTCACTGAAAGTCTTATCTGCACATGTTCAACACTAGCCAGAAAGAGGATGTCTACTGTGAGATCTTACCTACTTAAAGACCTGGGATAATTTTCTCAGATAGACATAGACAAGACCTTGAGCTTCTTGGAGGAATCTAAATGATTCTTAAGTGTATCTAGCGCTTCATTTCATTGGCCCGTGGTGTTACAATGGACTTAAAAGTCTAAATGAGTCGTTCTTTGACTGCCACCAACACCTAACCTAATCTATGCCTTGTTCACACTGCAATCGGAATTTCTTGTACTGATATTTAGTACAGCCAAACATCTTTCTCCCCATACAAAAGTCAGCTGTTATATCACCTGAAATATAGTGATCTGTGATGTCGATGAACGTATGTCGTCATCGACATAAAACGACGTCGTCTTGTGACGACAGTTGAAAATTGGTATTTGTGTAATCGTTATCGATCACTGCCGATGACTGCCGACACATATTTGGTATTTTGTAACTAAAATTGAAGTCAACATTGAATTTAAACGACTCTATTTCTGTCGACACAGTTTTTGATAACGACTTGAAGAAAATTCGCAATTTTTTTTTAAATTTCCAGTAGTTTCCAGATTTATTTTTGAAGTATTGATTAATACAATTTTTAGTTCGCAACTCTTAATGACAGACGGAACCCCCCAAGGAGAGTATGCAGGAGTGTTCCAGAACAAGATCCGCTTTATACATATGGCGAGTATGTAAGTTCAATTGTCTGTCTGACGGTAAATGCAATGAACAAAGGGTTACGTTTTAATGCTAATTTATTGGCCTTATTTTTAATAATTTTGACTTATACAAACAGTTAATGAAAAATAATATTAAGTATTAACATGGTCACTGCCTTGAATCAAAATTAGCTGTTGGAATTGAGTTCCTTCAGGGATCACTTACAACTACAGGCTTCGGTGTCTTCAGTGTCAAGTGCCCACCAGCAGATGCATTGCCTAGGTAGTGGTTGTTTTCATGTTGTGACATGTACGCCTGCTCTGCGCGCTTTCAGTCATGCAATTGGTGTCTTTTAATTTTACTCTGATATCTTTCAAACAAGCGATCGTTAACGAAATGTACAGTTCAAATCCTTAAATATAGCCGAATGGCCGGTCCATAGTGAATTTGATGAGATAATTTCTTGCTCTCCTTTACGACCTTGTCTTCAATACAGGCAGCTCTGGCGCCCGTAATGGCTGTAGGTGCCTCCATGGAGAGTTCGTTTCAATTCACCGCTTCCATTCGCCTAACCTGGTGATATAGGGCATCTACATCCAATAACTTCCAAATCGGAGTCGATATGGTTACGATAATTAAACACTTTTTAGGAACTTGAAAACCTTTTACCAAATTAAATAAAATAATTGAAGTGCAAAAGCAAAATGTTCTTCTTCTTCCTGCTTTCATTCACTAAGATTGACAACTTTGTGTATGTTGTTAATAGGTTATCGATAAAAAGTCGACGTCGTCTCAAGACAGTTCCAGAATACCGAACTAGCGTGGATGTGACGACGATGTTGACACAAAGTGATGTTGGCATAAAAACGACAACGACGACGACGACGTAATAAGGGCGATTATTAATTATTTATTGGTCATTTAATTACCACCTGTTTTGGTTAGTGACCTTACAGATAAATTACAATTTAAACCGGCTCAGATTAGTTCATCCACCTAATCTCTCCAGATTACTCTATTTTACGGCGCCCTTTGTCCACGCATTTGTAAACCTGTTCCTCTGGGTCATCTTTATCTATTTTACTAACATGTCAATCAATCAATTTTGTTATGTTTAAAACCATGTCAATGTTTGGATATAGTTATCGATACTGTCGTCGATTAGGAGTCCGCGTTGAAACTGACTGCAATATTGTCAAACGTCATGGTAGCATTGAGTAAGTAAGTAAAGCAAATGCAGCTTTGTGATGTACAGCTGCCATCTACAATTAGATACGAATAAATCAAAGGCGTACCCCGAAAGTAATTGTAATTGAGAAACGAAATATTCAACTTTTAGAACCTATTGTTCCTAAAATTACGACTGTCCACATCACTGTGCACAAAAATCGACGACAATGAACATGTTGAATTTCAAAATAAAATCTTTATCCGTAGCATTTGCGTCTTTACGTGAGTTTCATGCTAAAATATAACGAGAACCAGAACCAGAACAACAGAAGCAATGGATTTTGCAAAAGGATATAGCAAAATCCATTGCTTCTGTTGTTCTAAACCTTCTTGGATTGTGTGCCACCGACTACAATAAACCAATGACAGGGAAGGTAGCAGGATGAAGGTACTTAAGGTGATTTCCTTGAACTCTAAATTCACTCGAGCACTGTAGTTCTCAGTAATACAAAGTAAAATAGGTACAATATTAGTTTCATTTCATCTCCTCCCCATGGCCTTGGACTTTTCATGTGGCGTTTCTTTACTAGTTTTGGTTTAAACTCAAGGCTATCGTTCACTTCAACTGTGTCAGACACAATTTAGCTACAATTACTCCTCCTGTTGTTTATGTTTTCAACATAAAGAACCATAACACAAAAAACGTTTGACTCAATTTTCTCGACTACATTTTGTGAGATTTAAAACACACGGCATAAGTAATCTTACTGAGGTATTTTGCACGTATGAAGTGTTAAAGATTATAACACCAGGAATCTTTTGTTTCATCCAAGTGAAGTGTTCACATGGATATGGATCTATTTTTGGCCACATGGTGAGTGTGAGGAGAATTTCATTACTCTCTAGATTGTATTGTGAATGCTAGAATATGTGCTGGTGACATGTAAGAAAGATGCTATTAATTTTTAAACAAAGAAGACTCATAATTTTATAAAAATTTAATAAACATTTACAGTGAATAATTTGTGTTGTCGGTGTTTTCCGGAATTAAGCAAATTCTTTCCAGAAATTTTAAAGAGAAAAGTATTTTTGAGTTATGCTTATGTTACGACAAGCTGTTGACCAAAAATAGATACACATACACACTGAAAAAAACCGGCCCTGTAACATTATGCAGAAACCACTTATATGTTTGGAACATCCATATACTTATGTACATACGTATAAGCATTGTTTTCATCAATTGAAGATCTGTTGCATTTTTAGTTCTCCGTTGTCTGCCACGTTTTTGTTTCAGCAGTTCCAAACAAACAGCGCCATATTTGGGTCACAAAAACATAGATTATAACCTACTAATCATTGCCAACACGTAATATTGAATAGCAAACACAATGTGTTTCGACACAAGTATACGACATGTGCAATAAGCTACCAACACATTATATTTGCATCCAAACAACAGCAATATAGAGGTTTTTCAGTGTGTAACATCAAATTGATGTGCATGTTTTTATGGTGTAGAGAATATAAAGATGTCTGCATTCGTTCGGAGAAGAAAAAAGTGTGCTCATTGATAAATACAAAAATCTATGTCAAAAAGCAAAAACTGCTTAAGAGCACTTAGGGCCCAATTGAATTAAGATTACCACAATGATCTCCTTGATCGAAAGTACCACCTGGAAAATTTTGGTTATTTACGATAGTATCGACCTGTTTCCGGAAGTAATCGCCCTGTATTTCATTTATAGTTGTAACTTTACACGGAATAACCACCAAATTCAACACAAAATTTACAATTTTTGAAATCCTCCTGTGGTTGCTTATCGCTCTCACATATCTACTCTGTTTTCTCTCAATTTCCTACTTCATAGTCGATCAGCTGTGTCATGGACACCCTCTGATACAACTTGTGGACGTAGGCGAATCAAAGTAATCAAAAAAAAAATTAAAAAATTTAATGCACTCAGAGATCTAATTGTTTTAAAGGAGGTTATATCAATCATAAATTCGGCTGTATCCACCGAATTGCTGTTGCCACGACTGAATTTAGTCCCCACAACTGAAATTCGGTTGAAGCAACTGTGTAGCATCGGAATTTTGTATTGTATTTAACACAACTAGTTTGCCACAAAAATTCGAAATTCGGTTGTTGTTCCTTTGTTGATCGTTGTATACTATTGCCACTATCTGGTATTATTGAACCCATATTTTCCACCATCCAATGTTTACATTCCATCGTACCTATGACGTTTAATTTATTGAGCGAATAAAAGCTTCTATGGTATGTATTATTCTATGGGTGGAATTACAAAAATTGTTGATTTAAAATTTTCATGTCGTTTTGATGAAAAAATTGTGAAATTTAAACGTATTTTCGGCTTTTTAGTTATATTTTATTGTTGGTATATATTTGTGGTGTATTTACACAACAATTTTGAACCACAAAACGAAATGCAGTCGCTGATTTATTGTTGGTTGGTTTCAGCCGTTGTCTCTATCTGGTATTATTATAGCAATACTTTCCAACATCCAACCGCCAATCTGCATGTGTGCTACCAAAGTGAGAAACGGTTTTGAGGAAGTAAACTGAAAAAACGAACACGGAAGCCCTTTGTCTGCCCAAACCCGAACTTTAAATATATTGTTTGTGTACCAAGGCATAGTGATAATCGTGTGCTACACTGTTGTACCGTTTGGTGACGTTAAATCCCGCTGAAAATATTAACGTGAGAGACAACAAGGAAAGGAGACACAACAGAGCATTTAATTTAATGTTGGAGAAAATAATTATAATAAATAATATATATGTATATATCGACGTTTAAATACCAAAAACTCATTAGTCAAAAATTAGCCATTTTTGATAATACGAGTTGAAAATATTATTCTGCATGTACTGTAACTTTGTAAAACAGCATTAAATGCTTTTTTCGTAATGACTTTCAGAAATGGAAATTACATCAACAATTTAAAAATATCCAATTACTTTTGTATATTTAAGTTTTTTTTTTGGTCTGCTGAAAAAATATGAAATTTTGACTTATGATGTTTTGGTATTTAAACGTCGATATATTAAAATCAAAATATAATTTGTTTCGAAATATTATTATGTTTGGTAGGAAATACCGATAGACTTCCACGTAAGAAACCGAGTGTTAGGGAGGAAATACGCACATGCTTCCACGTTAGTATTTATATGTATGGGAGGAAACATACGAATGCTTCCACGTAACTATATGGGTGTTTCAATTTCAATTTCAATTTCTTTATTTAAGTCTATGGAAATACTCCTTACAGACTAGCAATATTCTTAACTATTAACAAACTTATATACATATGTAATTCAGTTAATTAAATTCAATAACAATTTTTTAAACTTTACTTTTTGAAGTCTAAGATCAATGTGATAACAAATACTGTTTAAAATAATCATAGATCGATTAATGGGCTCATTTATTGCATAATTACTAAAGTGTGTATCAATATTAAAAGTTTGGAAATGGCGCAGAGATCGTGATGGCGCATTAAAACGAATAAGGGACAACAACTCAGGACAATCAACAGTTCCAGAAACAATTCCATATAGGAACATAACCGAGGATATGTCCCTCCTGGATGCTAATGACTTCAGAGAAATAAGTAGACAGCGACTTTCATATGAAGGCAACGGAAGATTAAAGTTGAGAGAAAACAAGGCAAACTTTAGAAACGACTTCTGAATCTTTTCATTACGTTTAGCATGAGTTGCAGCAGTTGGATTCCAAACAAAAGAAGCATATTCCAACTTGGAACGCACAAAAGAAGAGAATAAAACTTTTTTTGTGTATGGATCTGAAGACGCAGAAATATTTCTTCTGATGAAATACAAAAAGGAATACGATTTTGGAATAATATAATTAAGATGGCAAATGAATGTTAATTTAACATCAAAAACAACACCCAAATCCATATAATCAAAAATTTTATTTAAATTAGTGTTACAAATAGAATAAAACGAGTCAATAATATTTCTACAACGGTGAAAAGTTAATTGTAAACATTTATTAGTATTGAAAGGTAAGTCGTTGTCATAAGACCAAGTAGAAACTCTATCTAAATCCTCTTGCAATAACGCAACATCATTTAGTGAATAAATCGCCTTAAAAATTTTAAGGTCATCGGCGTACATAAGATGTTTGGAATTAAAGATATACAGACCAATATCATTAACAAACAAGTTGAACAGTAAGGGATCAAGAATACTACCTTGAGGTATACCAGAGGTTGGATAGTATGGAGCAGAATAGTGACAATCAATATAAACCGTGCATATTCTATTTGATAAATAAGACCTAAACCAATTCAAAAGATTAGAGTGGATTCCCATTTTGAACAATTTAAAAATAAGAATATCATGACGAACTCTGTCAAAAGCTTTGGAAAAGTCCGTATATATTGTGTCTACTTGAACGCCTCTCTCAAATTCATTAACACAAAAATTATTAAAAACAGCTAAGTTACTAGTGGTAGAGCGTCCAGCGATAAATCCATGCTGACTTAGACTAATGTGGCGCTTAACTAGAAAAAATAACTTATCATACACAATATGCTCAAACACCTTAGCAATGTTTGGCAGCTTAGAAATAGGCCTGTAATTATTTATTAAAGTTCTATCTCCGAATTTAAATACTGGGAAAACAGTAGAAGTTTTCCATTTCTGAATAAAAAATCCAGCTGATAGAGATTTATTAAACAATATCCTAAGTGGAACAATAAAGGCAGAAGCAAATTTTTTTAAAATATAGGAAGATATTCCATTTGAGTCAGACTTATAGGAATTTGAGAGCTTTGAAATACTCAAAAAAATATTGTCGTCACAAATATCAAAAGATCCAATATCAATACATGGCAAAATATTAGCAAAATCATTTTCATTCAAAACAGCAGAGTTAATCGAAAAATTCGACTCGAAAAAAATTATAAATAAATTAACAGAATCTTGTGTCGAGTTAGAAACTACATTATTATACATTAAACATTTAGGAATTGAAGAATTATTGTTTTTTGATTTGATAAAAGAAAAAATCGCCTAGGATTTTTTTTTCAATATCTCATCATAACTCAATACATATGTACTGATTATATAAGAATTTATTTAGAAAATTGAATTCCCGCATATAATGGATATACAAATTTTCATCCAAAGATGACCCGGAAGCCATGTATTTGTTATAAAATTTATTCCTTAAATTTTTAAATTTTTTCAAACCTCTGGTATACCAAGGCAACTTGTACACTTTTGGTTTTACCCGAGTTAAATTATGCATATGGTTCCATGTAAAAGCATGCATGTTTGCAAATAAACATTGGAACTCGCCTGGAGGCGCAAATTGGACAGCCTTGTTGTAAATAATATATTTGTATCAAAAGCATCAATGAGTTGTAAACCTGTAGAAACTATGAATATTAAACACACTAAATTTTACTGATAAAATATGACAAAAGGAACTTGGGAGCAATAAAATGGGTTTTGTAGGAACTGGTTTCTTATTTCCATTTAACAAGAACAAGCTCCTTCCGGATCTACACCATGAGCATGAACTCTACCTTAAACCACATCAAACATATTCTCAAATATTTTGAAAGTACCTAAGGTCTTCGGAACTGCATCATAAAATTTCGAAAAAAAGCATCTTGTTCCAAAGTAAATGAGTCACTTTAATATGCATCGTTTAAAATTATGGCTTTACATACGTGCTCATTATCAGCCCATCGTCGACAAGTAATCCATCGCACCCAGGGTATGTTTTTTTTATTGCATTATTTTGGGAGAAGCGACTGCGAGAACTATTTTACCAAATTGCAGTTATATCGCCAACTTTTATTTTGTTGAAAGCGACAACAGATCTGTACATTTTAAAATATATAAAGCGCCGAACTCGCTGATTGTGAGATACTCTCTCAAATCCATCATTATTTTTATGTTTTTATTACTAGTGTTTGGTGGCAAACCCAATCCACGACGAATGTTGGCAAATCCAAGTACCAGCGTATACATGCTAAACCTCTCAGAACTAAGACTTCTGAATTAAGAAAAAGTAATATCATTACATACCGTGAATAAATCAGGAAGATATCTACTGTAGCAAAGCGTTGCTCCTTTTTTTCGTATACGTTATACTATTTAAATATGTGCATCAATCATACGCCATGTAATACTATATTTGTATATTAATGGATTGATGAAGGTGCGATACCAAGTAGAGTGTTCAAAAAACCAAAATTACTTTTTCGCTACCGCTATATAAATTCATTAAACAATCTGGGAATAAAGTCCCCATTAGCCCATTTATAGCCCTTTTACAAGTACAAGACTATCATCGAAAGTTCTTGCACTTTCATCTATCTTTGGTCTGAAACAAGCTCGTCAGGGAACTTTGCGTAATTTCTATATCAATAGGCGTAAAATTATTGAAAGCATTCTCAATAACAACAAAGGCTAACATCGTGTTCTCCGAGTGTCTAGTTATCCTTTTATTGCAAAGTCTTCATTAGACATTAATTCTTGAAAGCTGTGTGAAAAACCTTTCTCACTTTGGGAATAAACAACAGTCTTGTGCCCCTCTTCCCATTGGATAAGTACATACCTCGAGTCTGCACCAACGATGTACATTCTCATTAGCAGGAAAATTAATCACGACCTTAAATTCCGCTGGTGTTATCATATCGGGTCCAGTAGAATAAAAGTGTTTGAAACTGTTGATAGCCCATTTAATCTTGAATTAAGTCACAATAACACTAACTGCAGCCCATTGGTACGTGTTCCATCAATGGCCAGCCAAAGAGATCGAGCTACCCTACAGTTCTAAACCGATTCCCATCTCGACTTGGTTAATGCTACTCCCAGTCCGTCGACTTGGTTCCTCAGTTCCACGAACGGAATATGCACGTCCAGGGTCGCAGCGTCTCCACGTGTACAGTAGCCCGTTCTGGCGCTTTCGTCTGCTATTTCGCTACCGTGAATGTTGCTATGACCCGGTGCCCAGCAGACCGTGATTTCGTGCACCTGAATTTGGGTTAGGGATAAGCAGCAGTCCATTGTGCAACATGATTTAAAGTGCAACATGATTTAATGCAACATGATTTAATGATGATTTGAGCCTAAGGCCTTGAGGGCTGCCCTGCTGTCGACGTAGATTTTGAGTTTCACTGGAGATAAATGCAGTCCCAAAATCTGTTTTGCGGCAATGTTAATGGCATACACTTCTGCCTGAAAGACCGTACATTTGTTGTGGAAGTCTGGTGGAAATCCTGAGACTAAGGGGTTCGGAGTATATTCCCGATCCCGTGACCGCTTCCACTTTAGATCCGTCCGTGAAGATTGAGATTTCACCGGCCTCAGAAATGCTTTTTGCCGCCCAGTCTTCACGGCTAGGTATAATTACCTTAAATTGTTTGTCTTGAATTATTCTCGGAGACATTCTTGTCCGTTGGCCTGTTCATATTTTCGAAAGTACCCATGCTGACCAGGACTGAGCCATGCCCGTGGGTAGTGTTGACAGGCGTTCCCGATTCCCTTAGCCGAAGGACCACTTTCGCCGCGGTGCATTTAATGCGTATATCGATCGCAGCATCGCCTCCTGTACTCTATGCCAAATCCACGTATATATGTATTAAGAAGAAACTATACTCTCCGATAGTGTCCAACCGAAACAGGCAGTTGAAAGATAAGTTGATAAGTTGAAAGATTTGATAAGTTGAAATAAAACAAAAAACAAGTCATTCTAACAAACATTAGATCCCGCAACATTAGTGGTGTCACTGAAAGGAACAATCTAGAGTTGCACCGAGGCGCATGTACAGGGTGAAGCGCGGTAATTTGCTTTTTTGCACTGCAGGCTGTGGCGGCACTGTTGGTGGAAGAGAGAGGAGAGTGTGCGTGGCTTATAGTGGCTGAGGGGAGATTTGTATTCGTCTGCCTTTCAGTTGCTATCATGCATTGGGCACGTGAGTTGAGGTGATTTTGTGTTTTGTGTTGAAATAAAAGGAATCCCAAGCGAGATAAGATGGTATGATCCAGTAATTCTCAACTCAGACGACATTAAGCTGGTTTTTTATTTCCTGCTAAACTAATTTTGTATGGGAAGCCGCTTAAAATCGCTTAATGTCGCTTAGCTCCCCATACAAAGTGTTCGAAAAATTAGTTTAGCAAGGAATAAAAAAGCAATACTATTGTTATAAAGAATTGAAGGTTTTATCCCTCCGATTGAGACCGATACCAACAACAAATAGTGAAATTACCTAAAGTTCGTACTAAAGCTATATAGGGGATTATAGGCCTCATAATTATATCTAAGGGTAAATTTAAACGAACAAATTGTCTAGAAGCACGATTGGAAACATTAAAATAAAGCTTAGAGAAAAGCGTTTTACATAAAGAGAAACTCCAACCAAGTTTCCTCAAAACAAAGAGCAACAACTGCTTTTGCTCTATAGTTTTGGGTCCAGACTATAGAACAATACTTTAATATTGGCCCAATGAGGCTAGTATATAATCGTTTCACCAAATAGATATCATGAACTTCTCTAGACCAGCGTTTGATGAAACCTCATAAACTTGACGCCTTACTTATACAAGAATCTGTGTAGTAGCAAAGGTAACTAATAAGTCCCAAGTCTCACTTGCAAATGAACTGTCACCAATTATGTTTGAAGGGACATCGGACTGTCCTTGGAGGTGGAAAGTTTCTGATAGCCATTCTCTTGGGAGTGGCCAGAAATGATTCCCTCATTGGGCAGCCCAAGCAGCTCACTACTTCCACGCAGTATGCCCTGGCAAAGGCTTATCGGAAACCTCCGTTAGCTAGCTAAAGTGAGAAGACGAAACGTCTCAGGATTATTAGGTGACCCTGTCACTGAAGCTCTTCGAAGTAGTGGACATATTCTTCTGTCCTTTGAAAGCAGATGAGCCAACACCCTGGCCAACGGCGGATCACGATTTAAGGATATCTACCTGGAATGTGCGAACGCTATACAGGACTGGTGCCACTTTCCAACTAGCGGATGTCCTCGGATAATATAAAGCTGACATCACAGCGATCCAGGAAATGCGATGGACAGGATATGGTTGAACCAGAAAGAAAAACTTCGATATTTACTACAGCTGCCATGAGACTGCGACACCTAGTTTCAAGGTTCAACCCAGTGAGTGACCGCATTGCCACAATTCGCATCAAAGCGAAATATTTCAACATCTCGTAAATTTGTGTGCACGCACCGACAGAGGATAAAGATGATGAGGTAGGTCAAAGAATCATTTTATGAGCGTCTGTTGGAAGTATACGAACGCTGCCACGTTCACGACATTAAGATTATTCTATGCGATTTTAATGTCAAATTGTGGAAGGAAAGTGTCTTTCG
This sequence comes from Phaonia tiefii, assembly GCA_963931995.1. NCBI lineage: Eukaryota > Metazoa > Arthropoda > Insecta > Diptera > Muscidae > Phaonia > Phaonia tiefii. The sequence goes on along the minus strand of OZ008370.1, from coordinate 189,339,359 downwards.
ACCAACCACCACAATCTAATCACAGTCTACATGATACCACCTCCGGTAATGTAATAAGACTGATCGACTTCACCGCTGCAAAGAACATGGTAGTTAGTAGCATACGATTCCAGCATACGAACTGGATATCTCCTGATCAGAGAACGAAGAATCAGTTTGATCACTTGGTAATAGATGGTAGGCACTCTTCTAGTGTAATGGATGGACGTGTGATTCGAGGTGCCAATATCGACTCGGATCATTGCCTGGTGTCTGCGAAAGTTCGCACAAGACTGAGCAGGGCGAAAAACGTACGATGCCGAAAACGAAAAAGCTAGATATTGACAAACTACAAATACCGGATATATCAATATCCTATCAACAGAAGCGCTCTCTCCTGTTGGGGCAGAATACCCCCCTCCCGAGGACTCAGGTGCGCAGTGGAAGCACATCTCCCATTCTTTGGAAACCGCTGCAAGGACTGAACTTGGCTACCAAAAAACCGCAGAAGGATAAGCCATGGTACGACGAAGAATGTCGCATTGCAACTGATGAAAAAGACGATGCACGTATGGCAACGAAACAGTCAGTTACAACGCGTCCAGCGAGTGAACGGTAGAAGAGGCTGAGAAGGGAGGAAACCCAACTATTTAGCCGGAAAAAATGACACTGGGAGCAAAGGGAGAGTGAGAAACTCAAATTATGCAGGATGAATGCTGAATCCCGAAAATGTTTCCAATACTATTTTCTGTAAAAATTTTAATTGAATTTTATAAAAAATCGATTAAGTTTTTAATTGTTTTAATTAATTGAGTTAATTAAAATTATTACAAAAATCTATTAAATTTTTAATTGGTTCAATTAAAAATTTGGTTTTACCACTAAATCAGAATCAATTAAGTTTTTGATTGGGACAACAAAATTATTTGTTGGTGTGCCACGTAATATTTCAATAAATTTTATAATTGATTCAATTAAAAATTTTGTTACACCACTAAAACATAATCAATTAAGTATTTAATTGAGACAACAAAAATCGTAATATTTCAATAAACTTTTTAATTGATATAATATATTTTTAATTGAGTGAAAATTAATTTTTCATTCAATAAACGTGTTACAATTTTAATAATTGGTACTACAAATTTCTTTATTGGAGGAAAATCAAAGAAAAAATTAATTGATATCGCGAATTTCTTAATTGAAACTGGTTTTGATTGTGTTGTGGGAGTATCGAGAGGAAAATTTTCCGTAAATTATATGGTCCCGTTAAAGAAAACGGCGAGTACCGACGTCGTTGGAACCAAGAGCTATATCATTTATAATCTGACGTGGACATCTCTAGGCGAATCAAATTAAGCCAGTTGCGGTGGCAAGGCTATGTTGTCAGAATGGATGACGGCCAGCGCGAAAGGTTTTCGTTAACCAGCTCGAACGGTTTTAGCGAAAGGTTTTCGTTCTGTTATGACTTCTAAAATAACTTTTAAAATACCTTTTTTGAATAATTTGGCAGAACTGAAAGACACATGCACACTCTATATATCTTTCTCTATGACTGGGCTTACTTACGACAGTTTTGATACTTTTTTTATACCAGAATTTGGACGTAATGCAAATAAATATTAAACAAAATAAATAAATAAAAATAAAAGAAAAAAATAATTTATTGCACATATAGTTATTTTTAAAGTCATAAGTGCAAATAAAATCAAATTTAGTGATAGTTTTTTTACAATCGGTTGTCGCTCATAGTCTTTGAAATTCATACTGTATCACATTTGCAGCTAGGAGGTCGACAAGCTGTGTCATCGAAACGCCCTGAGTTTTAATAGTTTTTTTTTCAGTTTTTTCAAATTCTTCAAATTCTTGTGTTCTTCAAATCAAAACTATTTTTTTTCATATAAAGTTATTTTAAAAGTCATAAGTACCAATAAAATCTAGTTTAAAGTCAGTTTCTTGAATTCGCCTATCGCTTCTCTCTTCCACATTCTATACTGTATCAAATTTGCAGCTAGAAGGTCGAACAGTAGTACACGTTACTTATCCGGTCTCGAACAACCCCAGGGGTCAGGGATCTTACAAAGATAACATATTTCGCCAACCAGTTCGATCTTTTGCTTTATTTCTCCAGTTGGCAATACCAAGTGTACGCAGGGATTCGTCAACCTGATCCCTCCAGCGGAGTCTTAGTCTTCCTATTTTTCGTCTTCCTTCGAGTTCGGTTCCGATAACCCTTCGTGCTGGTTCGTCTTCATCCATTCTACTGTCATGGCCTAGCCAGCGCAATCGCATTATTTTGATTCGCTTTACTATGTCAATGTCGCGATGTAGCTCATATGGCTCATGGTTCTGTCGTCACCGATACTCGCCGTTGTCTACTATAGGGCCATACATTTTTAGGAGTATTTTCTCTCAAAGACTCCTAGCGATGTTTCGTCTGCTTGCGATAAAACCCAGGATTCTGGCCATAACGCAAGACAGGTTGTATGAGAGTCTGGTATAGCTGGACGTTTGTTACTCGAGAGAGGGCTTTATCTCTAAAGTTCTTGCTTAGCCCAAAATAACATATATTCACACGCATAATTCTCCGCTTGTTCTCAAGGCTGACGTTGTTTTTGTTTACGGCTTTGGTCAAATCGCGTGGAGCCCGTGTTCTTTGAAACCATTAATTTCGTCTTGTCCTCATTTACCGTCAGACCCACTTTTGCTGACTCCTTCTCAATTCGCGAAAAAAAACGCAGTAATTTCTCTAATTGCGCGCCCAATGATATCTATATCATCAGCATACGCGAGCAGCATGTGACTTTTGCTGCTGATGGTTTTATTCATGTTGAATGCAGCTTTTCTCATAATGATCTCCATTAAGATGTTAAAGAGATCGCACGTTAGAGTGTCGACTTGCCTGAAGCCACGCTTAGTTTCGTAAGGTTGTGTAAGATCCTTACCAGCTTTCACTGGGGCTTTGATGTTCGTCAAGGTCATCCTCCAAAGGCGTATGTGTTTTGCAGGAATACCAAGCTCAGACATTGCTTTGTAGAGTTTCACCCGTATCGGGCTATCGAAGGCCGCCTTATAATCAACAAATAGATTATAGGTGTAGATTTGTTTTTCGTGGGACTCCTCCAGGATTTGGCGTAGCGTGAAAATCTGTCGAATTTCGAGGCCTAAAGCCACACTGGTAATGGCCCAATCAGGTCAGCGATAATTGGTTTTAGTCTCTCGCACATTACACTTGATAGAACCTTATATGCTATAGATAATAGGCTTATTCCACATTAGTTGGCACAGGGACTCGTTTCACCTTTTTTTAAATATGGGACATAGTACACTGAGACTCCAATCGCTGGGCATGCATTCATCTAACAAAATGTTGCTAATGAGCTGATACATGCACCTTATCAGCTCATCGTCGCTATCTTTAAACACCTCCCTCGGCAAGCAATCGGCTCCTGCGACTTTATTGTTCTTAAGACGGGCAATAGCTGTTCTGACCTCGTCTTGTTTAGGAGGGGGCAATCGACGTCGTCGTCCATATGTGATCGATTGACCCATCGTCATTGGATATCTCAGGTACCAGTAACGCGGAGAAATTATATCTCCATATTCCCAACATGATGACATTTCCGTCCTTGTCTTTACAGAAGGGGCCCTGAATCATGTCCAGTAGTTCCATTTTTGACTTTTTGGTAGAATTTTCGGGCTTCGTTCTTCCTTCTGTATGTCTCAATTTTCTGACTCTCGCGCTTTTTCCACTGCAGTTTCTTACGCCTAAAGAGACGGTTTACCTCCTTTCTCTTCTCCCTATACCGCTCAGTTGCAATTGACTGAAGCATTGCCATACGTGTATCGTTCCTTTCATCATTTGCAATGCGACACCCTTCATCGTACCATGGTTTATTGCGAAGCGGTTTTTCAAAACCAAGTACGGTTGTTGCGGCAGTTTTTATAGAGTCGGAGTTACGGTAGTACACGTAACCAACAATATGTCAAACGTAATTAAAATTTTTCGGTTTGGACTGGTGTTTGGTACAAATACACTACGACAACAAATACCACAATGCAACAACAACAAGAAAAGTAAATAAAAATCTCAAAAGCAAAATGTATTTGAATTTAACAGAAGAGAAAAACACAAACAAGAAAAAAAATTACTGCAGACAGTTGTCCGAGGCCTTCGGCCACGGACTGTCCCTGCAGGCTGTGTCAGAGACACGGCCATTAAGTTTAACGTAGAATACGCCATCCGATAAGACAGAAAATATATATAACAATAAATTCATTTGCTTATATTATTTATCATTTATTGTTATATATGTTTTCTGTCTTATCGGATGGCGTATTCTACATTAAACTTAATAGCCGTGTCTCTGACACAGCCTGCAGAGACAGTCCGTGGCCGAAGGCCTCGGACAACTCTGCTGTAATTTTTATATTTACCAACGGCATTTGATTCAAGTCCGTTTAAAAAAAAAATATTATGTTCAATTTTTTTAAACTTAATTTAATTTATGTATTTTAATTAATATTTTTATTGAAATAAGTTCTGCGAATGTTGAGAGGGCCGCCCTAATATTAAAAAAGGTTTACCTTATCGAGTCTTCGCATTAGCATTCGAGCGTTGTGTGAAAGCTTTTCGCTTTACAATTCAAAATTAATGTTACAACAGCTTTATTGAAGCTTTCGCAAAAAAGCTTTATTACGTTAGCTTACTGTTTGTTTCACTTTTTACTAGATACATGTTGCCAAGCAACATTAGCTTGCTGTTCGTTTCACTTTTTACTAGATACGTGTTCCTAAGCAATGTTGAGCAACCAAAAACACTCAACCAAACACCACACATATGTTTGAGTGTATGTGTTTAAACAATTTTCATTTGAGAAATTAAAATACTAGAAATATATCAATCAATATGAAATGTATATCAAACGAAAGATAACATCTTCATTTACCTACAAAAAAATTTTAAAAAAATTCATCTAGCCGTTTCCTCAATTTCAATGAAATAAAGATTAAATAAATAAATAAATAAATAGTTTCCCATTACATCCCATAAAGGGACTGGGGAGAAACTTCTCACAATCACTGAGCTGTGCGCTTTCCAGTTTTCACTCACTGATTGGGACCTACAGTTTTACACCGATTCCGAACGGTATTTTGAGAAGCTTTTTCATGGCTAGATACTCGATAGTGTCGCCGTCACTATGCGAGGTGACCGCCGCCGAAAGAAAATTTTAAGGTGGTCAGAGCCGGGTTCGAACCCAGGATCTCATGTACAAGAGCCGCGCACACTAACCATTGCACCACCGACGGCCAACAATAAAAACCTGACATGACTCCTCATACCGTAAGGTAAGACGTATTCTACGTCAAAAGTTAGAATCAGCTGCTCTACACCTTTTCCAATTGAAATTTAAAAATATCAATTTAATGTTTGTATTCTGTTGTTCGACCTTTTCTTTATCAGTAAATAATCAATATTCTCCGAGCTTGAGGTCAGATTTGCTTTTCTCGTATTTATTTTCCTCGGCGGGAAACTTTGTTTGAACATTTTTATATTGAAATAATTTTGCAAAATTGTTATTTTGTTTTAATTGTTAAATATTGTTTATATCTCCTGATGATGCTACACAATGGAGTAGCGAAATATCGAGGAAAATAAATACGAGAAAAGCTAATCTGACCTCAAGCTCGGAGAATATTGATTATTTATTAATATCAATTTAATTTTGAAAATTATCAATTGAAATTTGAAAATTCTATTTGAAATTCACAATACATCAATTGTAATTTGAAAATTCCATTTGAATTTCGAAAAGCATCAAACACATCAATTGAAATTTAAAACAAATCAATTGAAATTTAAAAGACAGCAAGTGAAATTTAAAATTCGTCATTTGAAATTTAAACATTATTAACCGATTGTATTTATGTATTCGATATTTAAATTTCAATTACTGGCTTTTGAAATACAGTTGTTGTCTTTTAAATTCCAATTGATGTGTTTCAAATTTCAATTGATGTGTTTTAAATTGCAATTGATGTGTTTTAAATTTCAATTAATGTCTTTTAAAATTCAAATGCTGTATTTTAAATTACAATTGGTGTGTTTTGAATTTCAATTGATATTTTCAATTGCAATTTATGTTTTTAAATTTGAATTGATGTGTTTCAAATATTGATGATGTATTTAAAATTTCAAAAAGAATATTCACATTTCAATTAGAAATGGTGTACTGCGTCTACCATAATAATTATATAATGGACGCGATAAAATATATTTTAAATTGAGTAGTCGGCGGAGCACGGCTTTAAACATCTAACACAAATTAAATTATTTTTTTAAATCATAACGGCAAACTCACTGGCGTCATTGCACACCCTGTTGTTTTGTATCAGATGTATGCCCAATAACAACTCTGTACTTCACCTCCAATAAGAATCAGCTGTTTTCACAGCCGTCACTAATGATTATTGTTGTTTTCTGCAATAACAAAAATCGTTTCATGTTTCACCACTAGATAAACAATTATTTATGAGATTACTAATAAACAGAGTATAAACCCCGAGTGGTAATTAGTGAAAGAAACCAAGAGAAAAATGTCCTGTTTTGGTTGCAGCAAAAAATATGGCCTTTTCACCAAAGAGGTAGGTAAAGACGGCGGAAATATTCGTCACATACAGCAAATTCATGTTTTCATTTATTGCCGTACTACCACAGTATGGCTGCCCTAATTGTGGCTATTCCTATTGTGCCAAGTGCCTCAAACGGCCAGTGGCTGTGCCCAAACACAACGACAAGGTACTGAGCGTTTGCCTCATATGCTATGATAAACTATCCAAACTTCAAGCAACTGAGAAAGTTATTGACGTTGACACTTTGCCTGGCACACTAGTGACCAAGAGCAATAGAGGTCATTGTAATGAAAATACTCTGAATACCGACATCAACACTCTACTCGAGATGGAGCCTTCGGCAGCTTTAACGGGAGAGGTTTTAGCTCCCACCTCCCCCACACAAATGACAACATCAACACATTCCAGTGGAGAAAATTCCGATATTACAGAGAATCTCGATAGTGCTATATTAAAACGGTTGAAAAATCTAAAAACCAATGATGGCTCTACACAGCAAATGCCCTCAGATAGTGAAATACGCTCTAGACTAGCGAATTTAAATGGAGTTCCCTACAAAGATTACTCAAAGAAGGATTTACTATTGAATATTGACCAACGTACAGATCAGGAGAAAATGAATGATTTGCTGGAACAATTTATGGGAGAAGCTCAGTTGGATCGAAGAGTAGAGACAGGACGTAATGATGCTTTATCAGATATTGAGAGACGTCTATTAGCCTTACGTGATGTACCAGTTGAAGCGGGTGCAGCAGGAGCAACAAACGTACGTGCTGTGGGAGATATTTCGCCGGATACGAATACACCAAGTGACAATGAAATGGACGATGAGGCAATACTTAAGCAAGTTATGCAAAAGGTAAATATATAATTAACTAATCAAATGATTTGAATTAGAAAATTAAGGGACTTGAAAGAAATTAGAATTCTAACGGCCGATTTCATCATTGGTAGATATCCCGCAATGAGAGCTACCGAATTTTAGCAATAGTTTATACGGAATATAAATTGTTAACTGCCAGGTAGCTTTAATTTTTTTTGTGAAATTGTGCGTAAGATTGATATTCGAGGCAGTAGGTATAATTTCAGTCAAAATTCTTATTTTTTGATCAAGAGGTTTGCGATTTTCTCATTTTTGATTTGATATTTAGGCTGAAAATATTTGTAAGGCTTACTTTTAAAAGGGATTTTTCATTCTGAACTTGGTCTAGAACAAATCTAGGGTTACATTTTGTACCTGATTAGTTAAATTCATATACAAGTTTATTCATCTGAGTCCATGGTTTCAGACATTTAGAGCTAGACAATAGATCTATTTATTGATTACCTCTAACCTATGTTACCCCCACAATCAGTATTAAAGACTTTTAAATATTTGTATACTGTTCCATTATTGCGTGATTCAAATCAAGTGTATCTTTATCTCAATCGCTTTCGAACTATGGTTTCAAAAATTATTAGGCTGACTCACACAAAATCATCAAATTCGGTACAGTTCGAAACTTATATTAAATAGATTACGTGTTAAGGTTTCAAGTTAGCTAGCTAAAAGAGTGTATTGGTTTTTTAATAGATTCCAGAACAACTAATTTTTTTGGTTTTTTGTACGAAATTTTACATCTACAGATCCAGTTATAGAACCACCTATTTCTTTGGAAATACTTGTGTGAAGTTCTCGGTGTCGAAATTAGTTCAACAAAAAAGCACATACTAAATATATGCGGCACCCGCGTGGAAATCGTGTCGCACCCAATAGCAATTTGTTATTATAACACCAACAAAATAGCCCGTACAACAAACAATATTCAAATTGCTCAACCACAGCATAAAAATAATTAATTTTTTAATAATTTCATATTATAAAATCTTTAAGTCTTGCGAATAGTCCTTGCAATATTTTTCGAACACTTGCATTGTAAGGAACTCTCGTTCCAATAGAGTTTTCGTTTGCATTTTGTCAGAGGAATGTTTGAGTAGCACCATTCTAAACACCCACTGATGTATCACGCACCCCTGATGAAGATCTGTGGCTAGGTCTGAACTGTTGTATTAGAAACAATTCGAAAAATGTTGCTAGTTATTTACTAATGACCTGTTCCCCGATCTCGGACGAAAGCCAGGTCCCCCTAAGTCGGCATTTTCGTTCGACTGGCTCAATATTTGTTCGCAAATGACAGCGGATTCGAAATAGGGGAACCCAAATTTATACTGACGATTTTTTCGTTTGTATTCGACTTGAAATGACAAGATTGTGGAACCCAAATAAACTTTCTTTCGACTAGAACACGAACAAAAGCTTTCGTTCGAGATCGAGATCGAGGAACAACCTGTAAGGGTCTTGAGAAAAGTAAAAGCTTTAATTTAGTATGGATACGTCATTGACATTTTAAAAATGTTTTAGGTTGTCCACCTGATGTAAGGACCTTAAAACAATTCTTTTTTTGTTTTATTACCCCTAAACTTTATTGAGAACAATTTGATTGCAGTACTTGGCCGAAGCGCGTTTACCTGAAGCCCCACCATCGTTGGAAACTGAAATTACATCCAATATACCACCACCACCGAAAGGTGTTGAGACCGAAGAGCTGCCATGGTGCAATATTTGCAATGAAGATGCGGTTTATCGTTGCATTGGCTGTGAAGGTGAATTGTTCTGCGCACCCTGCTATCGTGAGTGTCACGACGATGATGAAGAGTATCGGGCCCATGTCAAAGAATCCTACAGTGCTCCGCCCAAATTTGTGGAAAATCATTTTTAATAGCCGAACAATTGTGTGTGTACATTATAATTTGTTGATATTTTATTTGTAATCAATAATTTTTAAATCGCTTCGATTTTCTTTTGTATAAATTGTTACTAAAAAAAATTACTGTGGAAATCTTAAGGCAACGCAGAGAAAATAATCGAACAAAAAATAAACAATTAATAAAAATCAAAAGCTACAACTACAAATCTTATTCATAAAAAGGGAAAACGATTTCAAGTAAAAAAAAAATTGACTTTTCTTATGTTGCTACTACAATCAAAATACATGAAGCTACATAATTTTCAGCTAAATGTTAAAATAATAATTAATGAACTCTCGATAATCTCTAATAGTTGTTTTTTTCTTTTTTTTGTTATACAATTTGCTAATAATATATAACAAATTAATTTTCTCTTCAGTTCTGTAAACATTTGATGAAGAAGAAAAATTGGTCATTTTGAATGTCGTGGTTTTCTCTCTCAGAGTTTTAAAGTTTTGATGTTATTCTTTCTGAAGTTCTTTCTGAACCTTTATACCAAAAATATATATAGTATGTATACGTAAACTATTTATAAATTTCTCTGCAGTTTACGCATTTTCAAAATAGTGGCTTTAGCCTTAGTACTCCCCCAACTACAAAAGTAATTACGTTTCAGACTTACTTCCTAAATTCGAGTTATTGCACTTGGGCATTAACATGGTTTGTGTTTGGAATTCTCTTGGCGTTGTATCGTATTAGTTATATCTTAGCTTTTCCAAATATTTTGGAACTAAATGCTGTGCGGAATAGCGATCAAATGTAAAGTACTCAAAGAATTTCTCACGTTGTTTGCGAAACAACAATGGATTACGACACCAATTGTAGAGCATTTTTATCAGTTGATTGGAAGTATTGTAAAGATTATCTTTGGGATACAATTCCGGGTAGACCAATTTATTGGGCGCTATGGGCATACAACCGCAGTAGGTGGCTTCCAACCTGTAATGGGAGAACAGAGTAAATAGTTAATCAAAAATTATACGGTTTTTATGATTTATAATTGATTGTCTGAGAAGGTTTAAGAACAGTTGGTGTTTCAAGAATTCAGTTTGTTGGTTACAACAAAACGGTTTTACCCCCATTTTTTGTGTTGATAACTAAATTGTTAGTTGTATGGGTTTTTTGGTCATTTCAGTGTAATGGCAATAAAACAATTTATTCCATATTTTTCCTGACGTTTCGTTGTTTGTTTGACAATATCTTCAGGGGAGATTTTATTGAATCTTTTTTCCAAAGCAATGTGGAATATTATTATTATATGGTTTTTAGTGTTTTCAGTTTAACTTACTGTTATATTACATTGACTGGATTTTCATTTGCAATAACAAAAATTAAATAAAATAAATAAATAACAAAGGACGAGCAGAATTGTTTAACTTGTATAATTATGGACGTGCACCACTTAAGCCTAATATCACAGAACTAACTAAAGATTAATTTCAGAGCAATAATATAGCTTGAGCTGATGCAGTCGACGTCATCTTATTTGTTCATTGTCCTCGCTTGTTGTTGTTCTCTAATGTGTATCTCGTATTAGTTCGTTTTTCCTTGTCCAATATTCGTAAATTTTCAAAGTCAGGCTTGTGTTTTTGCACGTTATGTGTTGCGCCAATGCAATTGTTTGCCTTTCCTTTCTTCTGTCCGACTCATGTTCTGAGAGCCTTGTCCTCAAAGCTCGCTTTGTGGTACCTATATATATTTGCCCACAAGTTTCGTTGTCACTACCCTTACATGCGATTTGATATACTAGGTCATGTTGGTGTCGTAGATCTATTTTGCTCTTAACCTTACTAAATACTGATCGAAGTGTGGAATTTGGTTTATGGGCGCATATCTTGTTTTCCCTCGGTATTGTCTCCCTTAAGTTACGGTCGGATAGGACAAATATGTTTCATCATATTTGCTCAAAATGTTGTCAAATCAATACAGGGTTGATTTCGTGTTCACACTATGCACATTTATTTGCCCCTTTTTGTTTGATCAAAGAGGTAGCAAATAGCATCATATAAACAGTAGGGCAAATACATTTGCCCTGTGGTCACACTTGAACAAATATTTGCAACAAATAATTGTTTGATCAACATGCCAGAAAATACAAATTTTTTATCTCAAAAATTTTAAGCAAGCTGTCAGAAAACGCAAATTTGTTTTTCGAAAGTTTTAAACAAACTGCAAGAAAATATTTTAAATAAATATGATGCAGGAGGATGAATGTTTTCTTGTTTTATGCTGAGGAGCAGCGGCGGTGTAAATTTTTACACTAAATTAAATGAAATTTTTTGATAACTCGCTTAGTTATCGAGATATCGTATGTTGAAATTTTGAAATATTGTCGAATATTTTTTAAATTCCTTTTTTGCGAGTTTGACAAGCTTGCTTCAAAATCACCTAGCATAATTGTAAGGACTGACGGAGGAGATTAGAACACCATTTTCAACATTTTCAGTATCTTCAAAATTCTAAACATGGCCAAATTATCCTAATTATCCTAATAGTCGGTTTAGATCCGATTTAAAAAGTTAGTACAGATTAACAAAGCTAAACTATGCCCTTTTCACTATGTACACAGTTTTATGCCGTTGAACCAAATTACAAAAACATTTTTAAATATGTTTATAATATTTAAGAATTCTTCTTTTTAGTTTAATGTTGGTGATTTTATTTTCATTTTATAATTTGAGTCGTAAAAGCTGACAACACTGCTTATACCACCTGTTATTTACCATTGTTTGATCTTACAATTCTTTTGTAAGATCAAATAAATAGGTCTGTTTCTTTACTTGCACAATTTTACACAAAGTTACACAAAAGCGTTTCTTTACTCTAAAATTGTGTAAATGAGAGATTTTTTTTCTCTTAACGTCAAAATGCGTTTCTCTTTTACCCAAATTTACACAGACGTTTTCTTCGGGTAAGTTTGTGTAAAGTAGTGAACAATCAGCTGTTCGAAGCGTCAAAATAAAAAAAATAAAATTTTGTTTGTGAAGTAAAAGTGTTTTGTAATTTGATCGTGTTGTTAATCGTGTTGTAATTAGTTTGTGAAGTTAAAATTGTTTTTGATTCAGTTTCAGTTCATTTCCATCCATTTTTATATAACACAAAATATCACTTCACACAAGCTTTGTTTCTTTACTTCTTGTGTAAAGTGCGTGTAAATGAGAGTAAAGGCAAAATTCACTGTCAAATACTCAAAATTACACAAAAGTAAAGAAACGCAAAAAAAGCAAACAAATGTCAAAACACAAAACATATGTTTGACAACAAATCTTGCATATCATGTTAATTTTCACTGTTCATTTGCACACTTCCCACCTTCTTTAAATAAGCACTCTCAAAGCAATCACTTTTCAAGTTAATAAAATTGTAAGTTCAATAATTTTTTTTTTTCACTTGCGTTATTTTTTTCACAAATAATACATATGTTTTTATGTTGCCGTTTCGAACAGCTGATTGTTCACTACTTTACACAAATTTACCCGAAGAAAAAGTCTGTGTAAATTTGAGTAAAAGAGAAACGCATTTTGACGTTAAGAGAAAAAAAATCTCTCTCATTTACACAATTTTGGAGTAAAGAAACGCTTTTGTGTAACTTTGTGTAAAATTGTGCAAGTAAAGAAACAAAGCTACAATTTTACGATGAATGTTCAAACATACACAAATGTCAACCATACAAATGTCAACAATATGTTTTGTGTTTTGACATTTGTTTGCGTGTAAGAAAAGTGGTTTTCTGAGTTTCTTTACTTTTGGGTAAATGAGAGTAAATTTGAGACAGCGAATTTTGCTTTTACTCTCATTTACCTAAACTTTACACAAAAAGTAAAAAATTCATAATAGCTCTGTTCCTTTACTTTTCGGGTAAAGTTCGGGTAAAGAGAGTAAAAGCAAAATTCACTGTCAAATACTCAAATTTACCCAAAAGTAAAGGAACGCAAAAAACCACTTTTCTTACCCGAAAACAAATGTCACAACACAAAATATATGCTTGACAACAAATCTTGCATTTCATGTTAATTTTCACTGTTCATTTGCACACTTCCCATCATCTTTAAATAAGCACTCTCAAAGCAATCACCTTTCAAGTTAATAAAATTGTAAATTCAATAATTTTTTTCACAAATAATATATATGTTTTTACGTTGACGTTTCGAACAGCTGATTGTTTGACACTTTGCCCAAACTTACCCGAAGAAAAAGTCTGGGTAAGTCCGGTAAAAAGAGAAACCCACTTTGACGTTAAGAGAAACAAAAAATCGCTCTCATTTACCCAATTTTTGCGTACGGGAACGCTTTTGGGTAAATTTGGGTTCCCGCGGGATCCCGCGGTAAAGTAAAGGAACAAAGCTAATGTTGGTAAATAGTGGTATCACATCGAAGGAAACTATAATCTAGTCTGCGTCCAATGTGATGTTGTCAAGCCTTTCCTTGAGTTCATGCGAGTTTCTTATGTTATAAGTTGTCGATATTATATTTTGTAATATTCCACCTATGTATGTGCTCAGAGAGCCGGTAGCAAGGTACGTCGGTTGTCACATGAGCTAATCAGATGCCAATCTTGTCATATTTTAAACCTCATTATTTATTATGGTCACAGTGAAGGAGTAGTGAAGTAGTTACAGGCCTCGCAATAATTGTATGTGGCAATACACGGAAGTCGCAAACTCTTTTTCCAGTTTTTTCCACTTTTTGTTTTGTAGAGTTAGATCAATTGGCATCTAAGCAGATCTTATATAAATGCTTATTTCCGTGGTCACAAGTCATAACAGCCAAGTCGATTCTAAAATTGTTCAGGGAGAGCAGCTTCAAGTTTAATATCTTTACTGGAAATCAGAAGTGAGAATTTTTGTGATAACTTTGTTACAGATAACAATAAAACGAATTCTTTTACTTCTTAACAATAACAAAAGAGTTGCTTATTTAGGCACGGTGACTTCTCAACATTTTGTTTCCAATTTTGTTCTAACTCGAGTTAGGTTGTTATGCTTTGTGACCACTGACTTGGTTGTTTAATGGCGACAGAACTAAGTAGTCAACTTAGATAATTTGTCCTCGCATTTTTTTTTCATTACAACACATATTTTAAAATAGAGTCTCAAACTTATTTTTCTTTTTTTTCTCTACTTTTTGCTACGTGTGGTTAGGGCAATAGAAATCACAGGTAACTCATTTAATCCCAAACTTGTCTAAAGCATTCAATATTATAATTGCGTTAATTGGCGACACATATGACACAGAAACGTAAAGGCGCCGTTGAATTCATGAGAAGAATAACTAACCAAAAAGAGTATTTCCTGACCCATTTGCAATGGGTTGTTTTTATAGTTATTTGAAAAACAAATGGTTTCTCATTACATCCCATGAAGGAATTGGGGAGCGCTTCTCACAACCAGTGAGCTGCTTTGAGCTTTCTAGTTTTGTACTCACTGATTGGGACCTACAGTTTTACAGCTGTTCCGAACAGTATTTTGAGAAGCTTTTTCATAGCTAAGTACTCGATAGTGTCGCCATCACTAAGCGAGGTGACCGCCGTCGAAAGAAATGTAAGGTGGTCAGTGCAGGGATCAAACCCAGCAGAATCTCATGTACACACTAAAGTTCAATTTAGTCATCTGGTTCTGTTGTACCAGTAGAATATTCTATGCGTTCCGATAAGACTATTTGAAAATCATATGTATTTATCTTTCCATCTGAAACACTATATTTTAGATTTTTAAAATAGAATTTAACTTACATTGCCACACCATAGAATTCATGACCTGCCGTCGATATAACTACATCGCCGTCCAACAGTGTTTTCACATATTTCTCACGCGGCAAATAACCAAAATTCACCAGTTTCGAGCCTAGTTTATCTTGTAACCCCTCAAAAGCCTCCGGCGAAGTTTGGTACGTCTCACCACATATGGTTACTTTGAAGTCCACCTGTCGCTTATTTAATTCCAAAAGTACTTCCACCAAAAGCTTAGGATTTTTATCATGTTCCCAGCGATGAGGCCATATTAAGTGCAAACAATCGTTGGCATTAGCGGTGGGCAACGGTGTCATGTGTATATCACCACCAACAATAAGGCGTTTATTGGGAAAGGCATGGAATTTTATGGGAAAGTACAAAACCTCACATTTATTTTCGATTTTCTCCCGTAAATGTTTTAGCTTTAAATCGGGTTGTATATTGAGGAATGGAGTAATGTTGTCCAGGAAAGAAGTGCGATTAAAGTTTGAATTAAAAATGACAGAATCGGCAGAAAGGCTGAATGGCAAAGACAGAAAGAAATACAAAAGTTGTAGCGCATGTGAGACGTGGAATGCAAAGTAATTGCACTTACCATGTCATGATTTGATTTAGGCCATACTGGCAATCTCGTTCCTTTACCTCACGCACTGGATAGACTAACTGGTTCTCGTGGAAGTAAATAATTTTCTTGCATGTATTTAAATCCGGCCGGCATCCTAACAACTCGGCCAAATTTAAGACGGACGTGCTAAACAACACCTTGTACTCGTGATTTTGAGGTATCATTTGGGAGAAATATAAAGCTCCAGTTCGGGCACGCCAATGCCACTTCTTAGCGGGAAGACTGAAAATTTCATAGTCAGTCACATTTAAACCTAAGAAACACGGACAAATGTAATTTGCATTAGATCTGGTTCTGGCAGGTGTTGGTCGGTTGTTACTTACATTCGATTAGGGTGTCTATTAGTTGTTTGTGGCTACCACCATAAAATGGCTCTATTATCAATATTGAGGGCTTAGATATGGTGTTGGGATCCATAGTAGATGTGTGTAAAACTTATAAAAATATGTATAAAACTTTCAATCAAACTGCATTATGTTGGCCCGGCAGTAAACACTTTGCGGCTGATGAAAGAATGGAAAGAATATCCAATAATAATGTGGTAAAAATGTTGCTGACTTTGCAGTACAGCGACATCTACATGTGAAATTATTATCAACAATATGGCTACTCTCTACAAAACATAACCTAAAACAGTTTGCAGTTTTTGACATTGAATTTGCAAAGAAGGAATATATCACGTACACGGACGGATCGGGTCGCAGCTTAGTGAAAAGTATTAGAAATAGTTACGGTAATAATAAAATATCTCAAAATGCCAGTCACATTAATTAAAACTGAAGAGCAGTACAAGCAGCTAATAAGGTAAATATTACGTTTTAATCGGAGCTTAACAGAAGTATAACCTGCCTTTTCCAGTGCTGATAAAACGTCAGTGGTTTTGTTTTCCGCCGACTGGGCTGAGCAATGCAAACAGGTTTTGGATGTCCTGGAAGACTTGAGCAAATTGTTAAATGATAAATTGCAGTTTATTAATATAACTGCTGAAGAATATCCCGAGATTGCCATGAAACATCAGGTTTTTATTGTTCAAACAATTCTGTTAATTACGTACATACATACAGTGTCATAAGGTTTCTTTTATTTTTGCCCTATACAGATTGAGGCCGTTCCCACGGTGATATTCTTTAGTAAAGGCACAGCGGTAGATCGGGTCGATGGTGTTGATATATCTTCCCTTAGTGCAAAGTGCAAGAAATTGGGTGCAAGTGCAACAAGTGAACAACCTTTGGAGGAAAGACTCAAGGCTTTGGTCAACAAGGCGAACTTAATGATTTTCATGAAGGGTGACAGAGAAGCACCACGTTGCGGTTTCTCCAAGCAACTGATAGCCATTGTAAATGAACTGGGGTAAGTGTTTAATACGACACAAATCACGTTCATCCATATGATCCTTATTTACCGTTTCAAAATAATTGTTTTTATGCGCGAAGGAACTGGAGAAGTTGCTAGACCTTAATGTATATCAGTAGCAGAGCTGTAAAAGAATCATTAATTTTTGATTTCAATTAATTATGAATTAGCAAAATTTTGAATTAATTCTTTTCGCCAAAAAAAAGGTCAATGGAATTTGAGTCACTTCTAACGAATTAGGCAAGAATGAATTGGAATTCAATTGCAATTCAAATGAATTTGCAAATTCGCCATTATGTTAGGTTAGGACTGATTTAGAAAAGTCATCGTCCTTAGGTGCCAGGGGTTAGCTCTGAGTGGGATCAATTGAGGATAATACCGCCTATATATTGGGCTAATATTGCTCTGGCGTTACTAACACATATATTACTATTTTAGCCGAATGTGAACAGACGTGCATCTCGCATAATAAATGTTGTACTGGAGAATTAGTTGTCTTATTTCCTAAGATCGTGAATAAAGCATCCGGTGCTCTCTGTCGCCTACTTGTTGCAATCAGTCGTAAAGTCAAGTCCATATATCGCCACGGGTCGTAGAACGAAGGGTAGAAACCCCAACTACTCGTAAGAAGTAAAACAACTATAAGACACGGCTAGAGAGCACGAGTGGAAAGTAAAAACCAACGCGTCACATCGGGCTGTGTGATTGTGTCTACATGCATTTCCGCACGCTTTCTGTGTCCCAAATTAACAAAACAATCCATTATGCAGAGAGTTAAGAACAAATGGTTCAAAGCAATTAATTTTGGGCCGGCGTTCACATTTATTCATGCAATAATTTGCACCTGAAAAAGTTTCCCAACATATCGTTCTGTAGGTCTCAATCAGTGAGTGTAAAACAAGAACGCGCACAGCTCACTGGTTTGTGAGAAGCTCTCCCTAATCCCTTCATGAGATGTAACGGGAAGCCATTTTTTTCGTCGGCTACAAAACGATTTACGAGCCACATTTTGCGTGCGGAAATATACGCCTCGAATCTCTCGAAATGTATATGGAGTCGGCACATTCATGTGCGTTTACGATGTCTAGTTGCAATGCACTCGAGCATTCCAAATATTTCCATGATTTGTCTACTAAACCATTGAAATCATTTTCGTTTAAATTAAACCACATATCAATCAAAAAAATAAATAAATGCGAGTTATAGTTAACGTAATTAAGGCACCTTCCTTTTGTCTTTATACTGCTGCTTTTGAAATTTCTTGCTTGCCCCAATTCAAATTGAACTTGAGTCCCTTTTTTAATTTGAATGTCGCTGAAGTTGCTTCTATTAGGATTGTAGTCGTTGATGTCCCTTTCGATGCACAACTCGCCAAAGTTTTATGTATTGTTAATTGGCCACAATTATTTAATTTTGCCTCTCGTCCTTATTTGCAGTCTGCCCTATGAAACTTTCGACATATTGACTGATGAAGAAGTACGCCAAGGATTAAAGACCTACTCCGATTGGCCCACATATCCTCAGGTATACGTTAAAGGAGAATTCATTGGAGGTCTTGACATCATCAAGGAACTTAAAACCAACAATGAACTTGAAACGACATTGAAAGGAGAATAGATACAAACACAACACACTTCATTCATTTAAAAAACATGTGAGACTATTATTTTGTACAATAAAAAAAAGATTAACTAAAATGCTGAGAACTAAAGCTTCCAAAAAAAATACTTTAAACTTATCATCTAATGTGTGACGTTGAGGCGGATTAAGATCTTTAAATTACCGCTCGCGATAGCTTAGCAGTCTTTTGTTTTCATCACTGCGGCCAAAATAGTTTATTTGAATATAAATCCGGCTCAGTAGCTATAGGCAGTAGAAAGATCCAAGCTATGAAACCAACAATGTAACATGCTATGAGCACAATGCGTTTCCATAAATGTTGTTGCCACAATTCTTGGATATCCGGTAGGCCCATGTGATTACAAAAGGCATGCACCAAAAATGGGGCTGCAAAATGTCCTATGCGTACAAAGAGGTATGCGGAATAAAAGCCAAACAGAGTTGTATACGTAAGCTGGGATACTGAAATAATGGAGAAACGGGAAAAATTTTTAATACAAATTTAGTGTCTAACATATCCTAGTAGAAAAAGTTTGAATGCCAGACGTAATTAGAAAAGTTTCGAGTGTCGCACACTTTTAAATGCTTATAAATGAAATGTTTTTAATCAAACACTCAATCTCTTTATCAATTGGTCTGAGTTTCAAACTTGGCACTACAGTAATCTATAAAAGATAAAAGTCTCCAACTCATTTTGGTAGAGGAATTACAATAAACTTCATCTTTAAGAAAAATTACTTACATGATATTATAAGAGCAGTTGTGAACTCCATACCCATACTTAGGCGCTCGACAATGTGATGGACATGAGCAACACCAAAGAATAGAGGAGTTATGA
The DNA here is from genome assembly GCA_963931995.1 of Phaonia tiefii. Classification (NCBI taxonomy): domain Eukaryota; kingdom Metazoa; phylum Arthropoda; class Insecta; order Diptera; family Muscidae; genus Phaonia; species Phaonia tiefii. Next base: position 189,319,793 of record OZ008370.1, on the reverse strand, counting down.
ATATTGCTGTTACCGGAGAAAAACTTTGCAGTATCAATGGCATCATGCAGGCACGAAATACAAATTCCTCACTCAACGGGGCCATTATGTGGTTGCGAATCCATAAAATGTTCTTGAAAGAACTCTTCCAGAAATCAATATCTGTAACAAATCCATAAAATTGTTCCGATCTTTACAATAGTTTGATAGTTACTTGTTATATCATCTTTTTGGCCTACAACTTACCCAGAAATACTTTGATTGTATCGTTTTGCAACTCCACACAAAGTGCTCCCAAAAACAGCAACATTGTCAGGAGGTAAGGAACTACAATGGACATCAATAAGCCCTGCCATCTTAGACCAAGTAACTCATTGAACGATACCTTCTGCAACAGCTCATCAGAAGAGAACTTGTAGACAAACACGGGTGTTATCAACATGACTACCGTAACACTGAGGAATCGTCTCTTCACTGTGGCTGGATGATCACGATTATGTTTATTATTCCATATGTACAAACTGGCCACAAATAGAATGGACATGACTAGACAACAGCTCACTGTTATCAGGGGTGACACCCGAGGAACATCATCAAATGTATACCTTTGTACCATAGTCGTTTCGTTTGTTTCATTCATGATGAACGATTATGTGCGATAGTTGACCAAATTAAATATTAATTTTTTATTATTTATAAACTAAAACTAAACATAGTTTTTGGCTTAAAAGTTAAATAGGATAAAACAAAACAGCTGTTTACTTTTTATTTCACGTAAGACAATGGCAGGAGTAGCCAGATCGCTGATAGACCGGAACTGTCAGGGTTTGGATGTTTCATATAATAATTTTCTTAAAAGTTGGCATAATTATACGGCAGTTAATTGCTGAATTTCGCATATATTTTGACATCTACAAAGTTGAGCTATTTACGACAATTTCGTTGAAATTTGATTTGACGTTTGATTTATACATCTGAGAAGACTTCTATAGAGTTATCAAAATCATTTATATGGACGTTATCAGTGCAAGCTGTGGATAAAATGCAATGGACAAAAACAAGAATCCACAAAATTATTGTAAGGTGGTGAAAATCACTCGGAACTCTGAGACATTTAACTTACTTACTTTGGTTTATATGGTCATATTCAATAAATATCTACGTTAATTAAGATTAGATTTTTGTTAATTCATACAAACAAAAGTGAACTTTCAGATATAGAAAATGGCAAAATTCGTAAATAGTTTTTAATAAATTCACCAAAAATTATGCGAAAGTTTACGCATTAAAAATAGGTAAATTTGCAATCTATGCTAGCCAGTTTACCAAGAATGTTAGGCAGTTTTTCGAGCATAGAAGTCGCCTACAATTTTTGGTATTATTACCCACAAACCATTGCAAATGCCATGTAGCCTATGCCAATTGTTAATATTATAGGCAATGTTAAAAAAAAAAAATAATGTGCAAGTGAGAAGTGTGAGTGTATTAATAAAAAGGTGTGAATGTATTGCTATTGGCTCCGAAAGACTCTCGTCTAAACGCCAGGTAAGTACCAAACAATGCAACCATAATATGCCTTCAAATCGCTCTTGCAGAATATCCATTGTGGCATCAGCTGTGTGGCATGTAGCGCCGTCCTCTAGTTCACATCCAATTTTTGCCAAAATATATTGGTTATCATCGATCCATAGCACTCGCCGGTGACGGTGATACCAATACCTTAATCGTTTTAGAAGAAGTTCCGACCGATCATGCCGCCGGCACCCAGTTCACATTAAGCAGTGACATTCTGCGGATGCATTGCGACTTGGTGGAGTTCGTGTGGATTGGTATCGTCCCAAATCTGACAATTTTGCTTTTTGACGTACCCGATCATCCACAAATGGGTTTCCTCGCGCTACGCGACCTTCGTTGCCACAAGAATGCATATATTTTTATTATTTTAGGTGCGGTGATTTAATAACAGTGATTGCAAAATCACTTTCACTGTTGTTCTGTCAGCGTTGTCTTTCTTTTATTGATGTCGTTCTTGCAATGTTGTCGTTCCTTCAGTGTTGTCGTTCTTTTATTAATGTGGTGGTGTGAAGGTGGAAGCACTTTGAAAACTTGATCAATGAAAACAAATTTCAAAATGAATAAATATAATATTGGGGTTATGGACTAGTCAATAATGTTAGAAACTACTTAACATGTTTGTAAGATGTTTTTTACATCTGATGTTAAAAATCATTAATAATAAATTAAATTGTGATTTGAATACAGTACTTCGAGATGAAATCAAGTAAACGTCACTCGAATCAAGTGCGAGGAAAAATATAATAAATATATTAAATTCATTTTAAAGATGAATAATTGTAGAATTGTGTTTATAAAGTCGGTGGCTGTGCTGCATATGTCGAGAAGTCGGCTTCGATCATACATGGAGCAAATGAATTATATATAGTTTAATTTGAATTACCTCTACAAACGCAAAATATTTTATACAGTACAGGTTTATGAATAAAATATAAAATATACTTTTAAAAATACATATAAAATACTTTAAAAACAGAATTGACAGCAGTCAAACAAATTCAAAATAATTAAAATCATTCCGATATTTCATTACAATTGGCATCCGATTCTACAAGCTGCGTTTGCATTTCCTGAGCAAATGCAAATTCAAAATTGATTAATTGTCCTTGCGAACAATGGCAATTCTTTGGTATTTCCATTAGATAAAGAGATGCAAATTAAAAACCCCATGTATGTCTTCGATACACGGCGTATGTAACATTTAAATGATTTAATTCATTTGGCAGCATATTATATAGACGTGTAGACGAAAATGAGCGTTCCATGAGCGCATTTATTATTAAAAATTCTGAGGAAACTCAGAATCAACCATTGGTCTACAAATTCATAACAATCATTGGTCTACAAATTCATCACCATTGGTCTACAAATTCATACCAATTTTACTACAAATAGCATTACATGTACACGCCTTTTAATGTTATAAATACTATAACGCATAGATCTGTTAAAAGCCAGCTCCGGTGATTTCCAGCACAAAACACTTCTTCACTTACAAGGGCACGAACTAAACGTTCCTTTAGAAATGGTGGTAAATATAAGTTGGTGGTGTAGAGTTGTTTGAGGCAATAATTATAATAATAATTTTTGCTGCAAAAAACTCAAGTCCTCAAATTCAAAAAAAAAATTACTCCCAACAGAAGTGGTTATATAAGGATATTTACCAATACATTTGCTCGCATTGAATTTACATTTATATATATTTTACATTTTATATAGAATTTACATTTTATCTTTATATATATAATTCTACTGCACGTGAGTTTGTGACTGAACTCCTCCTAAACTTCTGCACCGATTTGAATAATATTTTTTGTATGCATTTGGGTGGCGCCCTGAGTGGTTTAGATTTACTATTCGCTCCAATTGGACAAAGGGGCGTGGTACTTCCCATACAAACCACAAATTAAAAATCCATTATTTCGGTATTTGAACAAAATTTGCAGGACAACGTCTGCCGGTAGATTTTCCAGTACTTCAACAGGTTCAAAAGAAAAGTCTAAGGAATCAAATGGTATTTCCTGACTTTTACAAATCATGTGATAATGTAGCTCTTAAATTTGAATTTATAATTTATGTTGAGATATTCCAGAATCAATTGCTGCATGCAGTAAACAAAACAAAGAGATGAACCAAATCTTGATCAAGATTTTTCAGGTGACGACGATGACCTAGATTATATTCCTGAAACAACAAATAATCAAGCGACAATCATAATGATGGAGAGGCCATGGTTTCGGAAGCACCAAAAGAATCTACCGCAGAAATACTCACTGAAAAAAAATTTAAGGTGAAAAAATGCGTATCCAGAACTATGGAAAAGAAATATAAAGCATGCCGATATTATACGAGGTAAGAATACCAAGCACTCAAATTGTGAAAAATGTTGTTTCAAATGCAAGGGGACAAATTTACTGAAGAACAGCGATTAAAAATGTGCAAAAAAGAAAATTGTAACTCTAGAATTGTCTTTGGATACTAGAGAGAAGATAAACCTAGAATAAGAACTGATATTTGCATAATGACTTTGGGCAATAAATGATAATTTAAAGATAAAAAAGGAGACAAAAATACAAAGGTCACGAGTAAGATCTTCACCCAGAAAAGTTAACCGTAACGTAGCAAGGTCATACTTTTTTTAGTATGAAACCAGCAATGTACGGATTGTGTTGACTTTAAAACTGCCTTTAAACATAAGGACCAACTGGAGCTTTGTCTAAAGAGACGAAAAGAGCGGATCAAAAACTCCTTGGGGAAAGAAAAGGCCATCAATGAGCCTAATTTCATAGCATGAACATTCGACTCACAATGTGTGTTACAAATTCCATCAAGTATAAGTATCAAAAAAAAAAAGATTTACCTAATCTTTGCAAGTCAGGAGCCATTCCGGTCGAGTTTCATCACTGGTACAAAAGCTTGGAAACAAGCAAAACCACCAGAAATAAGGCACCAGAACCCGATATAAATGATGATTCGGAATCAGATCAAGATTAATAAATTTAAAATAAAAATTACAAACAAAACATTTTCATAAGAAAACCCCATGTCTATAAAAAATATTTTTTAATGCAAAAACTTTAAATCTTCTATAACTCAGAAACACAATTATGTGACTTGGGATCTGTTAGCAGCAAACCGACGATATATTCTATTATTTGCATTAAATTAATAAGCCGTGGTCATGGTCAATATTTTAAAGAACGATGATTTACGAATCACGTTTACTAAGGCCAAATTTTTGAGTGGAAAATCATTTTTGATCAACGATCAAACATAATTTAAACTCTGAATTCACTTTTTAGGTTATACTAGGATTTCGCAGTTTACGGGATTTACTGTAAAACATATGGGTTGAAATTCCAAAAACCTCGAAATCTCAGTATACCTGAACGTTGCTTAAACAGCCAATGTTGGGCATTTAAACTATGATCAAGTAAACATATGATTTTAACAGGAAATAAGAACAAACAAAAAGCTTCTTTAATTGTTAATGTGAACAATTATAATCACCATCCTAGTTGAAATAACATTAAAAACGTATCATTTAACTCTTAGTCCAGTTAGAATTTTATGTCTGCTCAACTATTCTCCAATTTCATTAAATATTTTGTATTTTATCACTTCACTTTTGTTTTACAAATGGCGTCAGTTTAATCCATTGTAAAGATTAGCCGATAAATGTATGAATACCGGATATTTTTCGTAGCATTTGCCACTTTTGCCACATGGTAGTAAGATTATTTGGCAAAGTACTGAAAAACTCTTTTCGTATTTAGTCAGATCTAACATAAATCAAAATCAACTGATTACCAATTTAAATAACCAGTCAAAAATAGGGACGAACGCAGTTCCTAAAATCACTGGATCGCTCATCCCTAATTTTTATAATATAGTTTTATCATTTGCATGATTTCTAGCTTGTCGTGGTGATTTGTCTATATTGTCTGAAAAATAAAAAACAGAAAAATTAATACAAGATGAAACAACATAACCGCCATTAACTGTTAAAATGCATGGGGGATTATTGGAAAAGTCTGTATTTAAAATTTGTTATCAGTGTGGCAACACCAAACGACAGGGATGCCGGACTTCTGATGAACATCAAAACAACTGGGCAAGTTGTTGTGGGTAAAACAACCGGCTGATTATGTGTGGAGAAATCCATCAGATAACAATTTCAGTTTCTGTACATTTCTTTTCTTCATACCCATAGGAGTTCAAAGTTCTTTCCACTTTCATCAATTAAATTGGCATTATCTATTTTTTGTTTTGAACAAAAACAAGAAATTATACATCATCTCCAGTAAAAAAAAGATTCACTGGCGATACAATGATGAACATTGCAGCCGCTTCCCTACGCCACACACTAAACAAAAAGGTGAGTATTTGAGAAGGAAACCATACATATTGAATACTTTGATTTTGATATATCCTTTGAAGATTACGGCTCTCCAACAAGTACGCTATTTAAATTTATTGGAATTTCAAAGTAAAGACCTTTTGCAAAAATACAATGTGGCTATACAACAGTTTAAGGTGTTGGATAACTCCAACAAAGATGCAGAAGTGTTGAAACAATTCGGTGAGTTTGTATGTGTGGTTCAATTTATTGTTAATCCTAATGCCCGCATTTCTAGATTGCCCCGAATATGTTGTCAAGGCACAAATTTTGGCCGGCGGTCGTGGTAAGGGAGTCTTTGACAATGGTTTCAAAGGGGGAGTGCACATAACCACAAAGTAAGTGTGACATGTAATACATGGGGTTAATTGACTGCAAATAAGAATAAATTAACTTTGTAGTTGAATGAGAGATAAGATCTCAATTTTACTGAATTTAAAAAGTTATTGCTTCTATACACTGCGTTAAATTGACATGAACGGGTGTGGATGATATACGGATTATATTGTACCATACTAAAATCAAAAGCAACGCGGGTTAGTGGGTCCCAGTTAAAACTGGAATACCTCAGTAGCTCTCATTATGAAGCTCTACACATATTACAGGGTATTCGCATACCGATATCTAAACTACAAGATATATAAACAAATCACAGTTGTTACTGGTTGTCAATTTGTCTGAGTACAAATTGATGACCAAAGAGACGAATATAAACAAAAGCAGAAACATCTTTTATGGGTTGAAGGATCCGTCGCATGAACTTTTCTTTCCGATTTCGGAAGCATATTTTAGGGCAACAGCGTACTGGGAACTTGCAATTATAAAATATTGTTTTTTTTTTCATTTCATTATCATCATCTTTATTCACATTTCGATTATATACATATTTACATTGTTTGAGATATTTATTATTCATAAAAGATTGTTTTGAATTTTAAATATATGAGAAATTCATACTACAAGCTTCCAAGATCTGATGCATTTTTCTAATCGAAAAATTATTGAAAATTATTATTATTAAAATCACTAGCATAACTATTTATTATTTCATTGCTGTTTTAAAAAAAACTTGTTTTTCCTCACTATTCCAGCAAAGACGAAGTACTAACGTTGAGCAAAAAAATGATTGGCAACCGCTTAATCACTAAGCAAACTCCCAAGTCCGGCATTATGGTTAGAAAAGTTATGGTAGCACGTAGTGTGAATATTATACGTGAAACTTATCTCTGCATTTTACTCGACCGTGAACATAACGGTCCTGTCCTCATTGCCTCACCAGCAGGCGGTGTTGATATCGAAGCTGTGGCCGAAGAAACACCTGAACAAATCCTGACCGTACCTTTGGACATCGATAAACCAATACCTCAGGCGACTTTGGAAAAGGTTGCCAAATTTTTAGAGTTTAAAGGTAAATGCATTGAAACTTGTGCTCAGGAAGTACAAAAACTTTATGACTTATTTAAGGCTGTTGATGCTGTGCAAATCGAAATCAATCCCTTGGCTGAAACGGACAAGGGTGAAGTAATCTCCGTTGATGCTAAGCTTAACTTTGATGATAATGCCCAGTATAGACAAAAAGATATATTCTCTATGGACATTTCGGAGGAAGAGTCTGATCCACGTGAAGTGGAGGCTACAAAATACAATCTGAATTATGTAGCCATGGATGGTAACATCGGTTGCTTGGTAAATGGTGCCGGTTTAGCTATGGCTACGATGGATATTATCAAACTGAATGGTGGCGAACCAGCCAATTTCCTTGACGTTGGTGGTGGCGTTAAAGAGAATCAAGTTTTAAAAGCTTTTGAGATTCTTACTTCGGATCCTAAAGTTAAGGGCATATTGGTGAATGTATTTGGGGGCATTGTTAATTGTGCCACCATTGCAAACGGTGTTGTAGCTGCTTCCAAGACCCTAAACTTGAATGTACCTTTAGTTGTGCGCCTGGAAGGCACAAATGTAGACGAAGCACGAAAGATTTTACAAAAATCCGGCTTAGCTATACAGAGCGCCACGGATTTGGATGATGCAGCTCAAAAAGCTGTAGCAGCCTTGAAATAACGACAATTCGTATTTAATGTATATATGCCGGCCCCATTTTTGAAAGTGTTCAGTAGCTGTTAAAATTATATATGAAATGTTAAGCCAGACGTGCATTTCCTTATGTTTATTGTAGAAATTCAACGCTTATGTTTGGAACATAAAAAATGACAAATTTGTAGTTTAGTTTTTAGATATTGTATTTTCTTGAAAATAAAAAACCATATTTTATAACGACAATATGCCCAATGTTTTTTTAAGGAATATCAAACTAGAAAGTGACAGCTCGTTGGTTGTAAGAGGGTCTCACAATCCCTTCAAGGGATGTTTTTTAAATATACTTTAATGGTTTCGCTATTTATATATGTATTTTATAATTAATTTTATGTCTATCGCCCCTGCGCTTGCTTTCGCCTAGTAGTGGAAGTTAAACGCTTTCACGCCATAGGTATGCCAACTTCCACCATCGCCATATATATGGCGAAAATGTTTCGTTTGAAAAATCTGGATAGTAATCATATTATTAATTACTCAAAAAATAATGATTATCATTCGAAATTTATTAATTACTCCGAAGATATCACTGTGCGACAGTCCAAAATACCTGTTTGTGAGCAGCTGCTGGGTTGTCTCTCTTCAGCATCCAGCAGTAGTCCGCCATCATGACTGCGTCCCACCTCCCCTGGTACCTATCCTCCATTTGGCGCATGTCCTGATGGAACCTTTCTCCCTGCTCGTCGCTCATCGCCCCAAGGTTTTCAGGAAACTTCTCCATGTGTGAGAACAGGAAGTGCATTTTTATACTCATCAAACACCCGAGCTTTTGAAAGGCCTCTATCATGCTGCTGATGAGTCTGGCGTGGTTTGCTGCCTTCGTGTTCCCCAGGAAGTTCTTCACCACCTGCACAAACGATTTCCACGCGGCGCACTCTAACGTGTTCATGGACTTTTCGAACTCTGTGTCCTTTATGAGCTGCCGTATCTGTGGCCCATCGAAAATGCCGGCCTTCAGCTTCTCAATGGTCAGTCGCGGAAAGGCTCGGCACAGGTAGTTGAAGCACCTCCCATCCTTGTCCAGAGCACGCGTGAACTGTTTCATTAACCCAAGCTTCAAGTGTAGCGGTGGGATCAATATCTTCTCCCGGTCAACAAGAGGTTCGTTTATGATGTTTCCCGCACCAGGTACTAACTGCTCTCGTGGCGGCCACACTTTCTTTACATAGTGCTGGGCTCTGTCTCGACTGTCCCACATACATATAAAGCATGGGTATTTCGTGAACCCGGACTGCTGACCAAGTAGAAAGTTCACCATCTTGAGGTCGACGCAGATGAACCATTGGTGCTGCTCATATTGGATTTTGTCGAGCACGTACTTCACTGCTTCATATTTCTCTACGAGAGTTGTGGAGTGAGCAAGAGGGATTGAGGCGAACTCGTTCCCGTTGTGGAGGAGCACACACTTCAAAGAGCGCTTGCAGCTGTCAATAAAGAGTCGCCAATCTCTCGGATCGTATGTAGGAGCCCCGAGTTTAACAAGAAGACCGGCGACATCTCGGCAGTACACTAGGTCTTCCTCCTGGCAGAAGTAGGCCATGTAGTCCTCATGCCTTCTACGAAAGAAAGTGATACGCGCGTCCTCGCCAAGTAGATTTTTCTGTTTCAGTCTGGAGGCCAACAGCTCGGATGAAGTCTTCGACAAGCTGAGATCCCGAACAAGATCATCAAGCTCACATTGTGAAAAGGGCTGCCGACCATCTTGTGCTTCATACTCCTCGTCTGTTATATATCCTCCTTCGTCTGCAGTGGTGGCCTCGTCGTGGATGTCAGGAAGCTCTGTGAACGCTGGTACAGGAATTTCTTCGCAGTGAGCAACTGGACGGCGGGCAGATGGAAGGTCGGGGTACTGGAGGCTGTGCCGATTCTTCCGGTTGATGCCAGTAGTATTGATAGCGCAGAAGTAACAATCCGATGCATGGTCTAAGGGCTCCCTCCAAACCATCGGAATCCCAAACTTCAGTGAAGTTTTCGTGCCCTTCGTCCACCGCCGGAGGTATTCCACGCAGTTCTTGCAGACCGTGTGCGGTGCCCAGGGCTTATCTTGGTCACCCAGCTTGACTTTAAAGTAAGCCTGGTAGGCGTTCTTCACAAATCCCGTGATGTTCTTCCTGTCCACTGAAAGCGTGTATTCTCCGCAGATGTAGCAGAAAACGTCAGGATTATTCATGCATGAACGTCGCGCAGAAGCCATATCAATCTGAAATAGATAGAAATATGCAGTGTACTGTCAGACAATAAAAATTAGAATAAATTTTATACAATAATAAGAATAAAAGGCACCTATTGGAATGATTAACTGTTACAATCTTAAAGGCTTCTTTTGTTTTTGTTATGTTTGTTCACTGTTTGTTAAATTTGTTTCTTGTGTGTGTGTATACTTATGTGTAGATAGAGATCGAACGAAGAGAAACACAAGTGTTGACGATTGAAGATGATAAGCAACTGAACTCTTTTATTGATTACATACTTAATTAGACTTACATACTACTATATATACAATGACAGAGTTGCCGGATAATGACGTTATCATTTAATAGCAAAAGATGAATTAGGGTTACTAAGTTAGCGTATTATTAAATTAGGAATTTATTTCAGGGTATATAACAGTTTTCATATGTCCTGAATAATCCCCTTAAAACCCCTAATATTAGCATATTGAAGCGTATAAAAAGGCTTACATTTCAGGGAAAAATGCTCATTTAGGCCTATGGCTGTATCTCAAAAAGTTGACCTGATACAGCAAAATCAATGTGATATTCGGACTCAGAACACCAAAATTAGTCTAAATCAGCTGAGAAACCCATGACTTTTTTTTGGTTGTTACCCAGTGTAATTTTTAAATGCCAAGTGACGAATTTTAAATTTCAATTGATGACTTTCCAATTTCAATTTTTGGGGTTTCTATGCCACAGCTGAACAATCTTAGAGTTGGCGAAACAAGCAGAATAAAGTTAGATAGAGCAATAGCGATAGATGACTGGAAGTGTGTAGGGTTGCTCAATACAATTTTCACACATCGGCCTTTGTGCAGTGAACCAAAAGTACAAACTCGTCACCTCAGTGTATGTTTGTGATAATTAAATCGAGGAAAAAGGGATAACAAGTGAAATAAAGCAAAATGTTATGAAGTGTTGGAGTAAAATTATTTATAGAGATTGAAAATAAAACACAAACTTATAAAACTAAAATTTTTTCTTATTCTGCATGGGTTACCAAATCTGCAAAACTCTTGCTCCAATTTTTCCAGTGGCTTTTCTTGGTTTCCGTTTCAAGAAAAGCAGGTGTTGCAGAGTCTATGTATATTACTCTATGAGTCTTTGATTTGTTTTGTATTATTGGTTAATATTCGGCTGCAAATGAATTAAAATCGCACAGGTCAACCCGAATTTAGTCAGTCCAGTCACCTATCACCATTTCTTCTTTGAAACAATAGTTTCTATAACATATCCAACTACTTAGTTGATCAGCTGTCTGGCAACAGCTTATTTTCTTGCACCGGAAAGTTTGGAAAGTCTCTGAAATAATTGGAGTTGTCAAGGAGTTCGACTTTCGGATGGCAAAACAAGCTCATACATAATTTAAGAGACATCATTAATCAAACGTAAATGCATTATCATCAAACAACGTCTATGAATATCATTTAAAAGTAGATAAAATATGGGTTACTTCCAGTCACTTGTCGCTTATACTGTGTGTAATTTTTTAAGTCATGAAAATATAACCATATACGCACACCACTACGTGATAAAAGACCAAAAACAAAAGACCCGTGTCAACATTGTGTTATAACTTTGCGACACACTGTATTAGGTGTGCAATTTTCACCGGTCAAGTCTACTTCGTCGAAAAACAACTTAAAAGATTATTTTCCTTTTGAAATCTTGTAGAACTTTTTTTTTCTGATTTGATGACCGCAAACCATGGTAGAAATATAATGGTAGATGCAGTACGACAACAAATACAACAAGCCAAAAACAACAGGCATTTTGTTTTTGCTCAGTGTCTGTGTTGTGTCAAGTCAGCTGATAGAAAAATTATGAAAATGTAAAGAAATTTGCAAAAAAAGTGCCATTTAGAAAATGATTGAGTGTTATTTGATATATTGAAAGTGTATAAGTGTGAAAATTAAAACGTTTCTATGTAATTTTTGCAGAGAAATATTTCAAAAACAGCAGTTGCTGGCGAACGGGGGTGCAGACAAACAAATGTAAACAAACTTTGACATAAGAGAAAAACTTACTCACACTCAGTCCAGAAAAAAGTTCAAATCAGCTGGGCTAGTGCTTCTACCATTTCTTTGTACCATGCCGCAAACGTAACAAAATAAATCAATATTTTCACACTCGAAGTCAATTGTCAGTTGCCAATGTTATGTCTGTCTGCGTCCTGATAATTTATAACAATTTGTACAAATTGTTACTGGATGTTGTCTGTGTACACCAAAAAGCCAGTAACGAGAGAGTAAGAGAGAGATTATTTTGACAGTTCGATGATAGAGAACTTAAAAGTTTTTACTGGAGAAATTTTTGCCAGTAAGAATTTGCAAGTTCGAACAGCTGTTTTGAATCATATGTTTTATGTAAACAAACAAAATGAAGTTGAAATTGAACAATGGCAGAAGTAAGTATTTTGAGAATTGTGTGAATCCAAATATTTAATTTGTAACATCATTATACTTACCATCTTCAACCCTCTTAAATGTTCCTGGCGAGCACTGCACATCGAGTTGTCTATCGCTACTCATTTTCAATTCAGTACTTTTGTTGTCTTTTAAGTTGTTTACATTGCAATCAGCTGTTTACGAACCAGCTGATTTTAATTTCTTGCAAGTTTTTACTGGATGTCGTCTGTGTACTTTTTGTGATATTTTCTACTGAGAGAGTAAAATTTTTTTTACTCTCCCAAAAAAGTTACTGGATATTTCTTACTGGAAAAGTACCCAGACAGACCTGTTGTATGCGAATTATGTCGTAGCACTTTCTCTATAACTTTCACCGCTGAGCTCTCGTTGACGTCGCGCTGTGTAATGCCTCGATGTCATTCATTTCATTTCATATTTATTGGTCCCTAAAATTCATATTAACGAAGTTTCTTAAAGATAACTTAAATCTATCATTACGTATTTCCTACATTTAATAATATTTACAGAACTATATACTTCACACTAACTTAAGTTGTAGTAACTAGATACAAAACAATCGTAAACGAAAAAATAATTAATCAAACTAACTACTAAAACTTAAAATACTAACATACTAAAATTACTATTTACACGTATTTACAACTATATACATATTTACAAGCCCTACTTACGGTAAGAGGTGCCACTACTGGTCCGTAATGTACACAGTGTCGTCCTCCAATGATAGAATAGGAGCTTGCCATTAACGAAGAGGAGTCCGCCTCTATCCAAGGTCGCGAGGCCAACGGCGGCCTATACCCTAACTCAAGAAGTCGCTCCAAGCGCTCGTCCTGGACCAAACTATTCTCGACCAGTCCATTTTCCAGAAAGGCTGCCCTTTCTACAAATTTAAGTGCGCCTTTAACAAGGTACACGTCTATCCTGTCAAAGTCGACCATCCTGTACATCGTAGCACCGGATGGCCTCCTAACCGATCCATCGTCGGCTATCCTCATCTGTAAGCCCAAGCAACTCAGAAGGATGCGTCTCTCCCATTTCCTAAGTTTCTCCATCTGGCTGGTAGATATTCCAAACCAGACAGGGAACGCATATGCCATAATGGGTCTTATGATCTGACGGTAGATCAAAAGTCTCACCTCAGTCGAAAGAACTCCACGGCAACGTAGCGCATGGAGGTAAGTGCCGAAAATTGCCTTCACCTTGGCCAAAATGTGGTCAATGTGTCGGTAAAATTCAAAGTTCGTCCGGAATAAGACACCTAGGCACTTAAATCCATCCGCGATCCTGATCACGTGGCCCTCAACCTGTAGGCTAGGTACGAACGTTCTAGCATTAGGGAACAAAAGGATACGTTTTCCCTTGAATATCATTCCCTCGCATTTGCCAACATTAAGCGTGAGTTTCCACCTGTCGAAATATCCGGACAGAACCTCCAGGTACTCGTTGACCCTGGAGTTGGTGGTCTCAGCCTTTGGGCCCGACATGGCCACAAGAATATCGTCCGCATATACCAGCAAGAGCCCACCGTCGGGTGGTTGTGGTATGTCACTCACGAAGATATTATATAGCATGGGTTCCAGGAGCGAACCCTGGGGTACTCCTGCTAAATGCCTCGATGTGAGCGTCGTGTCGCTTTTATATTGTGTGCTACGTCCCTTGTTCCGAACGGTTTGCAAGATATGAGCCTGACAAAATGATCACTTTTTTGCAAAAATGACACCGAGGCCCCAAATCTTTGGGGTCCCAGAAAAAAAGTGCATGACTTTGGGCAAAACTGGGAGACACGGGTCTTTTTTTTCTGGTCTTTTATCATATATGGTTATATTTTTTCGTGTTGCACTGTGTTATTCTTTCATTACACTCTATTATCTACTAGCACTGCAAATATCAAGTCGAACAGCTGTTTCATCAAAACCCATTACACTATAACAAGTATTTTGTCATTAACACTATTGGTGGACCTTTATCCGTCGAACTTCAGACACCCCAATTTCACCGCATATCAGATATTTATACGACTTCAACGACCAATTCGCATATCAGGGCTCCGCGAACCATCTCGTGGTATCACTGTGTCCTCTCGAGTGATCTCAAAAATTCGGCATTGACGTAATGGTTGGTGGTGGGATAAAAACTGTTTTCGATTTGCCGAAACTATTCCCGCGATATCGTGAAACATTCGTGGAGAGTTGGTATGCAGTAGCTTTTCATCTTGTACATCATCAAAAACTTCGCTACCATACCAATGATATTTTGACATAGTACATGTTAGTTAATTCAAACATGTAAAACATTTATCGTAACAAAATTAACGGCCTTACTTAAATTAGGCGTTGGAGGCGGTCGATTGACGACTCACATAGTACCTGGAACTTGCTTTGGACTTTAGTCCATTGTGATACCAGAAACAAACGCGACTAATTGATAGCTCCACTGGATAACCATTTAATTTCTTCCACGAAGCTCAAGATGCTGTCAAGGCCAGTCTGGGATAATTCCTCAGGCTCCGAAATAAGTAGAATCCCATAGTAGACATCCACCAACGGGAAAGTGATGTGTCCGGGCAGAGATATTCAGTGGATTTTCCCTCATCGTTACAGCTTCTACAGAAGTCATTTACCCTGACATTTAGTCTCGACGACGAGTCAGACAGTTTCCAACATCAAAACCTGGCACACATCTGCAAAGTTGTCAGATGTCGTATTTACGAACGTGCTGCGAATCAGATGCAGAGCAGTGATACATTTCCGAACAACCCCAAGCTATCCACTATGGACCAGATTTGTTATGTGCGGACACATTCTAAAACTACAGTTACACCTACCAATATAATCGCTCTTTCGGGATTATAAATGTCAAACTCCATAAGGAAAAACGTCGGTAATCCCGACAATGCGATAATCTTGGTAGGTGTAAATGCCGCTTAAGTCTCTCGTCCACCGCTCCTGCATCATCACATATATTATGTTTATACGAGATCTTATATTCAGCCTATTGACGTATCGTGATTTGATATCACTATACTTATATAAGCTGTCGTATAAACATGGTAATAGGAGTTTTATCGCACGATATGCATACACGTCCCAATTCCTGTGTATCCTGTAAGGTAGTTTCAATTCTCGTCAGCCCATTCACTCTGTAGTTCCCGGAATGTTCCTGTGCTCTGGCACCCATCTTACCCAACCTTACTTTACGAAAAATTCCTGTACACACCAACAACTACCCGCTAACTGTTCGTTGCCATTTAATTCATAATCCCAAGTGTAACAGAAAATGTTGTTGAGGACCAACCTTTTGCTTATATTGTGAATTAACCCTCTTAACTGGAAATTATAGCATTTAAAACAGTTCTAAATTTATCTTATCCATGTAACTGCTAGTGACATCTAGTACTGTTTTCTGTGTAGAGTTACTGCTTGATGCTAGAAAACGGTAAAGGATATTTATAGCAAAGAGGAATGTTTAATAGATAAGGATAAATGAAGAGCAAATTTTAACATTGGAACAGAAACAATGAGACTTGTTGTTAATGCTGTTGGAGCAAAAATGCTACTCGCCAATAGGTGGCTTATGCGGTGGTTATTCACTGTCAAGATTACGTTTATTTCTACTGCAATTAGTCCTTTAACAATTTTTTTTTAAATTATCTACTCTTAGGAAAATAATCATCAGTGGTTCTTATAATTTTCTCAAGCTAGTTGACTGTAATGTTAATGCATACGCAAGAACATTGATGAGTTCGCTAACTACAGAACATTCTTAAGAATACTAAACTACTCGTTTGTGGAAGAATTGGGGACTTTCTCCACACGACGGTTGACGAATACCTTAGTATAGAGCATTCTGGGAAATTCTATATGGTTGCGGAAGAAGCTAGATGACACGTTATGATTGCTACGCTGCACAGTGGTTCAGCATCGATAAATTCAAAATCTTTTGATCAAGTAAACAATTTTAAGTTCTGTAAAAACCTGTTTGAAGGTAAGGAGTCAAGGATTATTTGGGCATATTAGGATTGAAAATCGGATAATTGGGTATATTTTAAAAAATATTACAAAGTTGACTACGCTTCTTAATACATTTAAAAAATCCAAAATGTTGGTTATTTTCTTCAATACTTTTTTAACATATTTTTTCATAAGAGGATTTTTTTTTCATATTACAGCTTTTTTCGAACTCTGAAAATGGAACACTTTTTTAATGTAATGTAATACACTGTTGGAAAGGTTGACGGGTTCCCCAATTTCTCCTGGTAACTTTTCCCAAAATTGGAGGCAAAGAGATTGTGCTAATTTAATGAAAAATTAAAAAGATACTGCTAATTTAATGAAAAAGTGAACGTGTATAAAATCCTGCGTGCGGTAGTGCTGCTTGGTCATCCCGTTTAGAGATGCGCGACAGTTGATAGCAGTCCTTGAAGTGTGAAATATAAATACATATGTAAATAACAGTGATATTATAGTAAAAACTTCTCCAAATACCAGTCTGAAGCTCAAAGCATTTGAGCTAGGTCTAGACACAGCTCTCTTGATTATACTCTAAAACCTACATTACCATGTAGCTTCGACCCTTCCCAGCAAATCTGGTGGTAATAGGTGGAGAGTAACCCCCAGATCCTCAATGTAAGGCACCCGTTATTCTTAACATCAACCAGCCATCAAAGGATGATGTAGTGAAGCAGTACCGGCGGAATAAATTAACTTCCGGAATAGGACTCATCGCCCTCCAATGTCCTTATGAATTATTCCCAAAACCTTGCGCTATCTCCTAAGCAACTTTCGCTGCCACCTAAAGGCACTAGCTCAGAATACGTTTATTAATAGCCACAGTTCACAATTTTTCGATATTCATCATATTTACTATTGTTCAATAATGTATTAAATGTAGATGATTTCAACACAGACTAACTCGAAAAGCGATATTAATGACCTAGCAGTACGCAGTATAGCAGTTATAACTCTCTATACAGTTTCTCCCGGGCACATCTTGTATTTCCCAGAATCGCCTATAACACTGTAAGTAGGTGAAAATGACACACCAAAACGCCGAGACTTTGTATATAAAACCGGATCGTTATATAAGAATAAATTATTGTGTTTTCCATATATAGTCTATCTTAGTGAACTTACTGTTTCGATTGAGACAATTTACATCGTTCTTGCACGCGCAGCAATTCCCTGTATCATGTTCCCCTGGATCGGTCCATATCATTGGAAGTCCAAACGGCATCGAATATCGCCGTAATTTCCACCATTTGTTTAATGCTCTAAAACATGTGATGCACGTAAATTCAGGTGCATGATCAACATTTCGCATTTCTTCAGCGGGGGTAACCAAAAAATACTGATTGTAAGCTTTGAGGGCATCTTCAACCAAATGTCGTCGATGATTATTCGGTGTAAATTTTCCACACACAAAACAAAACATATTTAATTTTTCGCAATGTGATCTGAATTTTTCGTCACTCATTTTTGTATGGTCAATAAAATGCTTATATTTTTCATGTGTTAACATCTATAGCGGCGAGTAGGGACTAATCTGTCAAAGTGAACACTTTGATATACAGTGGTGTGCGATGAAATAGAGTCAACACTAATCAACATTTTCAAAACAAAACCAAATGTAGAAAAATTAAATTTTGTTTATAACTTTTATTTTTAATTGCTCAATTAAGAACTAGATATAACATTTTATAACATTAATGTCGTAATTTAAAACTAAATCATTAGGTATAAATAAAAATATTTCAAAATGCCCCGTTTTGCCTGTGAAATAAAATAAAGTCATCGCGATTCATCATCTGAACTAGAATAAATAGCTGTGTCAAATAAAATGTATGTTTCATTAATCCTTTATATTATCTCAGTACTTTATGAAATAACTATTATTTTTTATCACAGCTAAGCAACGCCTTGACATTGAATCATCAAGTCTCCACAAGTCATATTTTCCACGCCGATTGTACCAGTGTCATAAGCTCATCTTTATTACATTGGTTTATTCCTTTGATAGACACTTTAATGTCCCGCCACAAATTCTGAATAGGATTTAAGCCCGTCGACTGCATAGACCATCTTAAAACTATGACACTATTATTTTCAAACGAAGCTTTTGCTCGCTTCGATGTGTGTTTGGGGTCGATATTATGTTCAAACACCCATCGAAGCGGCATTTCCCATTTAGCACAAGGCATCATGATGTTTTTTTAATACAGTGGTATAATATGCAGCGTCCATTGTCTGTTCAATTTGGAATAAAGGTTCTGTCCCAATGTAAGAGTAACAACCCCGTACCATTATGTTTCCGCTACTACGTTTAACTGTTTGGATTGTGTTCTGGGGCCTGAATTCGGTGTTGGAAGGTCTTCGTACAGGAAGATTACTCTTATCATAATAACCCAATCTCACTTTAGTTTCAGCTGTCATCAAAATATTTCGCCATTTGCGTACGGACTATTTCACATGCTCCTTGGCAAAATGCAACATTTTTTGAACGTTCCGTTTGGATAGAAATGGAACTTTTCGGACACTTTTTGCCTTTAAATTGTTTTTAGTTAGCATTTTTCTTAATATAGAGGTGTCAACATTCCGATCGTATTGCCTTTTAAGGGCGGAAGAGGTAACAAAAGTCGAACTCTACGTGGCGCAATATTTTTGTTTCCAAATGTTCTGTAATTTTCAGGGTTTTGCCGTCTGTTTTTTCCTGGATTGTGGTTATATTTTATTCCGGTCTCCAACATTTTCTTTGAGCATCGAATTATGTTAGTAATTTGTATGTAGCTTCTGAATTCTTTTATCGTCTCTTTTATTCTTTCTTGGCGCTCATGATTGCAATATTTACATCGACCCATTTTGAAACGTCAATAATGACAATTTATTAATGCTACTAATAAACATTAATCATATTTAGAAGCTAAACTTTGTTTTCAAATACAAATCCAAACCATATAATAACACATACCATAGAAGGTTTTATTCGCTCAATAAATTAAACGTCATAGGTACGATGGAAAGTAAACACTGGATGGTGGAAATATGGGTTCAATAATACCAGATAGTGGCAATAGTATACAGCGATCAACATAGGAACAACAACCGAATTTCGTGTTTTTGTGCAAACTAGTTGTGTTAAATACAATACAAATGTATACCAACGATAAAAGTCAATAAAAAAGTGCAAAATATATTTAAATTTTTCAGTTCTACACCAAAACGACAGGAAAAAGTTAAGTGAACATATTTTGTAACTCCACCTGGTGTAAGATAATTTTAAATTTAATTGCTCTCATTTCCACAAACCTACGATGAGAGTGTGAAATGAAACGTCAGATGAGAGAATAAGTTTATCTAGGTATGTATTAGTCTATGATCCAAACTACCATTAACCATTTCAAAAAAAAAATATTTTTTTGTAATTGACTCTATTTTATAGCACACGTCATTACGTACACTGACCTGAAGAACAGTAGTGTACAAAATTTATTAAAAATTACGGCATTATATTCAGCAGAGGACCGGTCAATCAGGTTCAGAATTTCTTGACATGAAACATGTTGGACCACTGATTTGCAGAGAATAAAAGTTTTGACGAGTGTGTGACTCTATTTCATCGCACACCACTGTATATGTTGTAGCATCTGTTTGTAATAGGGATGCCAATCCCAAAATCCCGAATCCCAAAATTATTACAATTATTATGGCCCCAAATTGTAAGAGGTAAACTAATTCTGCTTCGAAATAGATGTCTATTATTTCAACGGTTACATTTTGTCGAAAAAAAATATATAAATTGATTTAACAAGAGCTTTTGCAGTTTTTTCCCTCAAATAAAATCAAAAATCACCTTAAATCTGCTACAAATTTAAAACCGAAATATCTCGTTATTTTGAGCTAACTTTTTAAAATGGAGTATACCACTGGATTCTATGACCCACAAAATTAGTTGGGGTGTCTCGGTGTTTTTGTGTGTCATTTCAAAACTTAAAATTTTACTTACAGTGTAATTAGCGAGTTCATCAACCCTCTTATAGAGAAAGTCAGAAAGATGTGGTCTAGATTCTTTCTCAACTATCTCCAACCATTTGTATTGTTCATTCATTCCAAAGTTTGTTTTCCGCGGTAAATTCCTTATTTTCGTTACATTCGTCAGAGACAAAAAACTATGCAAAGGAATTTAAGGCCAGACGTCATTTCCAATGCCATCAAACAAAAAAATTTAAGGTTGATGATTTGAAGGCCTTTGGACTTTCGGAAATTAGACCCCCTTGAACTGCCATATAACTGGAATATAGTGTTGTTTATTTATCGTGAGTGAAACGAGGTTCTTTATAGGTTCACAATAAACGGCATTGCTTCCTACAATTTTTCCAACAATTTCGAAAATGCGTTTATTAACTGAAAATGTTTCGTCACGGTGACGAAAGTTTCTTCGATCAATTTATTTATGTATTTAATTGTCTATTCTACACAACAAGATATGAATTTTATATTTAATGTATAGGAATTTATGGCGGAAAGACTTTTAATAGGAAGAAGTGTGAAAAATTAAAGAGAACAAAGAAATAAAATTAAAAATATAAACTAAATTAAAAATAGCAACATACTAGTTTACATTTTTAAAAAAGAACATTATTGAACAAGTATAAATACATTAAACATTAATGACATCAAATAATACATCATATAAAACGTAATAAAACTTTAAACAACTATTAAAAATGTAACTTACGAATGCTTAAATAATAAATCGAAACAGATATGAGAATAATGTTTTTAAAAAGTTAGCGCAAGTATTACAAATGAGCAGTTAATATAAATTTAACGTTTAAAATAAATAAATATATTAATTGAATTAGACATCTTCTGAAAAGTAATTTATCAAAAGTGTCTTAAACTGTTTAAACATGCTGGTGGTTTGAAGCGAATTTGGTAGTGTGTTCCAGAGAGGTAGGACATTGATGAAAAATTGTCGTTCTGACATCAGTGTTCTGTGCCTGAAAGGTTTAAGCTTATTACCCCTATTGGACCTGGCAAAATTAAGACAATCTACACTAGCTTCCAGTAACATTACCTCCTGATCTTCAGTGGAAGAATCTGAGTGGATCAGTGCCTAAAAGTGGTCTCTCCACATTTTATGCACACACTGCTTATCAGTCACCAGATTCCCATTTTCATCCTTGCGGGAGGGTAGCCCATTATTACTCTCTTCTTACCCTCTGGAAAAAATTTCGGGATTCACCATTCATCCTGCACAATTCGGTCTTTTCACTCTCCCTCTGCTACCACTGCCATTTTCTCCGCCCAAAATAGTCAGTTTTCCTCCCTTCTCAGCCTCTTGTACCGCTCACTCGCAGCACGCGTTGTAATTGACTGTCTTTTTCATCAGTTGCAATGCGACATTCTTCGTCGTACCATGGCTTATCCTTCTGCGGTCTTTGATAGCTTATCCTTGCAGCGGTTTCCAAAGAATGGGAGATGTGCTTCCACTGCACATCTGGGTCCTCGGGAGGGGGTATTCTGCCCTAGCAGGAGAGAGCTTCTGTCGATAGAACATTGATATCTCCTGTATTTGTAGCTTGTCCATATCTAGCTTTTCCTGTATTCGGCTTCGCACGTTGTTTGCCCTGCTTAGTCTTGAGCGAACTTTCGCAGCCACTAGGCAATGATCCGAGCCGATATTGGCACCTCGAATCACACGTTAAGTCCATTACACTAGCAGAGTGCCTGCCACCTATTACTAAGTGATTAATCTGATTCTTCGTCATCTGATCAGGAGATATCCAGGTCGCCTTATGTATGTCCTTATGCTGGAATCGTGTGCTACTAACTACCATGTTATTTGCAGCGGCGAAGTCTATCAGTCTTATTCCATTATCGGAGGTGGTATCATGTAGACTGTGATTACCGATAGTTGGACGAAATACTCTTTTCTTTCCTAATTTGGCATTAAAATCGCCTAGAATAATCTTATCAGGGCAGCGTTCGTATACTTCCTCCAGACGCTCATAAAATATTTCTTTGACCTCATCATCTTCATCCTCCGACGGTGCGTGCACACAAATTAACGAGATGTTGAAATATGTATTTCGCTTTGATGCGAATTGTGGCTATGCGGTCACTCACTGGGTTGAACCTTGAAACTAGGTGTCGCAGTCTCTTGCCAACTATAAATCCATTCCATTATGTCATATTACAATACTAGGCGACAACGCGAATATGACACCTCTAGATTCACGCAATGAATCTTCGGTTCCCACGTTAGATGCCTTTGTGTCATATTGGCCAAGTTGCTATTTCCGAAAATGTCGAAATATGAGTTTGGATTCGTGCTTTAGCTCATGGCAGCTTTAGTAAATATCGCAATTTTTCTTTCTGGTGCAACCATAACCTGTCCATCGTATTTCCTGTATCGCTGTGATTTCAGCTTTATATTTTCCGAGGACATTCGCCAGTTGGTAAGTGGCACCCGTCCTGTATAGCGTTCGCACATTCCAGGTGCATATCCTTAAATCGTGGTCCTTATAACCTTTGCGAGGATCGTCAACAGTTGGAGGCTTCGTTGTTCATTATTTTCTCTGTGTATTTTCATTGCCAATATAACGGTGGCGGGAGGCAAACCCAGCCCACCGTTGTTTGCATTTTACCTATTGCCAGAATGATTATGTTTTAGCCGCCCTTTATGGATCAGACGCTGATCAGAATACAGTGTGTCGAAACTGGATTTTGGCCAGGGGTGTTGGATCGTCCGCCTTCAAAGGCCAGAAGAATATGTCCACTACTTCGAAGAGCTTCAGTTACAGGGTCACCTAACAATCTTGAGACATGTCAGTGATCGCATTACCACTCGCATTCGTTTCGCCTTCTCACGTTAGCTAGCTAACGGAGGTTTCCGATAAGCCATTGCCCAGGACATACTACGTGGAAGTAGTGAGCTGCTTGGACTGCCCAATGAGGGAATCATTTCTGGCCACTCCCAAGTGAATGGCTATCAGAAATTCTCCAGCTCCAAGGACAGTCCCATTACGTCTAAATTCTGGCATCAAAAAACTGACATACAAATTGTATCAAAAGTGTCGTTAGCCCAGTGACATTCGACTAGAATTTGGTGGAACTGAAACACATCCCAGGCAGAAATTGCCCCGATGGTATAAAAACCCAGTACGGGCAAAGTAATGGCAGACAAAAATTGACCAGCAAAACTACTTGCCCATCACGGGTTCTTTCAAAAACCCATTTCTTTGCCAGTACTATCTGAATATTGTTTGCCAGTAGTTCTAACCAAATATAAAACCTTATATTCAAACGAAATATTTAGATTACAATAACTTTATTATTATATTTATATTCTGAAAGTACAATTAATTGTGCAAAAGAGTATCAGATAGTGATTTGTACATTTTAATTCCACCATGTGGAAATTTATTTCAATATCATTTTTATTCTATTTGCTAACATTGTACTCACGGGGTTTCGATGACACAGCTGATAGACCCCCATAGAGCATTTTATTCTATCATCTGACGTTTCATTTCACACACTTCGTCGTAGGTTTGGGCAAATGAGAAATATTCGACGAAAATTAACTTACACCAGGTGGAGTTACAAGAACTGTTCATTTAACTTTTTCATTCCGATTTGGTATCGAATTGTGGAATTTAAATGTATTTTGCACTTTTTGTTTTCGTTGGTATACATACATATATATTGTAAATAACACAACTATTTTTCCACACAAACACGAAATGCCGTTGATATTGTTTTGTTGGACGATTTATACTAATGCCTCTATCTGGTATTATTGAAACCATGCTCTCCATCATCCAATATTTACCCGCAACCATACCTATTGGCCGTCGGTGGTGCAATTGTAGTGTGCGAGCCTCTTGAACATGAGATCCTGGGTTCGATCCCTGCTCAGACCACCTTAAAATATCTTTCGGCGGCGGTCACCTCGCATAGTACGGCGACACTATCGAGTATTTAGCCATGAAAAAGCTTCTCAAAAATACCGTTCGGAATCGGTGTAAAACTGTAGGTCGCAATCAGTGAGTGAGAACTGGAAAGCACCCAGCTCAGTGATTGTGGGAAGCTCTCCCCTGTCCATTCATGGGATGTAATGGGAAACCATTTATTATTTTTTTTATAATTATTAAGTTAAAAATTATTGAGAGAATAAAATACTCTATTTTAATTTTCTTTATGTAGACCTCCTAGCTGCAAATTTGACACAGGATAGAAATTCAAAGAGAATGAGCGATAGGCGAATTGAAAACACTAACTTTCAATTTGATTTTATTGACACTTGTGACTTTTAAAATATCTTAATATGCAATAAATTCATTTTGATTTGAAAAACACAGCAATTTTCTTTAATTTTTATTTGCAATGCGTCCAAATTTTGGCACAAAAAAAACTAGCATTAAAAAACGTATCCAAACTGTCGTTAGCCCAGTGACTTTCAACGAGAATTAGGTGAAACTGAAACACACATGCTTACTTACATACTTATCCGGTCTCGAACAACCCCTGGAGGTCAGGGACCTTACAAAACGAAGATAACATATTTCGCCAACCAGATCGATCTTTTGCCATATCTCTCCAGTTGGTAATACCAAGTGTACGGAGGGATTCGTCAACCTCATCCCCCAAGCGGAGTCTTGGTCTTCCTATTTTTCGTCTTCTTTCGAGTTCGGTTTTGAAAACCCTTCGAGCTGGTTCGTCTTCATCCATTCTACTCACATGACCTAGACACGGCAATCGCATTATTTTGATGCGCTTAACTATATCAATGTCGGTATATGGCGGTATGTCTCATGGTTCAAGCGTCCCGACCGACAGGCTGATGTTGTTGTTTTTGTTTACGGCAGATCCGAGGTATATAAATTAGTCCACCACCTCGAAATTATAACGGTTATATGCGTCCACGCTTTGGTCTAATCGCATGGAGGCCCTGCTCGTTGAAACCATTCATTTTGTCTTGTCCTCATTTACTGTCAGATGCACTTTTGCTAACTCCTTCTCAATTCTCGAAAACACCGCAGTAACTTCTCTTACTATGCGCCCAATGATATCTATATCATCAGCTCATCGCTGTTCTGACATCGTCTTGTTTAGTAGGGGACAATCGACGTCGTCGTCCAAATTGAGATCGATTGTCTCATAGTCATTCGATATCTCAGGTACCTGTAGCGCGGAGAAATGATCTCTCCATATTCCCAACATGCTGTGCACATATGCGAGAAATCCGTCTTTGTCTTTACAGAAGGGGGCCCTGAACCTTCTCCATTAGTTCTGCTTTTGACTTTTGTAAGTCTCAATTTGCTCACTCTCGCACTTTCGCCACTGCTCTTAGGCCTAAAGAGACGGTTTACCTCCTTTCTTTTTTCCTATATCAATTTGACAGAAGCATTGCCATACGCGCAGCGTTCGTTCCATCATCGTTCAACGTACCAAGGTTTTTTGCGAAGCGGTTTTTCAAAACCATGTACGGTTGTTGCGGCAGTTTTTATAGAGTCGGAAATGGGTTCACTGCGCTTCAGGATCGTGCCAAACCTTGCGAGAGCTTCATTGAGTAGGCTGTGGCTACATCTGGTAATTGCAGCTGTCCAATGTCTAGCTTTCTCTGCGTCTGCTTTCGTACAGTTTTCACTTTACTCAATCGTATGCGAACCAGGTAGTAAGCAGAATCGATGTTAGCTCCTCTGATCACTCGTACGTCCATTACACTAGATGAGTGCCTTGCATCAATTAACACGTGATCAATTTTGTTCTTCGTTCTTTGATCAGGGGATACCCAAGTAGCCTTGTGAATGTCTTCATGCTGGAATCTTGTACCACTAACGACCATGCCAATCAGTATCATACCGTTGTCGGAACTATCAGAATGTAGACTGAAATTAACACTCTTCATATCTTACTCTATGCATTGTACAATCCTATTTCAAGTGATGAACTTAAAATTCGTCTATTTCACTAAAAATGCTTCCTTGAAAAACCACATCATCGCATTTGTGGTTATACCCTTTTTTACTAAAAATGTCTTTAACTACCATAATAGTGCCACTAATGAGTAAACATACTACGTTACTCGGTTGATCGGGACTAATTTTAAAACCATTAATATTGACATTAGAAAACATATCTCTCGATTTCGACGTTCCCACCACTTTGCCTAAATAATATTTTGTATTTCTATATAGAGGATATACAGGGTGGTCCAAATACAAGTATATTTTTATAAATTAAATAAAATGAACTAATCTTAAGTTCCTTTGGTATATTATGGGTTTATTAGAAATAACAAATATTCCCATTATTTATGGAATACAATTTCATTCACGTGGCTGCCGTCGCTGGCTTTGCAGTAGCTCATCCTGTCAGCCCAATTTCCCAAGACTTTTTTGAAGGTTTCTGGTTCAATCTCACGAATGGCTCGAATGATATTAGCCTTAAGGGTGTGGAACGTTTCTAGATTATTCGCATAGCATTGGTCTTTAACTGCATCCCACAAGAAAAAGTCCCCATGGGTCAAATCGCAGCCTTCGGTGCGGCGAAAAGATTATTCAAGTTTATATCTTCCATTTCAGCCCATAAAAAGTCCGTCATCATGGCACTGTAGCGCTCGCCGTTGACTGAAATGGCGTTTCCAGCAACATTTTCGAAAAAATGGGTCAATGATTTCACCACTCCAAAATCCACACCAAAGTGTCAGACATTGGCTTCTCGACAATGACATGCGGGTTTTCCAACCCACATATGCGAGAATTTTGTTTGCGGAGTTGAAAATGCTCCTCGTCAGAAAATAGGATTTTTCGGCCAAAGTCGATAAGTTTGCAATATTTCCCAACCTTGTTCAAGCGTAAAGGGACTCATTTTGGTCCACAAATGTATGATATTGATTGAAAGTCAATATTTCGAACAAGAAAAATAAATCAGTGGTAAAATAACATATTATTTAAAACATGCGTGGGGCAAATGACAATTTATTTAATTTAAATTACCTGTACAAATGCAAATTCAAAAAATATTAAATAGCATTGGCATTTCCTTCATACCTGGCAGTTTTGGTATTCACATATTTTATACGGTACAGGTTTATAAATTTAAATGTATTACAAGGCAATACCTATCGAAGCCACAAACCTCTACATACAAAATATTTTAAAATCAGAATTGCCAGCAGTCAATGGTAATTCTTTTGCATTTGCGTTAGATAAAGCAATGCAAATTAAAATCCAATGCAAATTAAAAAAATCATGAATGATTTAAAAAGATACCTGTAGTTGGACCGGACTGTATATGCATTACGGTTGCCATTTTAGAACTAGAATTCAGTTTCGTTACATTAACAACTGATTCGGTGCAGCAACGCATTTGTTTCATTAACTGAAAATGCTCGACAAAACCCAGTAATAAATAAATAAACTATTGAAAAAGTATGAGACAACCAACCAACAACAGTTCAAATCACAAACTTCTACAAATTTCCTAATTTCTCAAATAAAATGTTTTAATTTTCAACACAACTCACAAATAACGTGATCATTGATTGCATTAACGAACTATAAATTGTTGCAGCAATGAAAGAATAACTGCCAACAAACAACCGTGTATGAAAAGTTTCATTGCAGCTGCAACCAAATCGCCAAATATACGAAACATTTTATTGCGGCAATCAATATAAATACATTAACGAAAATGTTTCATTCTTGCAACCAACGGTTAAAAAAAATGGTTTCCCGTTACATCCCATGAAGGGATTATTAAGAGCTTCTCACAACCAGTGAGCTATGCGCGTTCTGGTTCTAAACTCACTGATTGGAACCTACAGTTTTACACCGGTTCCGAACGGTTTTTGAGAAGCTTTTTCATGGCTAAATGCTCGATAGTGTCGTCGTCACTAAGCGAGGTGACCGCCGTCGAAAGTAGTTTAAGGTGGTTGCAGTAGGGATCGAACTCACGTCCTCATGCACAAGAGCGGCGCACACTACCATTGCAATACCGACGGTCACCCAAGGGTTATTTACCCGATAAAAAACTTAACACCTCAAAATTACCCAATATTTAATAACAAATTTTCACCCTGTTGCTATTATACAGAGATGTTAACTATTGTTGATTTCAAAACCGACTGCTTTGAAAAGTGCCGCTATCTCTCTATTTGTAGCTGTCCGCTAGGCACGTGTTCCAGCCGCTTTCATAACCATCTCTTACTTTGAAGAAATTTCTTGTAACGCCATTTAGATTCAACTCGCATTTTCGGAAATATGGTAGGTTACCGAATTCGTCAACCTTCTTGTGGAGAATCGTGATGCTTTTTCTGTAGAGAGAGTTCACAATCAAAGAACTTACCTTACATTCCACTAACTTAAGAAATATATTACATTAACTGTTAACAATCAAGTGTTGGTTCGAACTAGAGATGGATACGTGCCTAATTTTCTAGGCACCACCCGACACCGTCGGTGATGCAATGGTTAGTTTGCGCGGCTCTTGTACATGAGATCCTGGGTTCGAACCCTGCTCTGACCACATAAAATTTCTTTCGGCGGGGGTCACCTCGCATAGTGACGGAGACACTATCGAGTATATAGCCATGAAAAAGCTTTTCAAAATACCGTTCGGAATCGGTGTAAAACTGTAGGTCCCAATCAGTGAGTGAAAACTGGAAAGCGCACAGCTCAGTGATTGTGAGAAGTTCTCCCCGGTCCCTTCATGGGATGTAATGGGAAACCATTTATTTTTATTTATTTACCCGACACAAGCACGAAGATGCTATTAACAAACACACACAGGCACGCACGACTAAATTTTGGAAAAGGCACGACCCGCACGAGCACGAACTAAGTAATTGCAAACACGCACGCCCACGAAATGTGTGTACAACAAAAGGAGGCGTAACAGAGACAAAATAGTTTTCATTTTTCGCAGCATACATAACTCACTATTTGTCTCACCGCACTCAATTTGCAAAAAAATTTCCAAACTTGCCTCTTTGCATTTAAATATTTTATTAACTTGCGAAGTCCTTTCCAGAGAAACAAGCCGAGGCCATATCGTCGGCGGCGGCGGCTCTGAAGTTTTTAGCCGGTCGGCGGCGGCCGTTGTGAATTTTTGCCGGCGGCGGCTCAATTTTCGGCTTGCAGTCAACAATTTTTTTGGTCGTGTAAGAACAGTGTTAGTGCGAGTGTTAATTGTAATTGTTAAATAACAAAAGAATCACAATTGCAAAAAGGCACAAATAATTACATTTCTGATTTAACAGTTAAATGTAAACTTCATTCCCTTTTTAAGTTGCAGGCGATGTTTAGCGTCATGTTCGGAGATACAACTCATATCGCGAGAGGCACAATGTTATAGGTATTTCAAATCAGTCAGTCTTGTCTTGGTTTGTTCAAATGAGAGCAATTCGAAGTTATATCAGGTGGAGGTACAAGAACGGTTGACTTAACTCTTTCATTTCGTTTTCGTATGGAACTGTGAAATTTAAATGTATTTTGTACATTTTTAGTGATTTTTGTCGTTGGTATACATTTGTATTGTATTTAACACAACTATTTTGCAACATAAATACCAAATTCGGTTGTTATTAGTTTGGTGGACGTTGTATACTGTTGCCTCAATCTGGTATTATTGAACCCATGCTTTCAACCATTAAATGTTTACTTGCAACCATACCCATGAAAATAAAAAAATGAGAGAATAAATTACTCTATCCTAAATTCCTCTCTGCCGTCTGTATCATAGAATAATACATACCATAGAAACTTTTATTCGCCCAATAAATTATACGTCATAGGTACGATGGAAAGTAAACACTGGATGGTGGAAAATATGGGTTCAATAATACCAGATAGTGGCAATAGTATACAACGATCAACAAAGGAACAACAACCGAATTTCGTGTTTTTGTGTTTAGTTGTGTTAAATACAATACACATGTTTACCAACGATAAAAGTCAACAAAAAAGTGCAAAATATATTTAAATTTTTCAGTTCTAAACCAAAACGACAGGAAAAAGTTAAGTGAACATATTTTGTAACTCCACCTGCTGTAAGTTAATTTCAAATTTAATTGCTCTCATTTCCACAAACCTACGATGAAGAATGTGAAATGAAACGTCAGATGAGAAAATGAGTTTATCTATGTATGTATTATTCTATGCTCTGTATATAATACATATTTTATTTTTTGTTTCAAATGATATTTTATGTTTACGCTTTCTTTTAACTTTTAATTTTATTTTGCTTGTTGTTTTATAAGAACTTGAGGTAATTTTTTTAAATTAGTATTAAAAAAAAGTTGTTTGTCTCCTTTTTCATTTTTTAATTTTTATTTGTAAATATATAAAATTCGAAACAAAAATCTTTATCAGAAAATGTGAGAAAAGATTTATGAAATGAAAATTTTTAACAATATAACACTTTTTTGTCAATCAATAGAAATTTTGGGAACCAATTCACTTTACCCACATATGCCAGATTTTTTGTCCCTTTTAGGATTTTAGATTTGCCCATGGAGTGTGAAAAAGCTCATTATGTCAAAATATAATCCATTTGAGGTGTATAGTTTTATAAGATATTCTCAAGGTAAGACTCAAGCTTGAATTTGCGGTATTATTTGTCTCTTGAACCTTTTACACCCCAGAATAATGATGATATATTTTATACTCCAAAACTATTGGGAAAACTGCAGCCGTTGGGACGGGATTTAAAAACAAATAAAATTAGAGAACGGCGAAATCACCCATTTTGAAAAATTATTTTAAAAACATCGCGCGAATTTATTGAAATAATTTTTCAAAATATGGTTTTTTGAACTTGTGTACCTTTGGTGTTTCCAGTGTTCATGAGACATATTGTACCGTGGTTCATATTTTGCCATGAGTATTCTCCCAAAATGTTTGGACCAAAACTTGAAACCGCCCCACAGTTGCTGAATGAAATCGTAATAATTAGACATTGGTTCAAAGGGGTTTACATAATCTTCCCAATGACAACCCTATCCGATAATAAACCACGAAGATTATTATATATATATTATATTGAAAATTGGAACGACTATATCTCGGAAACTATGTGGTTAACCCTAAAAAGATTTCCTTATTTTTTTATAAATAAAAGATAACCATACGTCTTAAAGACATATGCTAGTTTGAGGACTAATTAGTAAAGGTTCCAAAATGTTTTAAAATAAAATTTGTTTCAAATTAATAAGATTAAATCTTGCTCTATCTATAAAAATTGCTATCTAAAGAAAACCCCTCAATTTTTAAACTGCAAAACCGACGAATAGTATTCCCCTTAAAAATCATAGAAATAAATAAATGCTTATTTTTTATACGTCTCAGAGACGTACGTCATCTCACTAGGGTTAAACTGCATTTGTACTAACATTTTAAAATATCATTTAAAAATAGAAAAGATAACTTAAACTTACGCTTTAAGAAGAATATTTTCTTCGAAGCAGTGAAAATAAAATCTATAACCCTTTAAAATGGTTCTGCCTCCAATGATGAAAGGTTAAAAATGATTCCAGCATTCGGAGCCGGCCCAGTAACATGGAAAAATTTTTGCATGTTCTTTCGCATATTCTTTCTGTTTTACCAATTTCTGATAAAACGCCAGGTTTTGTTCGTTCCCGAATTCTTCGTGTTGTTCGTCAGTCAGTTTCACCTTCTTTAGGTTTGTTGAAAAAATAATCAATCGATTTTTGTGCCATTGTCACTACTTTTATATGTCTGTCATTCTCGTTTTATGCCGGAACTAGGCGTCATGTTAGACAGTCTTGTACAAATCATCATAATGAGAACAACTACCAAGTATCTCGCTACCGGTGTTCTTTACTGGTTACATTAACGCTTTTAAGTACACCTAACGAAAAAATCGGCGGCTACAAGTTAATCGGCTGATATTTTAAGCCGATTTTAGCCGATCAAATCGGCGGCGGCTTGAAGTATAAAAAAACTACCGGCGGCGGCGGCTCGACGGCTCAAATTCGCTCGGCTTGTTACTCTGGTCCTTTCTTAGAACTCCTGTGTTTGGTTTGACATTTTGGACGGCGTACCGAGGCTTGATTTGTATTGAGTGTATTTTCTTTTAAATTTGTAACGGAAGAATTCAATCGAATTGTTCTCTGTATTTTAACACGGTTGTAAAATTCACACACATGAAGAGCTGCAGCTTACACAGGAGTGCATTCAATTTGTAACATTACCAATCACGGACGTAAAGATAATCATTTACACTGACAGAATTTTTTGGTCGAGTTGTGTGCGACAAAGCGATAAGGAATAATTTTCCAATATTTAATTGCGTTTAATTTCGAAGATATTTTTCGTGCTTTTTCGTGTTTTTAGGTGCCACAGAACTCCCGACTTGCACGCACTATACACGCACGAAATACTAATTTCCTGCTCGAACACATCGTGCCCAGCTCTAGTTCCTGTTCGTCCCGAATAGAAAAAACTTCACGTTTCCCATACGATTCTACTCGTTGCAGATACACGACCTTCATTTTGTCTCTTTGATTCTCTCTATAGACCAAGTTATTTGTGCCCTGTTGTTCGATCTCGAACGAAAGCGAGTAACTTGCATTTTACTGAAATTGGGATCCTCTAAATCCAAATGTTTCGTTCGACTAACTTTATTTTTGATCGCACGTGACATGACATTCAAGATATAGAAGTTTTACGTTTTCGATCGACTTGAAATGCCAAGATTGTGGATGGCTTCCAAATTTCTTCGGAGTTGTCCATACGATTCTGCTCGTTGTCGATGCACGGACCTTCACTTTAGCTCTTTGATTGTGGCCCTTCTGAATTCTGTAGACTAAGTCGTTTATGTCCTGCTCCTCGATCGCGAACGAAAGCCAGTAACTCGAATTTGACTGAAATTGGGAGCCTCCAAATCAAAAGGATTAATTCGACTGATTTTATCTTTGATCGCAAATGAGAAATTTCGACTCGACATCGAGGAACACGCACTTATCTGTATATATTGTAGGGATCTTTCCAGTAAGTCTGCAGCTTTGGAGATAAACATTTTGTTCGTTTTGGGTTAAAGAGTAGAACAAGCTGGCCTTAATTTAAACTTTCGGAATTTGTTGCTCCATCGAAACTGGCTTTCATCTTATTACTGACCATCCTTTTTTGCTGCGAACAAATGCATTGAGATCAATAGGATTCAGATGAAGCTGCGGATTGATAATGCTGTCCTCAGTGCCATTTGGTGGTTTAGTATTGAACTCCAAGTCCAAGATAACTTCAGGTCAGTTCCTAAGAAGATGCTCGAGCTGAGTGTTCGTCAAGAGAGGCCGACCCATAGAGTAATTTACATAGAGTCTGCAACACCGTGAACCAAGAAAAGTCACTGGAAAATTTGGAGCAAGAGCCATACAGAATTGGTAGCCCATGCAGAATGAGAAAAATCTTTATTTTAATAAATTTGTGTGTTAATTGCAATCTCCATAAATAAGTTTACTCTAACACTTCATTGCATTGTGCTTTATTTCACTTGTTAGATTGAATTATCTCAAAAATACTCTCAGCTGATACTTTTGATTCAATGCATAAGGCAAATGTGTGAAAACCGCATTCAGCAATCCTACATACTTCCAGTCATCTATCGCAATTTTTCTTTCTTACTTTATTCTACATGTTTTGACAACTCTAAGGTTGATCAGCTCTGGAATTGAACCCCCCTAGACCAACCAATAAGCCAAAAAGGAATTTCGGTGTGTGCTCGTTCCCATCTTCGAGCTTTCATTGAATCTAACATGTCGTCGGACTAAGGAGGTAGTGGCGTTGTTCTTGTTTTACGAATCTCTTACGACTCGGACATTCTGAGCTCAAAATTCTTACCCTGATCCATAGAATAATAGATAAGAGTTTCCATCAGTTATTTTGCGTTCCCTTGCCATCCCTGAGGTAGTTGGAAACTTCATAGAGTTCAAGTTGCTGTTTTACATAAAACGAACAGAAATAATATGGTATCAATCAAATAATATTTAAACTTAGTTTGCTTCGTGGTTTGCTTCTAGTTGCTTATCGCTCATTCTCCCATCCACTCTGTTGTCTCTAATTTCGTTCAGCTGTGGCATGAATAACTTGGCAACCCATCCAGAATGACAAAATTGTTTATTTTAATAAATTGGTGTTTTAATTGCAACCTCTATCAATAATTGTTCTCTAACACTTCATTACATTTTTTGCTTTATTTCACTTGTTATCCCCTTTTTCCTCGATTTAATTCTCACTAAAACACTCTCAGTTGATGAGTTTTGAACTTTTAGTTCAATGCACAACATGGATTGAGCAATTCTACGTACTTCCAGTCACCTATCGCTATTTCTCTTTCTTACTTTATTATGCATGCTTTCCAAACTCTAAGGCTGATCAACTGTGGTACAGAACCCGCCTGCCCCCGCCTGCACCAAATGAAGTTCTGACAGGATACCCAAACGGTATATCCAGTTCGTTACAAAAACTTTGATCACTGCCTAGTTCATAATCACTAAGGCGTACGGTTACCTAATCTACTGATTGGAAATGTAACAGTAACATCTATTGTAATTAACTCGAATTATGCATAGATTGATACTAATGACAGCCTAAAGTAGGTTTTATGTTGGATGCGAAAAACTAGAGTGTTCAAAAAGCCGACACATATGTACATATAACTGGTTTACGGTTTATTCGAAAAATATTTTTTTCGAAAAACCTGGGTTCGGTTCCACAGAATAAAAAAACCGGTTAATTTTCGGTTTTACTTACTCTTTCGTTTCTGTTTTTTAAATTTGCATGGTTCAATTATTCAAATTTTTATCATATTTAAATTTTCTTTAAAAACACATTAGTTAATAATTTTCTTATGAACGAACTGAATTAAACTAGATTAGACTATGTTAGAATTGAATTAAATTGAATCGATTTGAATTGAATTGAATTGAATTGAATGGAATTGAATTGTATGGAATTGAATTGAATTGCATGGAATTGAATTGAATTGAATTGCATTTTATTGAATTGTGTTGAATTGAATTGAATTACATTGAATTCAATTGATTTCAAGTTGAATTGAATTGAGTTGAATTTAATTGAATTACATTTCATTGAGTTGAACTGAATTGAATTGCATTTAATTGAAATGAATTGACTTGAATTGAATGGAATTTGATTGAAATGAATTGAATTGAAATGAGTTGAATTGAATTGAATTGCATTGATTTCAATTCAAATGAATTGATTTGAAATGAGATGAATGGAATGACATTGAACTGAATTGAATTGAAGTGAATATAAGAAGAATTGAATTGAATGGAATTGTCTTCAATTGAATTGCATAGAATTGAATTGAATTGTATTGAATTGAATTGACTTGAATTAAATTGAATTGAATTGAGTTGAGTTGAATTGAATTGAAATGAGTTGAATTGAATTGCATTGAACTGAACTAAATTGAGTTGAGTTGAATCGAATTGAAATGCATTGTATTGAATTGAATTGAATTGAATTGAATTGAACTGAATTAAATTATTATGAATTGACTTGACTTGAATGGAATTGAATTGAAAGAATTGAATTGTATTGCATAGATTTGAATTTAACTGTATTGAATTTATTTGGATTTAATTGAATTGAGTGGAATTGAATTGAATTGAATATTCTCATTCTTGTGTAAACCTCAAAAGTTCATAGCTGTTTTTAATTTTAACGTATAATTTTTAAATTAAAAGATAAATCGTATTCCAATTCGGAATGCGCGTTTAATATAAAATTGATAAGTTTCAAATTCACATTAAACTCATTTAAATTTGGAAATCTTATTTGAATTTGATAGAAATTTTCAAGTTTAACAATTAATTTATGTAGTATTTTAAATTAATTGTTCTTCAAATTATAAAATTATTTTGAAATTAAAAAAAATGTTTAAAATCTTATAATAGCTATAAAATAGCTATCGTGGTACTTAAAAAATGCATTAATAAAAGAAATGCATTAATATTTGAAAACCATACCTCTTTTAGTCAAATTTTTACATTTTTGGAAGGATATTTAACATAAGTTGAGTAAAAACCGGTTAACCGATTAACTGACGTCAAATAACCGGCACACGGTTAATTGCAAAAATACCTGATAACAGGTATCGGTTTTGAACACTCTAGAAAATACGCATTCCCTTTTATTTGTATCAGATTTATGTCCAACCAAAGAGTAACATACAACAGCAACTCGAACTCGATGAAATTTCGTCCTAAATTCACAATATGCGAGTATTGTGTTATTTTAACACAACTGAGTACAGACAATTTTTCCCACACTTATCGAGTGTCTTTCCCGTGATAATAATGTAATAATAATGATAATAATTGAAGTCCTTTCAACACAAACTCCAGTAAACGCTCAAAGGGGGCGACTGCAGCGTTACAGAGCAGATATGACAAAGCCTTGAACTGCCTCAGACCGTCCTCTATACTGAATGCAGTTTTCACCTTATCTTTTTCGGAGTCATGGTGTAGGGTGAAACGTAATTCGAGTAAGTCGAGTCTGACATTCATATTCTTTCCCAATTTTCCATTGATATGTTAGTAACATTACATACGTGCGTTTAATGGAGGGAGTACAACCCTTAATATTCAGCAAATTCTAGTAGTCTCTCATTGCAAGGGGAAATTAGCAATGCCATTCTTGACTCTCTCTCTCTCTTTCTCTCTGACACACTAACTGCTAAAGCAAAGTCCTTATACACAGGACATAAATTGTCAATGCCAAGTGAGAGCTCGGAAGACCGAGAGAGTATAGTAACTGGTCGATTTCTGGTAAATACGACTGTATCAAAATATTAAAATGCAATTCCAAAGTAACATTTATAAATGACCATAAGCTCAGGGGAAATTGATGTACAGGAGTTGCTAAACAAGTGTGTGGTCAGGAAAACGGACATTTACCACTATGACCGCGAAATCTAATCGAGCGTACGAAGAAGTCTCAACACGTTAACGCATTTCCATCTGATATTAAGACAAATTGTCGCTCCACACTTCGGCCCGAAGGTGTTTGGTTAACATTAAAGGATAAGGTTAAAATTACATGCCGCAAGTACGCAACGTTACTGCAATCCTTCTTGAGCCAACAAACAACAACTCGTGGGCGAAAACTACTTGAAAATCAGGTGTTGAGTATGTTCTTGAGAGAAGTGGCCTTAAGAATAACAACACCGCCGGCTTCACGGTGAATAAATAAATAGTGAATGAAAGACACAATTGCATCAAGAGCACTTTTGTGACGCATTACAGGAATGTATACCCGGTTACGGTTGACACCCCACCCAATCCCATGTAATGAGTGTCATTTGCATTGTTAGGTGTTTGTGTGGGTAAGGTCATGTAGACTGGAGCCCTAGGATATGAGCAACATATCATTGTAGCGAAGTGAAGTAAAATGATAGATATGTATGTGTTCATAGACACTTGATGGATTAACCACATATGAGTTCATGCAAAGTATGAAATGAAGATAATCTCTCTGAATATATGAAATCACAATTTGATGAAGTTCCAAACTAGTATGTTTGATCCAAGGGGAATGGCTCCTAAAGATAAAAACAAAATTAATTAAACTGCTGTTTTTTTTCTAGGTCCGATACAGCTTCTGAGAATTGGTTGAATTTAATTAAGGTGATGTATGTATGTTCTATGAAGTACAACATGCTCTACATAAATGACAAAAGCACCGGTTCTAAGTAATTTTCGGGGAACCATAAATCGTTCTAAAACCATGACTTCTGCGTATTGTATCCGTTATGGACAAAGGCAAATAGTGGTATCAGATTAAAATCTGGAATATATATCTTTATGCATATTCATTGATTGCAAATACTGGATGGAATTGTGCGATAATAAAACACCAAGGCTTTAATTCGGTGTACAGATTTTAAATAAATTCAAAAAATGCTTTAACAAAATAAAACATCCATTGGTACGAAATTTGACTATTATGAGGGAAAACAGTTTGCCCACAGAATAATAAAAAGTAGGCATGTGCGATTAATTGATTAATTAGACAATCTGATTAATCGCCTCCATGATTAATCGAATAATTGGTTAATCATACATTTGGACTAATCGTATTTACGATTAATTGATTAATCTTCATTTTGATTAATCAGTGTTCATGATTAATTGAATAATCTATAAATTGATTACATACAGGGAGTTTTTTAATTTACATTGGCTTTTAATTTGCATTACTTTATCGTATGCAAATGCAAAATATTACCATTGTTCGCAATGGCAATTAAAAAATGTCGAATTTGCATTTGCTCAGGCAATAAAAATGCAGGTTGTGGAATTGGATGCCAATTTGTACTGAAATATGGGAATGCTTTAATGCTTTTAATATGGGAATGCTGTTTCTGGCATTAATAGGTGTTGCCTCATACTACTTTCAAATTCATAACCCAGTAATGTATAAAATATTTGAAAACCAAAAGTGCCAGATATGAAGGAAATGCTTTGAAAATAAGTACAATTGCCAATAGTATTGCAATTTTTTTGGATTTTGCATTTCGAAAGGTAATTCAAATTAAACTACAAATTATAATTGTCATATAATTAATTTGATTGATTATCAAAAATTTGAATAATTGAGCAATTCATGTTTTTAGATTTCTTTCAGTTTGCATTTTTTCATGTTTTTTGTTTGTTTGTATAGTACGTATTTGTATGTTTTCCAAAAATTATTTGAATGATGAATAAATTATTCAAATATGATTAATCGGTATTCAAATTAATTGATTAATCATAGTTTTGATTACTCAGAATGTTTGATTATTAAATTAACTGATTAATCACGGTGTAATAACCCGATTAATCAACATGTTAATCAATCGATTAATCGCATATTCAAAATTCAAGTGTAATACAGGGTGTCTGGTGGCAAATTTATATTTTTAAATACGATTATTTCAAAAGGTAGTAATCGGTGCGGAGGGAGGGTGGCGCCGTTGGAATTATCGATTGTGCGGACTTGTCAGTCACGATGTCGCAGTGGTCGAGTGAGCATCGTGCGTTCGCTGTGGTGACATTTTTTAAGAGTAATGATTCTTACGTAATTGCTGGTCGACAATTTTGTTGAAAGTTCGGTATTCGGCGAATAAGTGATGGACCGATTCGTGGGTGTAGAGATTCCGCGTAACTGCTTCGGTTATGAATGTCCCACGGCTAGGGTCGTCGATCTTCAAGGACTCCCGAAAACATTGAACTGTTTGAAAGCAGTTTACGTGAAAATCCGCGACTTTCAATACGGAAAAGAGCAGTCTCACTGGGACATCCAAGAGTAATAATTCATGAAATTTTAAAAAAGGATCTGAAGTTTCATCCTTTTAAAACTCAAATCATTCAAGAACTAAAAGAAAGTAACTTTGATTTACGCAAAAATTTTTGTGAAACGATGTTGCGGCGTTTTGGCTCTGTAAATCCCATTTTTTGAAGAGACGAGCCTCATTTTCACTTAAACGGCCACGTCAACAAGCAAAACTGCCTTTACTGGTCTCCAAGAACCTGCAACCCTCGATTGAAACATCAAAAACCATTGCATTGCCCAAGCGTAACTGTTTGGTGTGCCTTATCCACACATGAGATAATTGG
This sequence comes from Phaonia tiefii, assembly GCA_963931995.1. NCBI lineage: Eukaryota > Metazoa > Arthropoda > Insecta > Diptera > Muscidae > Phaonia > Phaonia tiefii. The sequence continues at coordinate 189,279,453 of OZ008370.1, read as the reverse complement.
ACCATTTTTTTCGAAAATTCTCGAGGCCAGGCGAGAAAATATCTACGGTCATCTAGATGACATACTCTTTAAAAAATAAAATCCGCATTTCCATTCTATCGTTCAATGCTCTTAATAAAACTTTGTATCAATTATTATGTTTTTTATTTAAGTTTGAAAATATAAATCTGCTACCAGACACCCTGTACAAACTTCTTAAAGTTTGAATACAATCTTGTTAAAAGTCGAGCAGAACAGGTTGTGAAGAGTTGTATTTATACTTTAACACTCACTCGTACACAGAGTTTGTCACTTTTATACACGTAATTCTTACGACAGTGAAAATTTCACAAGAACTGAATACGGGGCTTTAATACAAAGTACAATTCACGTAAAACACTACAGCCATTAAATCAGTGCTTAAGCTCTGTATTCAGATCTTGTGAAATTATCGTAAGAAATGTTGTCATTTACCTCTAAACGAAAAATTTTATTGCGGAGAGTTACCAGCTATCGTTTACTTACCTTGCCAATATTTCAGTTAAAATTCCTCTTTGCACTCCATTTTGTTCTTAATGCAGGTGGTGTTACTTTTAGTTGTTAAAATTATCGATATGTCAAAATTCCGGTCGAAATGTCTTTGGTGTAACAACTCCGTAATTGATTTTGCCTACGAAATTTTCACAAAAAGCCGAGTACCAAGCGAAATGTTCGCTACCGGTGTACCGGGCTGTACTGGGATACCTCAGTGATGTTTCATCAGGATACGATAGGACCAAGAATTCTGCCCCATAAAGTAAGACAGGTTGTCTGATATAGTTGAATCTTCGTTTGTCGGTAAATGAATACGTCTACAACCTAAATTATCATCCAATCGGGTGGATATTCTGCGTACTAAACAATTAGTTTTGTCTTGTCCTCGTTTACTGCCGAACCCACTTTTGCTGATTCATTCTAAATTCTCGAAAATGCTGCATTAACTTCTCGCAGATTTCGCCCAATGATTTCTATATCATCAGCATACGAGATGAATTTTGCTGCTAATAGTTTTATTTGTGTTGACTGAAGCTTTTCTCACTATGATCTCAATTAATATGTTCAAGAGATCGCTTGATAGGGTGTCTTCCTGCTTGAGGCTTCGTCTCGTACTAAATAGTTCGGAGAGATCTATACCCATCTCTACTGAGGATTCAGTGTCAGCCAGTGCCATTCTACAAAGGCGTGCCAGCTTCGCAGGAGTACCAAACTCCGACATAGCTTGGCACAGTTTTCTCCGTGTCGGGCAGTGGAAGGCAGAAGGTGGTAGGTGTTGATTTGTATGTCGTGGCGTTTCTCCAGGATTTGTCATAATGCGAATACAAGGTCGAATGTTGGCTTTCCAGACCTAAATTCACGCTGATAAGGTCCGATCAAGTCTGTAACAAACGGCTTTAGTCTATCGCTCATTATCCTCGCGGGAGGACGTTGAATACGATGGATAAAATGCTTAATCCACGATAGTTTGTACATATATTCATATATCCACGATGTACATATATCCACGATAGGTTGTACATACATATATAGGAGAGAGAGCCTAAACAAAAACAAAATGCCTGTTGTTGTTGCCCAGAATTGTTTTTGTATCTGCTGCGACTACTTGGTAAGTTTACTATGGCTCCAATCGTTAGCATGCAGTCGTCTAGATAGATTTTGCATATGAGCTGATGCATGCACCTTTCCGTATCATATCCGCCAACCTTAAACAGCTCAACCGGTAGTTCATCAGCACCAGCAGATTTGTTGTTCTTAAGCGGGGAAAGTGCAGTTCTAACTTATCTTTGGCTAGGAGGCAGCAGTCGATGCCATCGCCCTGTATGTGCTCAACACCATCATCTATACTGAAGTCTCCTGGGACAAGTAAAGCAGAGAAGTGAGTTATCCATATTCTCAATATACACTGTACATCTTTGAGAAGATTCCCGTCCTCCTCCCTTCAAAAGGCGGTTCATAATCCATGGCCGTCGGTCCCGCTTTGTACCTTTCGCTAGATATTACGGGCCTCATTCTTCCTTCTGTAATATACAATTTGTGCACTCTCACAACCGTTTTACCCTAAACGGGTTTCCTCTCTCCTCTTCTGCTTATACCGCACCGTCGCGGCTCGCGTTGTAACTGACTGAAACATTGCCTTACGTGCCGCGTTCTTTTCAGCACTTGCCATGTGATACTCTTCATCGTACCATGGTTTGTTGGTTCAGCCGTTTTCCATAACTGAGTACGGTCTCTGCAGCAGTTTGGTTTCATACGACTTTCGCCCTGCTTAACCCAGTGCGAACCTTTGCTGCAGCCAGATAATGATCCGAATCGATATTAGCTACTCGAATCACATGAGCGCCCATTACACTAGTAAAGTGTCTTCCATTCAATTACCATGTGATCAATCTGGGTTTCCGTCTGTCGATCAAGGGATATCCAAGTAGCCTTATGGAAGTCCTATTGTTGGAATCTCGTACTACTGACAGCCATGTTCTCCGTCGAAGCAAAATCTAACAGACTGAATTTACCGATGGTTGGCTCAAAGATATCTTCCCTGCTAACATTAGCATTGAAATCACCTAGATCAATCTTAATTTCATGGCAAGGTCAGCGGTCGTATGTTCCCTCTAGGCGCTCATAGACCATGTCCTTGGTGTCATCGTCCCCTTCCCCCGTCGAGTCATATACGCAAATTAGCGATACGTTAAAGTATTCCGCCCCTATAAGGATGGTGGCCATACGTTCAGTCTTAGACTATCAGTGCAAATGGAACGATTTGCGGAGAGATAAATGAAATGAAATAAATCGAACGATCATTCTGCTTTCGATTTACAATATTAGTTTTGGAAAATGAAGTGGGAGAATCCAAAAACATATATTTGAAAAGTGATAAGCAAATCTATTGTAGGTAAATGATAAAGAAAAGATACAAAATATAGTTCTGAAACAAAATTAATAGTTCTTTATAATTTGTTTTTGTATGGACTTCCATAAATTATTCATAATTTATATTATGTGCGCGGCTCTTGTACATGAGATCCTGGGTTCGAACCCTGCTCTGACCACCTTTCAAAAAAAAAAATTTTTCTTTCGGCGGCGGTCACCTCGCATAGTGACGGCGACACTATCGAGTATATATCCATGAAAAAGCTTCTCAAAATACCGTTCGGAATCGGTGTATAACTGTAGGTCCCAACCAGTGAGTGAAAACTGGAAAGCGCACAGCTCAGTGATTGTGAGAAGCTCTCCCCCGTCCCTTCATGGGATGTAATGGAAACCATTTATTTATTTTATTTATAATGTATCTGGACGATGTGAAGTTGTACTGTTCTCTGGGTACTTTTTACTGCATTAGTATTTGGAGAGGTCAGTTTATTGATGCCAATGCAATCATAAGTTGTTGAACTTAAACAAATGCAAGGATGTATAAGGAAGCGGTTTCATACATTAAAGGTGATTGTTTTTTGGAAAGTGTGTCTTCGATTTGGGACTTACGGGTTAGCTTGTATACAACATAGATTCACGTATCAGTAAGGCGTCAAGTCTATAAGGTTTTATAAATCGCCGGTCTAGATAATTTAATGATAGTTATTTGGCGGAAGGATTATATACTAGCCACGTTAGAGTTCAACAGTTTACTCCCGAACTATGTATATATGTATACTCGTATCATATTGATAGGATCGAGTATGTGCAGAAAAATCTTTTGCTATATGTTTTGATGAATCCTGATTGGAGTTCGGACACTAATGTGTATTCTTATGTAAACGCCTTGCATTGATTGATTTTCCGACCCTTGACCGTAGAAAGAGTATGTTGGGTATTTGCTTTATAGGGAGGACAATAAATGGACAAATGAATTCACAGCTTTTGAACTCTAAACTCTATTTAAATGCTTCCAATCGTGCTTTAAGACAATTTGTTCCTTTAAATTTACCCTCTGTTTAATACAATTATGAGGCCTTAAATCCCCTATATAACCTTAGTTCGAACTTTAGTTAATTTTACGTTTTGGTTTTAATATCTGCCTCCATCGGAGTGATAAAATATTCTGAAATTTCCTTTGAGTTGAGAACTGTTGGATCGTGCCCTCGAATCTCGCATGGGATTTCTCTTGGTTTCGTATTTTACGATACTTGTACCAGTCCCCATCCATTTCTGTATGAAGGAATTCACATCAGCTTATGTTGTATCTGTTTCTGACAGCATAGGTGCTGTTCATTTCATTCATTACAATATCAATGTTGCATCAGCTCCTGTTTCGTCCATTCCTGCCATCATCGTTCCAGTTATATTTTATCCAGGGATTTCGACCTCCTATCTGCAAATATGATACAGGATAGAATGTGGAGGAGAATGAGCGATTAACGAAATGAAAAAATTGACTTTACATTTCTTTCTATTGCCACACGCAAAGAAAAAACTCGTTCCTCCCAAACGAAATCTAAGATAACTGAAGTTCGTTTGGGGACTGCAGTTGGGAGAAACGAACTTCTGTTAAGCCATACATGTCATTTCGTTTAGGAGAACTGAAAAATGTTTGCAGTAAACAAGTTATGAAAAATTAAAGCTGAAAAATCGTTTGTGATAAACGAAAAACGTTTCCACCAACTGTTCTTTCAGTTACAGCAACCGAGTTGTAGTTACAGCAACCGAGTTGTAGTTACTTTACTCAGTACAACATTACTTGTACATTAAAATTTAGATTTATGGTTTCCATAAGCTCTTTTTTGGGTAAATTTCCAACTTTTATGATTTTTGTTTTACCCATAAAGTTTGTTTTAAAAAAGTTGGAATTTTTGTCTATCTTTTCAGTGTCTACTAACACGTCTGCCTCGCCTTGCATTCAAATAACAACTAAAAGCGCAGCAAACTACAAAGCGTCAGTTGTCCATCCAAGATATATTGACAAGGCAAAAGCCTTTTATGTGTATGCGTAAGTGTGTATGTCAAACGAGAGGACTGAATGAGAGTGGGCTGAATGTGAATGAGAGAAATTTACGTTCTTCGTAATCTGTGCTCTCATTAGAAAAATGGCTAGTTTCAGTTATCGCAAACGGTTTTTAACTTGCGACAAATGTAATTTTGTACGCGTTTAATGCAAACGAGATCTCGTTTGCAACAACATGATACACATTTGCGATATATGAGTTTATTTGGGAGAACTACATGAACGGTTGCGATTAATAAATTAATACAAATCAATCAAAGTTTTGTTGTGGCAACCGAGCAATAAACCTTTTTTTTCTTTGCGTGTAGAGTTTGCACGTGCTCCTTGTTAGTCAGTTCCAGCCAGCATAGTTCCAATTATGTTTTCTCTGTTTCTGCCATCATATCAATACAATTATTGACTTGCCCTCGACGAATTCAAATAAGCGTGATTGATCGTCCAATATTGCACCAGAGTCTAAACGACCCAAGGAAGGGTCGCGAACTGTAGCACGTTTAGTAAAGTGCTCAACGTCCATCTATGTCGGTCAGCGACAGAGGAAATTTAGTGGCATCCATATTCAGAAAAAGATAAATGGGCGTTTGGGTTTTCATACGCATAAACTGGTAGAGATAATGCCAATTCATGCTCAACAAAACTGAAAACGTAATTTTGTGCGGTTTCAGTAAAATCCAACTTAGAGTACACAAAGGCGAATTCCAGAAATAGGTACACTGGATGTTATGGGTCTAACTGTGTTTTCCTCTATGAATTGTATTTGGGATAACAGTTTCTTATAGGATAGCATCCACTCCATGTATTTATAAATGTTGCAGCCACAGCTACTACAGATAAATCTCTACCACTCTAAAGGTCTGCTAATGCTACTACGAGTCATAAGTTTGTCATTGACATGACTTAAGGCATTTCAAATTTTTATTTGAGATTTTTGATTTTTGTAACAATATGGGCTGGCGCAAAGAATTAACAAAGTAAGTGACAGAATTGTTAACCTTCTGTACTGACAATGATGTACGGCCCACATTTACTCCATCCAAACTCCCTTTCTAATCTTTACCATCTATGAAAACATAATGACCGTGATACTACATGCGTCTCGGTGCAACTCTACATTGTTCTTTTCAGTGACGCCACTAATGTTGCGGCAACTAATGTCTGTTAGAATGACTTGTTTTTTGTTTTATTTCAACTTATAAAATCTTGACAAGGCGTAAATTGCTGCCTGTTTCGATTGGAGTATAGTTTGTTCTTAATACATATGTATATACTTACGTGGACTTGGCATAGAGTAAAGGAGGCGATGCTGAATCTCTAACCGATCGATATACACATTAAATGCACCGCGGCGAAAGTGGCCCTTCGGCTAAGGGAATTGGGAATGCCTGTCAATACAGCCAATGCCTGGCATGGCTCAGTTCGGGTCAGCAGCGTGGGTACTTTCGAAAATATGAACATCCCAACAGACTAAATGGCTCCGAGAATAATTCAAGACAAACAATTTAAGGTAATTATACCTAGCCGTGAAGACTGGGCGGCAAAAACGTTACTAAGGCCGGTGAAATCTCAATCTTCATGGATGGATCTAAAGTGGAAACAGACACGGGATCGGGTATATACTCCGAACCCTTAATCTCAAGATTTCCACCAATCTTCCGAACAAATGTACGGTCTTTCAGGCAGAGGTGTATGCCATTAACGTTGCCGCAAAACAGATTTTGGAATGGGATTTATCTCCAGCGAAACTCAAAATCTATGTCGACAGCAGGGCAGTCCTCAAGGCCTTAGACTCAAGAATTATCAAATCACGTTGCACGATGGACTGCTTCTTATCCCTAACCCAAATTTAGTCGCACAAAATCACGATCTGCTGGGTACCGGGACATAGCAACATTCACGGTAACGAAATAGCAGACAAAAGCGTAAGAACGGGCTCCTGTGCGCGAGAAGAAGCTGCGACCCTGGACGTGAATATTCCGTTCGTGGAACTGACGAACCAAATCGACGAACTGGGAGCAGCATTAACCAAGTCGAAATGGAATCGGTACAGAATCGGTAGGGTAGCTCGATCTCTTTGTCCGGCCATTGATGAACACCGTACCAAAGGGCTGCTCTCCCTTGGAAATATCACACTCAGCACTCTCATAGTAGTCATAACTGGACACTACGTGATAGGCCACATGGGTGCACGCATGAAACTTCCATATGAAGACTTCTGCAGAAGCTGTTTAGATAAAGAAGAGGAGGAGTCAGTGCAGCGCTTGCTTTGTTCAGGTAGACGACTGCAAGATTGTCGTCTAGCCTTGCTGGGGGGCAGGCTCTTAGAAAGCCTCAATGACCTAGAAGACGCTCCAATTAAACCCCTCGTCAAATTCATAGAGAAATCTCGCTGGTTCAGCAGAGCACAAGAAGGCAACAGCAAAACTTCTGCTCTAGACTCTTTCCTTTAGCTTACCATCCCTCCCGCAATCTTCCTCTTCTCTACAACAATTCCTCTATCCTTTCAACTCTATGAAAGGGAACAACAATGATCCCAATTTACAGCATCGGGTGAACTCGTTGTACATATATTTTTAACACAAATTGACTGGCTTCCCTTTCAACCTAACCTAACCTAAAGACACCTAGAGTAACCACTTCCCTCATAAATTTACGAGATTAGGCTTGGTTGCATATGGGCGTTGTATGTTGAAAGGTATTGCTTTAATAATAGCCGATAGAGGCAATGGTTCAAAACAACAAACAAAGGAAACAACAACGGCATTTCGTTTTGTGTGTTAACATTTTTCTGTTAAATACAACACAAATGTATGAAGGCCCTGTCCGTTGAAACCATTTATTTTGTCTTCTCCTCATTTACTTTCAGACCGACTTTTGCTGACTCCGTTTCAATTCTCGAAAACACCGCAGTAACTTCACTCATTGTGCGCCCAATGATATTTATTAGTGATGCACAGAATCGGGGAACCTGTCCATATACCCGGTTCTTCTCGGAACCGAACTAGACAGAAAATGTGTATTTTTATCAAATAATAAGATATTTCACTTAAGACTCTCTGGGTCAGCAATTTGCTGAGAACCGGAACCGGTACAAATACCAGGTTCTTCTCGGAACTGGACTCGACAGAACCGGATCTCTATCATCAGTATACGCGAGCAGCATGTGACTTTTGCTGCTGATGGTTTTATTCATGTTGACTGCAGCTTTTCTCATAATGATCTCCATTAAGATGTTAAATAGATCGAACGATAGGGTGTCGCCTTGCCTGAGGCCTCGCTTGGTTTCGAAAGGTTGGTAAGATCCTTACCAACTTTCACTGTGGATTTGGTGTTCGTCAAGGTCATCATGCAAAGGCGTATGGGGTTTGCAGTAATGCCAAGCTCAGGCATTGCTTCGTACAGCTTCTTCCGTATCGGGCCATATAATCGAAATATGATGATTGGTGTCGATTTGTTTTTCGTGGGTCTTCTCTAGGATTTGGCGAAGCGTGATTTGTGTTGTCGATTTTCCAGGCCTAACTAAAGCCACACTGGTATGGTCTAATCAGGCCAGCGATAGTTGGTTTTAGTCTTTCGCACATTATACTTGATAGAACTTTATAAGCTATGGATACAAGACTTGGGGTCACTATTTTTAAATATAGGGCATAGTACACTGACACTCCAATCGCCGGGAATACATTCATCTAACCAAATTTTGCTAATGAACTGACGCATGCACCTTATCACCTCATCGTCATCAACCTTAAACAGCTCCGCCGGTAATACATCTGCTCCTGCGGCTTTGTTGTTATTAAGCCGTCTTGGTTAGGACGAGGGCAATCGACGTTGTCGTTTAAATTTTGATCGATTGTCTCGTCGTCATTGTATATCTCAGGTAACAGTAGCGAGGATAAATGATCTCACCATATTCCCAAAATGTTCCGCACATCTGTGATGAGATTTCTGTCCGTGTCTTCACAGAAGGGGGCCCAAACCATGTCCATTAGACCCGTTTTTTGACTTTTGGTAGAATTTTCGGGCTTCTTTCGTCCTTCTGTATGTCGCAATTTTCCCACTCTCGCGCCTAAAGAGACAGTTTACCTCCTTCTTTTTTCCATATGTCGCTCAGTCCCAGCTCGCGTTGCAATTGAATGAAGCATTGCCTTCCGATGTCTAGCTTTCTTTGATTCTGGTTTCGTACGAATTTTCACTTTCAACTTAGTTTGCTGCGTGGTTTGCTTCTAGTTGCTTTTCGCTCATTCTCCTATCTACTCTGTTGGGTATCAGATTTCAACTACAATGACGATCAGCTGTGGCATGGATACTCCCTGTTTTCTTTCTAGTTGCTTATAATTCATTCTCCCATAGACTCTGTACTCTATAAAAATCCTGCCTAAACTCAGTGAAGTGACAAATTACGTTCTAGAGTAGAGTAATAGATAGAAATTTACATCAGCTATTTTGCAATCCCTTGCGGTCGCCGAATGCCGTAATGTCTCAAAAAATCCCGGAATTGGAAATATGAAAATCACGAATCCCGGGATTTACAAAACCTTGTCCCAATTTGTATCACTATTACCAAACTTTTGGTTGGTTTCTCGTTAGGGAGAGCTCCTCACAAACCAGTGAGCCGTGCGCGTTCTGGTTTACACTCACTGATTGGGACCTACGGTTGTGAACGGTATTTTGAGAAGCTGTTTCATGGCTAAATACTACATACTCGTCACCAAGAGAGGTGACCGCCGTCGAAAGATATTTAAGGTGGTCGGAGCCGCGCTCTCATGCACAAGACCCGCGCACACTACCATTGCACCACCGACGGCCACACGAAACATTTACCAAATTTTATGATGTATGAATAGGAAAACTGCAAACGAAACACTCTAATGTTCATTTCAACCCGATGCTTTGGGTCATAGATTACAAATGTCTTCTTCGTTGTCATGTGTCGGGAATGTCGGTTGGTTGGGTTAGTGTGAGATGGGAATGTGACTACACAAGTAACGGCATTCTGTTAGGCGTTGATGTCATCAACATCCCACTTTGCTGATGCTGTTGCAAGTGATGTTACTGCTGCATCTGGTCTTGTTTTACCTGCAGTTTGTTACCACTTTAACTTCTTGTACAATTTTATTTGAGTTCGCTTGATTTGCGGTGCGAGCTGAGTGTGGCAACCACTAGATGTCTAAGTGTGCCTTTGGCGCTGTTCTTACAGCTGCAACCTATTATTGTTGTAACAATTGCTTGTGTTGCTGGCACTGTTGTTACTGTGTTCTTGGAAAGGATGTTGTAAATTTAGATGTAACAATTGTTATTTTCGTCTTCTTTTACACTTGGCGTTACTTGCTTCATAGCAGTGGTTGCACTGTGGCCCTTCAATGTCATTGTTAGATGGGTGGTATAGAAGGATTCGCTGATATAGGTACGCGTACATACGTCTATTTAAATTGTCTTACTTTCTCAGTCTGTTGAACCTTAGGCTGAATTCTAAGACATAAATTCTCCTTCATTCTACACCTGTTTCAAGGATAAAAATGCAAGGGACATCCTTTGCCATCCTTGTGTTGATTATTACAGCACATTTGGTGGAAGATGTCGACTGCAATTCACTATTATGTGATTTAGTTACATGAAAACGACGTCGACGCATGAGATGGAAATTGTAACTGAAATCAATGTTGTCACTGTAATCTGAGTAATTAATTTGATTAATTTGTCTTGTATTTGATTGTCCTAGGAATGAACACATTTAAGAAACGAATTCATCACCGTCACCCTTTATCGACCTAAGGTCACACGATGGAATTTCTCAGCTATTGGCAATAATGAGGACTGTCATTAAAAATCTTGTTATAATCTTTGAAATAAACTTATTCTACGAAAAGTATTTACAAATACAGTTTTTTACAAATAGGATCTCAGTGATTAACTAATACTCTATACGATATAATAAAAAAGAACTGTAGGAATATCATTAATTCTGTAGCTTCAAAATTGCCATGAAATATTTCTTTTAGAAAAAAATATTTTTAGGCAACACAAACAAGAAGAGAAGAAAAAACCTTCTCAATTTGGCAACCCTGGAAGAAGTGAACAAAAAACGAGTGAAGCGCCTCGTTTCTCTGCTCTCTCTCTTCCTCTCTTCGTTGTATATTTCAGTACACGAGCAGTATTTTGAAGATGTTACAGTATCTAACTATAGAAATTCCAACCATGTTTAAATAAAATTACATAAAGTATGTAAAAACTATGAAATAATCAAGTTATGACGCGAGAGAGAAATGCGTTTGATTGAATCTCGTCGACTTTTCTGTTCTCTTCTACGAGGGTTACCAAATTGCGCCGGTATTTTCTTCTCTACTTGTGCATCCTCTTTGAGAAACATGTACAAATATGCATTTCAATTGACACTGATTGAAAATTATTATTATCAAATACCTGCCTTTCTTCTTTCCAGATTTCTCACCACTCTCCACCATAGAGCAAATTGGAATAAAGAATATTATTCGCTCAATAATTTTAACTTCATAGGTTTGGTTGCATGTAAACGTTCGATGTTTCAAGGCATAGTATCAATAAAACCAGATAGACGCAATAGTACACAACCTCCAACAACAACCGCATTTCGTGTTTATGTGGCAAAATACTTATAGTTGTGTTAAATACATTACACATATGTACTATATACCAACGATAAAAGTAAACAACAAAGTGTCAACAAAAATTTGACAGGTTTATACCAATACGACATGAAAAAGTTTGTCGAAAAAATTAAAAAATAATATCACGAATACGATTTCCAGATAAATCCCTTCCAAGTTCAATCTGCAGCTACCAGCAAATGTTATTATATACACGACAATAAATTGAATAATTTAATCACTGCACCCACATGCCTGAACGAAAACATTTCTGTTTCTGTTTTGTGTCACGCCTTTTTAACCACCAAGCCCCGTATTCAGTTCTTGCGAAATTTTCGTAATAAATTTTGTCATTTATCTCCAAACGGAAATTTGTGTTGCAGAAATTTATCATTTCCTTGGAAATATTTCATATATTCGCACTCCATTTTATTGTTAACCCGCATATGGTGTAGTATTCCGGTTCCAAAAAATAATCAAACAATTGTTTTCTTACGAAATAATTGTAATTGATCCTGCTTACGAATTTTTCGTGAAGAGTTGAGAACTAAGAAAATGAAATGTGTGCAAAATTTTCGGTCCCGAAATTTTCGATATTTTTTATACACGTACTTCTTGTGCTCGTAGGTGGTGCAATGGGTAGCGTGCGCGGCTCTTGTATATGAGATCCTGGGTGCAATCCCTGCTCTGACCACCATACAAATTTCTTACGGCGGCGGTCACCTCGCATAGTGACGGCGACACTATCGAGTATTTAGCCATGAAAAAGTTTCTCAAAATACCGTTCGGAATCTGTGTAAAAACTGTAGATTCTAATCAGTGAGTGTAAAACTAGAAAGCGCACATCTCACTGATTGTAAGAAGCTCTACTCAATCCCTTCATGGGATGTTATGGGACACCATTCTTATGGGAATGACAATTTCATTAGAACTGCATACGGGGCTTCACAATTTGAATTGCGATACCTGCGTCGGAATGTCGACGTTCTGTCTAAACTGCTTATACCATGTTTCGTTTGCCCATTAAGCGTTCGTTCGAGAGTCACACCCTCATTATGAAATCCATCACGTGTAACAAAAGCCGTAGATTTATTTATACATAGATTTGTCAACTCCCTCATCGGTTAAATGATTGAAGGGAACCGAACTTGTGGAAGTTCAGTTCTGTCGCTGAGGTTTGACAAACACAGCTTAAATTGTTATTGTGAATGTTCAAAATATGTAAATATATGAACATCGTGAATGCACAAAACTAAAAATTGAGGATTATGTTCGCTGTTGCTGACAGAAGTTCGTTTCTCATTGAAGAAGCGCAAAGAGAAACATCAGATGAGGCGGATAATTTTTTCAGCACGTTGCTCATACGATATTCGCCGTTGCTTACTAATGCGTGTTTTTTTAGCTGCATGAGAACTATCGTTATCGATAACTATGGCTTCACAGCTGTGAATGTGAAATTGTGTTGACATTTCTCTTTTGTAAGGTTGGGCAAGTCATCATGAATCGTTTAACGCTGCAACCACGCTTCCAAATTGTGGAAATTTACATTGAAAAAAAATAAATCTATTCGCGAAGTTCATAGAGCACTTCGTCCATTTTACGGTCAACGTAATCGGCCTAGTGAGCAAGCAATTCGCGCAGTTATGGATTTTCGCACTAATTATACTCTTCTCGATTCAAAAGCGCCAACCAACAAGGCAATGAAATGTGCGTACCGAAGAGAATATTGCTGCTGTAGCGCGAAGAATTTAAGAAGACGCCAAAATGTTCTCTCATGATTCCCAAAATATTTCGTGTCTGCCCTGAAATAATAACGCTTCGTCGCATGGATGAAATATTTTGTTAATGTTTTTACGTTACTACAATGAAATGTCAACGAAAAATTTCATACATGATTTCTTTGACAATTCGTTAATTTCGTAGCTGCAACGATTTAGTTTACGTTCCTGCAACAATTTGATTTAATCTGAATTTTGTAGAAAAATGGGTTAAAATTAAAAAAAAAGTAAGTGCATGAGATTTTAACTATAGATATTTGGTTTATCTCCCACTTTTTATAGTTAATTTTTATTATTTATTTGGATTGCCAACATTTATATTTGACGAAACAATTTCGTTATTGCAACGAAACTAATTTTTATGAAGATAAAAAGAGAAAGGCAGTCGAAAAAATTGAGCGAGCGTAAAAAAGACGCCAGCGAAAGAAGATGTTGAGCGTGAGTGGTGAGTGACGTACACGTCTTAAATCAGTTCATTTGCAACAACCGAATGTGGAGACATATTTCTCCGCCGGAGTAATTTAAATAAATTTGTTAAACCAGACTAATTAGTTCTACTTAGTATTAATCTTTTATTGTGAAAAATAAATTGTGTTTGCTGCAATCGTTTGTGTAAATTGAGTATCTATAAATCAGGAGCAACACGACAGCAAAGAAAGTGACGCATCGATTGGAAAAAAACTACGCCGAAATATGTACATGAACATTTGGGTGTGTGTATGCGCGTGACGGTACAAATCGCAAAAAAATGCTGGTGTTTTTGTCGCGCTTGTTTCGTTGATTGGTATTTGGATTCGAAGTTAATGAAACAAATTCATTACAACCACGAAACAACTTCACTACAGGAATGAAACAAATTCATTGCAGCAACGAAACAAATTCGGTGCAATAACGACTCAAATTCATTGCAGCAACAACCACACAGTGACGAACAATTTACAGTTGATGTACACATTTTCGTAGCGGGAATGAAACTGTACGTTAGCTCTCTTTCGATGACAAAAGTTGTTGGGGTGATGAACATTTGCATCCCTGTGACGATGCTTTTTCGTTCAGTGTGGCATTAGGATGCCGTGATCTGGGCCGTTATAGTTATTCAAAGAATTTTGTAGTTTAACTACAGACCATGTATACAATATTAGTGTCGCATAAAAGGTTATTTTTAACTGAATCTAACGGCATATAAAACATGTCTTGACACAGCATTTTTTCAGGGCTATTCTGAAAAAAAAATCAATCTTTAACATTTTCGTACGGAAATTTTTCTCATTTAAATGTCAGATTGACATATCGTCGGCTTAACCTGCAAACCTGCTAACTCCCTTTCAGCATATTATATTATATTATATATATTATTATATTATATTCTTTATATATTATATATATTATCAAACCTTTTTACCCACTTCAAGACTCAAATTAAAGAAAAACTACATGCTGGTCAACGAGGTGTATTTTTCTCTACCATACGGCATCAAAATCTCAATTTACTTAAAAAGTGGACTTAGCAGGTTTGCAGGTTAAGCCGACGATATTTTAATCTGTAGTCGATTTAAGTAAATACGTGTTTCAGTTTTTTTTGTTGAATTACGCATTAGTTCGCTAGTTCAATACGGTGGGAACATTATGTTCTAAACATGGCAAAATGGGTATCGAATCTTTTCTTTGGACAAGGAGATCATTGTTGTATAGATGCATTTTTTTGGCGTAGAATATGTCTTACCTTACGGTATAGGGAGTCCTGCCAGATTGTTATTGTTGTAATCTTTATTTCATTGATTATGAGGAAACGGCGAGATAACTTTTTTTAAAAAATTTTTTGTAGGTAAATGTGTTATCTTTCGTTTGATATACATTTCATGTTGGTTGATATCTTCCTAATATTTAAATTTCTCAAATGAAATTAAACACATACACTCAAACATATGTGTGGTGTTTGGTTGAGTGTTTGGTTTTGTATCGTGAACACAAACTATGCTGCTGTTTCAGTGTGGACACAAACCTTCGGCTGTTGTTTTGATTGATGAAATATTGAAATTTCGTATATTTACTTATGTATTTAAGTGAAACAAAATGTTAAATGTGAAT
Organism: Phaonia tiefii; assembly: GCA_963931995.1. Classification (NCBI taxonomy): domain Eukaryota; kingdom Metazoa; phylum Arthropoda; class Insecta; order Diptera; family Muscidae; genus Phaonia; species Phaonia tiefii. The sequence continues at coordinate 189,264,019 of OZ008370.1, read as the reverse complement.
TTGAATTTAACATGGATATATAATTATAAAAAATATATGAAAAAATTAATTCATACATTTTTAAAAACATATTTATCCTATTTTTCCTACCATAAGCTTATGTATATTATCAAAAGTAACTATCAAATAAATAAATTCATTTGCTTATGTGATTTATCATTTTTTTGTTATATATGTTTTCTGTCTTATCGGATGGCGTATTCTACGTTAAACTTAATGGCCGTGTCTCTGACACAGCCTGCAGAGACAGTCCGTGGCCGAAGGCCTCGGACAACTGTCTGCTGTTTTTTTTTTATTTTTGGAACGAAGTTCCATATCGCACATTGCGGGATGGGGACTAAATGGAAAAAAAATTAAACAACTTTTGTTTTAACGCTATTTAACAACCCACTATTATCAACTATATTGTTTAATTTTGCGTTGGTTTGTGTCTAGACTAACTAGATGTCTCATATATGTTTGGAAATTTCTTTTTAAATGGGAAGTTTTGCAGGTGGAGCCTGTATCCAATATTTAGTATATATTGTAGTTTTGCACCCAGTAAACAGTAAAGTTAGAAAAGCCAAAATGAATAAAGTTTAAAAAAAATATAATTTTCTCAAAAAAAAAATTAAAGTACCTTTTCTTAACAAAAATTCCTTATCTTAAAGAGGTACCTTTGCCTAAAAAAAGTAAATTTTCTTACAAAATTTACCTTTTCTTAAAAAAAGTATTTTTTTAACAGATGTACCTTTTCTTGATAGAGTACATTTCCTTACAACAAATTGCCTTTTCTTAAGAAACTACATTTTCTTTGAAGAGTAAATTTTTTGTGAAACAAAATAAGTTCTCTTGAGATAAGTACCTACTCTTAAAAATTTACCTATTCTTGAAAAATCGACCAATTCTGAAACAAATTACCATTTTTTTACAAAAAATCTTTTCTTCAAAAAAAAAATACATTCTCTTAAAAAATACCCTTTCTTACAAAAATTTCTATTCTTAAAAGTACTTTTTCTTGGCAATAAAATAATACCTTTTCATTTCTTTTCTTGAGATAATTATCCTTTCTGAAAATAAGTAAATTTTCTTAAAAAAGTAACCTTTTCCCAAAAAGAGTACCACTTCTTTAAAATGTACCTTTTCTTAAAAAAGTACTTCTTACTCTTATGTCTTTTTCTTAGAGAGAGTACTTCTTTTTAAAAATAGTACCTTTCCTTAACAAAAACATTAAAAAAAATAAAAGAATTACCTTTTCCGAGGTGCTCTGAACCAAATTTTGAATATTTAGAGTTTCTCCAATCTGACATTTAGATCAGAACACTTAACAATTCGTTTTATTTGCAGAATATCCCTGAAAACAGAATGTGTCAGGACATGTTTTGTATACCGTTGGATACGACATAAAAAACATTTTCATTGGATACTAATATTGTATACATTGTCTTTAGCTAAAATACACATTTCTTTGTAAAACTAAAAATACACTTTTTTAAAAATGGTCCAGCTCACGGGATCTTAATGCTGAACACGAAATATTTTGGAGATCATCCGAAAACAATCCTTAATAAATTTTGAGGGGTGGACAAAAAAACTTTACAATGTGAGTCGTCCTAATATATACGATATGTCCTTTATTTATTTAAACAAAATATAACAAAGTGTCATATAATAAGCAGAAATTCATCAATATTAAGAGTTGAGTAATTGAACAAAATAAACTCATATTTTCTCAATGTCAGGTACAGTGAGTGACATAGACCTTTAGATTCACATGGTCAATACTGACAGATGTAAATATAGTTAGTAATTTAAATAGTAACAATAAATTTATTTACTCTTCACTAACACACAAATTCAAGAAATATCGAAAGAGAATTCAATACTCGCGTTAATGAGACATCATGATTACATAAAATAGGTAAATATTGTCATGACAATGACAATGACATTCCAATTGACAGCCAACAAAGTTGTATTGGCCGCGTTTGTTTTTCTCTTGGCGTCATAATAACCCGTCTTTTGTGACAGAACAATAACTTGAGAAGCTGCAACATTCGGTATCTCTGCCATAACCGGTTGCCGTGGTTGGAAAACGGCTGGTTGATCTTTTTGTTGTGTTAACACTGGTGGCAATGGGGCCGAGGGCATTGATGGTGGTGGCAACACAGCAATAGGCGTTGCATTCACTGGTATCGGTAGGACTGCTGGTGTATGGTACACATTAGCATAGGGCGGAGCTACAGGATGACCGGTGGCATTAGGTTGTACTAACATGGGCATTAGAAAAGTACCATTTGAAGACGTATGATATTGTTGAGATATCGTGGTAATATTTACACTAGGTGGACATATAAGTTGTTCTGTGGATATGTAACGTTTAACATCGTAATAATCAGGTTCTCTAATGATTTGTTTGAAACAGCCATTCGCAAAGGTTTCACCTCGCTGTATTGTAGTGGCAGGCACAATAATGGGAAAGCTCTCATGAAGATGTTCAGCCGGATGCGTAGTGTTTGTTATATTAGGGATGAGTCTGTCGCTAGTAGGTGCTCCAGCAAAACCACCTGTAATGACACCTGAACGAGAAAATAAAATAAAAATGGGCTTAGTTTTAGTTTTTGTAATTTGTAGTCAAGGAACGGAAATGAGATAAATATTCTTGACTGACTTTAGTACAACACTTGTTTTAATTTACTACTATTCATCTTTGAACGCTGTGACAAAATCGATTCAACCTTGTTTAACCATTACCTGTCTGTGGTATACTTTCCACATATGTTAGCAAACTCAATATTTTGAATGCAAACGGCAACCAGAAAAACGTTATCATTATCCTTTGTATCATTTCCTCAAAATATACTTAGCTATCTTGTCGATATAAAATACTGGTCAATTCTACCCAGAGGTCCAAGCAAAACTAAGTATACATTGGAAACGGTTTGAATCTTTTCAACTACTATCTACTTTCCACAATGTTTTAATAAAAGTCTATATTTATTCAATTGCTTATTTGTTAATGCAATTGAAACATCTGTTGTTCATTGTGTCTGTTACATATACGATAAAACAAGATGACCATAATAAATGTGCTTTATCGGAGAAGATCTACATCGGGTATTGTTCCTGGCTAATTCAGTGTCACATTTTTTGTTTTCAAGACCAAATATTGGATCAATTCCCAGGATGATAATTATTTTAATTTAAACCACCTGCAAAACTGACAGTTCGAAACAATTTAACTACCACTGACACACGTACGTACTTATTTTAAAAGTATTTGCTTTGGATCCACCTAAACAAGTGTATGACTTTGATGGGGTTGCCAACCTGTATTTTATCTAACCATATACTTATTTACGTATAAAGTACTTGTACTAAAATACATTTCAATAAATTACTATTTATCATTATTGGAATCTAGTAAGGTGCATTCGATTTTAAATTGCATTTATTTCTCTAATCCAGAATGCGAAAAATATTACCACTGTTCCAAATAATTATACAACTACGTTGCATTGCCACTTCACATTCATGAAAATAGTTGTGGTTGTGGAATAGGGTGTCCCAAAATTATTTTTTTTCGATTGTCACGGCTGCTCAAGGTTATTTGGAAAGCTTATAGGGTAAAGTATTTGAGATTTTTTCCAGATTTTCCGGAAGAGGTTTAGGGGTCGCGCAAATCGAATTCGGCCCAAAAATCGGGTATTCCGGATGTTTTTTGAATTTTACTTAAACCTCGGTCAATGAACACGAGTTTCTTAGTTTGTAAGTCAGCACTTTTAAAGCAAAACGTCCAAACTTTTATTGTATATGCACAAACCTCCAGTGTTGCCAATGATTTTCCTCAATAGGATAACATGTTTTAAATTTTCCCGCAAATTTTGGAGGAAGTTTGTAAACAACGCTTTATGTCTTTTAAAATTCCTATGAAAATTTAAAAAACTAATGTTTCACTTTAAAAAAGATAAAAAAAAAATTGAATTTGCAGTTACTGTTTCAGAGTTATGCCATTTTAAAACTCTTTACCCATTGTATGAAACTAATAATACTATAAACTGTTTGGCATTTTTGCATCTGATTTGCTTAAAACATTGTATTCACGAAAAAATCTACATGCGCTAAGTAGCGACAAAGAGCTACACGCAGAAAAAAAACAGCCTCAGCAACATTTTGCAGTAACCATATATATGTTTGCTTCATTCAATATGTGCCGTGGCCGTTTTTTGCTGCGTGAAATTCTTTGTCGTTACTTAGCGCATGTAGATTTTTTTCAATAATACAATGTTTATTATTAGGTTCATACAATAGGTAAAGAGTTTTAAAGTGACATAACTCTGGAACGAAAATTGCAAATTCAAAATTTTTTATACTAAATTGCTTGGAATTTATCCATCTTTTAAATTGCGTCATTAGTATTTTAAATTTTCATAGAAATTCGATGCACAACTGCCAAACAGTTTATAATATTATTAGTTTCATACAATGGGTAAAAGGCTTTAGAATGGTATAACTTTGAAACCGTAGCCGCACATTCAAAATCTTTTTTTACAAAATTGCTTGGAATTTATACGTCTTTTCAAGTGCACCATTAGTTTTTTAAATTTTCATAGGAATTTTAAAATATATAAAGCAGTATTTACAAAATGTATCCAAAATATACTTTATCTCAAAAATACTTTATCCTATAAGCTTTCAAATAAAGCTTGAGCAAAAACAAATTTTATTGATGGGACACCTTATTGTGGAATCAGATGTCAATTGTAATGAAATTCGGGTATACTTTATTGGAAATTAAGTGCGCAATTTTTTTTTTTTTTGGTTATTGAAGTACAGTTGCGGCCAAAATAATAGTAGTGCTACACACAGAGAAGAGGTTTGTTGTCACAACTATATTTGCAGCCAACTAAAATTTGGCGGTTCCTTGGACTCTCACATTATTCAGTTGTGATTACCAATAATTGTGTTCTTTATCACCATATGTTGTGCATATCAATTGATTTGTAATTCAGTTTTGGTTGCAAGAACTGAAAAATTTAGTTGAAGCCACAGCAACAATAAATAAATATGATCTGTCAATCGAGTTTTAGTTCTAGCAATCAAATTATCCTGTAGTGGTTATTATTCTATTTGTTGGATCAATGACAAATGTAAACACTACTTCGATTGTGCCAAATAATATATTGGCATGCTCAACTAATTACTTGAATTTAATGGCTGTCAAACCCATTTGTTGAATTTTATAGAAAAAAAAACTAAAGAAAATAATTGAAAAAGTTATGATTTATCCGACCGTTCGCATTATATTCAAAAATTAAAATGTTCGAGCGTTTGATAGTTTTTTTTTTAAATAATTTTATTCTTCGATATTTCGCTACCCTTTGGGTAGCATCGTCAGGAAGATAAATAATTATTAATTAAAAAAACAAAAAGAATTGATGAACAAATTTTTTTTCTTGTCATTTGAAAATTAAAAATTAAAAATTAAAAAATTAAACAATTAATTCTTAATTCTTTATTAAAATTGTGTAATGTGTACTTTATATTTAAATACAAGCAAACTTATTATTATTTGTGACCATGGTTCGTACATTTTTGAACAAAAAAAACCGCTAAAACACCATTGTGTATATATTTCGAAAATGGAGCGTTCAATCGGAAAATAATAATTTTTTCCGAGTTTCTAAGGGGGTTTCATAAAGTGGTCCAACAATTCGTATCTACGACTTTAAAAAGAAGTCGCTAAAGTAACAAAATCGCTAAAATAAAATTAAATTTAATAAATTTTTTACCACCATGGGAGGCTGTAACCTCCCTTTTTAAGAATAAATAAGTGATGCCGTTTTAAGGACATCTATTGTTTAAAACTTCCTAAAAAGTTATTATTTGTTCGATTGGAAATAGACATAGACGATAGACATTTTTTATTTTAGCGATTCTCTTATTTTGGTGATTTTTTTAATTCCATACGATTGGACCACTTTATGAAAAACTCTTTGAAACCTTTAAAAATTAATTATTTTTCGATTGGACGCTCCGTTTCGGAGATATTGGCATATGGCATTTTAACGATTTTTGAGGGAAAAATTTTAATTTTAGCGATTTTTGAAAATTGGACCACCCTTTATTTATTTTATTCAACCTATCTAATCTAATATTTTACTTCCCTAGTTAGGCAAAATCATCGTTGAGTAAATATTCGTTTGTTCGTTTTGTACTTTTTTCTGGATTGTGAATAGTGTTTATTGTTTTATGCATTTCCATATAATAAATTTAAAAATTAGTTATTTTTCGATTGGACGCTCCTTTTCGGAGATATTCGAGAAATTCGAGAAATTTTTGTTTTAGCGATTTAAAAAAAATCAGGGCATATTCAAGACATCCATAGCATTAAGCTTCTTCAGGAGGTAAAAAAATATTATTTTTGCGAGTGCACGCACCGTTTCCGAGTTATAGCCTTTTTTATTTGTGTACACTTTCTGTACTTTTGTGTATACGTTTAGTACTTTTGGGAACACTGTTTGTACTATTGTGCAAAATTTTTGTTGTCGGAGTTTATGAGTCGGACTTCAGAAAATTTGTCCGGAGTCGGAGTAGGAGCAGTAGTCGATTTTTTTCAACCCGACTCGGACTATATGTTACTAAAATTATTAACAATTTGAATAATAGCAAACAGAAATGGAAGCAGATAGAGTAACACAATGACCCCGAAGATGTAAATTGTTTGTCGTTATTAGTAACATCATATATATTGTTTTGCGTGAACGTCCGACTACTATTTTTTGCCAGTGATGTGAGATAGTATTAATAAATCAGGATGGTTTCTTAGTTAACTTTAGTTTTCGAGTCATCAACGTTACGGAAAATTAATTTAAATTAAGCCTGGTATAGTAACATTAAAAGCGTCGTTACTTACTTACTTACTTACTTATCCGGTCTCGGACAACCCCGGAGGGTCAGGGACCTTACAAAACGGATATAACATATTTCGCCAACCAGTTCGATCGTTTGCTTTATTTCTCCAGTTGGCAATACCAAGTGTACGCAGGGATTCGTCAACCTGATCCCTCCACCGGAGTCTTGGTCTTCCTATTTTTCGTCTTCCTTCGAGTTCGGTTTCGAAAACCCTTCGTGCTGGTTCGTCTTCATCCATTCTAATGACATGGCCTAGCCAGCGCAATCGCGTTATCCTGATCCGCTTAACTATGACTATGTCAATGTCAGGATAAAGCTCATACAGCTCATGATTCATGCGTCGCCGATACTCGCCGTTGTGCACTATAGGGCCATAAATTTTTCGGAGTATTTTCCTCTCGAAGACTCCTACAGATGTTCCGTCTACTTGCGAGGATTCTGCGCCATAAAGCAAGACAGGTTGAATGAGAGTCTGGTACAGCTGGACTTTTGTTACTCGAGAGAGGGCTTTATCTCTAAAGTGCTTGCTTAGCCCAAAATAACATCAATTCGCTAGCACAATTCTTCGCTGGATCTCAAGGCTGACGTTGTTGTTTTTGTTCACGGCAGATACGAGGTATATAAATTCGTCCACTACCTCGAAGTTATAACGGTTATCAACGTTCACGCTTTGGTCTAATCACGTTTACCGTCTAATCATTTACCGTCAGACCCACTTTTGCTGACTCCTTCTCAATTCTCGAAAAAACCGCAGTAACTTCTCCAATTGTGCGCCCAATGATATCTATATCATCAGCATACGCGAGCAGCATGTGACTTTTGCTGCTGATGGTTTTATTCATGTTGACTGCAGCTTTTCCCATAATGATCTCAATTAAGATGTTAAAGAGATCGCACGATAGGGTGTCGCCTTGCCTGAGGCCTCGCTTAGTTTCGAAAGGTTCGGTAAGATCCTTACCAACTTTCACTGCGGATTTGGTGTTCGTCAAGGTCATCCTGCAAAGGCGTATGAGTTTTGCAGGAATACCAAGCTCAGACATTGCTTCATAGAGTTTCTCCCGTATCGAACTATCGAAGGCCGCTTTATAACCGATAAATAGATGATAGGTGTCGATTTGTTTTTCGTGTGTCTTCTCCAGGATTTGGCGTAGCGTGAAAATCTGGTCAGTTGTCGATTTTCCAGGCCTAAAGCCTCACTGATATGGTCCAATCAGGTCAGCGATAATTGGTTTTAGTCCTTCGCACATTATACTTGATAGAACCTTATATGCTATGGATAAAAGGCTTATTCCACGGAAGTTAGCACAGATACTCGGGTCACCTTTCTTAAATATGGGACATAGTAAACTGAGACTCCAATCGCCGGGCATGCATTCATCTAACCAAATTTTGCTAATGAGCTGATGCATGCACCTTATCAGCTCATCGCCGCCAGCCTTGAACAGCTCCGCCGGTAATCCGTCGGCTCCTGCGGCTTTGTTGTTCTCAAGCCGGGCAATAGCTGTTCTGACCTCGTCTTGGTTAGGAGGGGAGCAATCGACGTCGTCGTCCATATTGTAATCGATTGTCCCATCGTCATTGGATAACTCAGGTACTAGTAGCGCGGAGAAATGGTCTCTCCATATTCCCAACATGCTTTGCACATCTGTGATGAGATTTCCGTCCTTGTCTTTACAGAAGGAGGGCCCTGAACCATGTCCACTAGTTCCGTTCTCAACTTTTCGGTAGAATTTTCGGGCTTCGTTCATCCTTCTGTATGTCTCAATTTTCTCACTCTCGCGCTTTCTCCACTGCCGTTTCTTACGCCTAAAGAGACGATTTACCCCCTTTCCTTTCCTCCCATACCGCTCAGTTGCAGCTCGCGTTGCAATTGACTGAAGCATTACCATACGCGCAGCGTCCTTTTCGCCATTTGCAATGCGACACTCTTCAGCGTACCACGGTTTATTGCGAAGCGGTTTTTCGAAACCAAGTACGGTTGTTGCGGCAGTTTTTATAGAGTCGGAAATGGGTTTCCACTGCGCATCAGGATCGTCATCGGGATCCTTGAGTAGGCTGTGGCTACCTCTGGTAATTGCAGCTTTCCGATGTCCAGCTTCCCCTGCGTCTGGTTTCGTACGATTTTCGCTGTACTCAATCCTGAGCGAACCTTTGCTGCTACCAGGTAGTGATCAGAATCGATGTTAGCTCCTCTGATCACTCGTACGTCCATTACACTGGATGAGTGCCTTCCATCAATTACCACGTGATCAATTTGGTCCTTAGTTCTTTGGTCAGGGGATATCCAAGTAGCCTTGTGAATGTCTTTATGCTGGAATCTTGTACCACTAATGACCATGTTTTTTGCCGCGGCAAAGTCAATCAGTCTCATACCGTTGTCGGAACTGTCAGCATGTAGACCGAAATTGCCAATAGTTGGATTAAATACATTCTCCCATCCTAATTTGGCATTAAAATCTCCTAGTACAATCTTAATGTCATGGCCAGGGCAGCGGTCATACGTTTTCTCTAGGAGCTCATAGAATATGTCTTTGGCATCAGCATCTTTCTCTTCGATGCTCATTTGTTTCGCCTTCTCACTCTAGCTAGCTAACGGAGGTTTCCGAAAAGCCATTGCCCAGGACATACTGCGTGGAAGTAGTAAGCTGCTTGGACTGCCCAATGAAGGAATCATTTCTGGCCACTCCCAAGTGAATGGCAATCAGAAACTTTCCACCTCCACGGACAGTCTCACGTCCTACGTCGTTAGGGATGTTATATTGTCAATAAGTTCTGAGATAATGCAATGAAATTGGGAAATCAGCAAAATGCTAATTTTGGATCACTGTAATTTTGTATAGAAGCTTTCCAGTGTGTTGTTGAAGTTCTAGATATAATTCGGGAAATCTTTACAGAAATTTTCCTAATATTTATTTTATTTTTCCTAATATGTATATACTATAAATAAGAGCAGGTGGGAGAATCTTATATATGTATGAGTCTTTTACCATGTTCTATATTTGTAGAATACCGACTTTCAAAAATCCAGAAATTCTAACTTCTTATAGTTCACTTATCTGGAATTTTAAGCCTTTCGGTACTGATATCAGTTAGATTATAATCACTTTTAACCATAGACAAGCTTTTATTTAATTTTCCCTAGAAGAGAATTCAAGCCCTGATTTCTGCGAAAATAATTTATTAATTCAGTAGAATTATAAAAGTTTTAATAATTTGTATATTAACCTTTTACTTTATACTTGGTACCTCTACCAGCATTTGGACGAAATATAACCATTATGGTATTGCGGCAATATCATCTTCTTATCATTACTCTAGTAATATTTTATTCATATCATCCATTTTTCTTCTAAGCAATAACACTGTGCGACACCAAAAAAAAAACTGATGGGTTCTGTCAACGGATTCTGGTAGACAGGTCTAAAAAAAAATATACATGCATCGGCGTTTTGCCAGATCTGATCAGAATTTTTTTTACGGTGGATCAAAGTTACCGCCCCTCGGAACTTTCCTGCAATATATCGGCATGAAAAATTGTGTGTTCCTTACTTGTGAGGTACAAAATATGGTCAGAAGTTGATCACAGTGTAATTCGGGGATATAAAAAAAGGGTGGCTATAGTGCAGGAAAACGTCGGTTCGATCCCTGCGCTGATCACCTTAAATTTCCTTCCTCTCAGTCATGAAAAAGATTCTCAAAATACCGTTCGGAACCGGTGGAAAACTGTAGGTCCCAATCAGTGAGTGAAGAATTAGAAAGGTTGTGAGAAGCTCCCCCTAATGCCATCAGGGGATATAATGGGAATCGGGGGTTTTTTTAAGGAGAAAGATATTTGAAATATTTCACCTTTATGATGTCATTTAAAAATTTTATTTTTCGGATTTTTCAGCTCTTATCTTCTAAACCATAACATTATAAACAAAAAAGTTTGTCAAATATTCTCATTTACTGTTTCCGGCTTCACTCAGAAACACATTTTTCAAATAATAACATTGAAATTCTGAAACCATCTCAAATTCTGAAACCATCTCAAGGTAAGAATTTGAAAGAACAAACAAGTGGTTAAAAACTAAATTATATTTTTCAAGAAACCCTAAATATTGGGTAGAAATGCAAAATCTTAAGTTGGAATGCTTGCGGAAGAAATAATAACGCTGGGAAATGATGTGAGAAATAAGCAAAAAACTCCGATACTTTCAACAACTACAGGTGCAAACGTGAAGCTGTGTATTCAAAATTTCTCAATTATTTTTGCAATGAAAGGTGAATATTTAAAAACATAAAGCTAATTTAAATTTGTTAAATTAACTTAATTTCACATTTTATTCCTAAATTCATGCGAAAAATCTATAAAGTCTGTGATGCAAATATATTGTTTGCATGCGAAGGATGGAATTGAAAACCGCTACACATCTAAACCTCCTATTACTCGTTAACTAATTTTATGTTTCAATAATGTTTTGTTTTTACAATTATTTATAAACTGTTACACAATTTCTTTAAAATTAAATCCACGTGTATTTTTTCTTCCTAGAGATATTTATTTTTTAACACTAGAATGTTTATATGGCAACATACATTGTATCTTGATTTTTTCGACGATATCTTCCTTTTATCTCTCTGTGATTGTCTGCCAATATTGCGCAATAATCTTCTGGAAGTGTTGATTTTTTATTGCATGGATGTATCGCTTGCGGGTAACAGTCTCTCCCGATGGGGGAAACTTCAGCAATCCGAAAATTATTATTTCCGCAATACAATTTTTCTACCGCACGATATGATGGCGATAACGCCGCAAGTAATGCTTTGTTTGCTGGGACCGTTCCATAAAATATATATACAATTTAAATAGTTTGGTTTATGTATGTAGTTGCACGCAAAGAAAAAACTCGTTCCTCCCAAACGAAATCTCAGATCACTGAAGTTCGTTTGGGGACTGTAGTAGGGAGAAACGAACTTCTGTTAAGCCATACATGTGATTTCGGTTGGGAGAACCGAAAAATGTTTGCAGCAAATGAGTTATGAAAATTATATGCGGCAAAAAACGTTTGCGAGAAACGAAAAACGGTTCGCCAACTTTTGTTTCGGTTACAGCTACCGAGTTCTAGTTGCTCCAAAATAAAATGACAACTGTTAGATTCATACATATTCATATACACAGCCATACTCACAATTGTTAGATTCAGTATGTATATATATATCCAGCCAGTATTTTGAGCGAAGAATTAAAAAATTATTTTGGGTTAATCTACTAAAATGGCTATAACTCTTGTATTTCTGTATGGATTTCTTTGGTATGTATTGGTATGAAGAACAGTCCAGTGTATTATATAGGAAAAAAAATATCTATATAATTTTTTTTTATTTTCTATGATAAAATAAAAATGAAAAATATTTGATTTTTTGCAAAAAAAAAATGCAAAATTTGAAATGTTAAATTCTATAAGTTCTCAACCAAGCATTCTGATTTGAAATATTTTCACTCATTTGAAAACATTTGAAACCATTTTGAAAAAGAAGAATTTTTTAAAAAACAAAGTACATGAGGTGTCAGAGGACACCCGGTTGGAACGAAGTCCCTTTCGCTGTATTTTATGTACTAGTTAGTTCCAACACGCCTACGGCGTCTGTTGAAAAATACTGTAATTGAAATGAATCTTTAAGAATAGATACTTTTTGTAAAATAATAAACTTTTTTAAAGAAATTTTTTATTTCTTGAATGTATTTTTTTAATAAAAGTATATCTTTAGGGCCCTTTTGTAAGAATATGTATTATATTTTGCCGAAAAGGTCCTTTCTTTAATGCGAGGTACTTCTTTTATTAAAACTAATGTTTTTAAAGAAAAAAAGTGCTTTCTGTAAGAAAAAGCCTAAGAGTATGCATGTTTTTACAAAGAAGTACTTTTATTGGAACAGGTACTTTTTAAAGAAGTGGTACTCGTTTTAGGAAAAGGTTATTTTTTTAAGAAAATTTACTTATTTTCAGAAAGGCTACTTATCTCAAGAAAGGAAAAAAAAGTAGTATTTTATTTTTAAATAAAAGGTAATTTTAAGAAAAAGTATTTTTGTAAGAAAAGGAGTTTTTTTAAGAGAAGGTATATTTTTTTGAATGAAAGCCTTTTTTTACGAAAGAACATGTATTATTCTAAGAGTAGGTACTTATCTCAAGAAAAGTTATTTTGCTTTACAAAAAAGTACACTTTAAAGAAAAGGTAGTTTCTTAAGAAAAGGCAGTATGTTGTAAGATAATGTACGTTTTTAAGAAAAGATAGTTATTTAAAAAAATTTTTAAGAAAAGGAACTTTTTATAGGAACATTTACCTTTTTTTGAGTGCTTATTTCTTTAAGATAAGGTATTTTTTAAGATAACGTAGATTGTATAAGAATATGAATAAGTATTTTTTTTTTGAGAAAATTAACTTTTTTTAAGAAGACGCACTTACTTAAGAAAATGTTATTTTTTAAACTTCTTTCACTTTTAACTTGGCCTTTCGAAATTTACTTTTTATTCCTTTCAAAACTACAATATGTAATAAACAGGCTCCACCTAGAAAATTTCCCTTTAAATAAAAAATATCGCCCGATTTGTTAGTCTAGACACAAACCAAAGAGTGTAAGAGTAAGGGTGCTGCCAAATGTAATTCCATGCTCATGGATTTGCCAGTCTTACACTTTGGCTTTTCTAAATTTACTTTTTATTGGGTTCAAAACTACAATATGTAATACACAGGCTCCACCTAGAAAACTTCCCTTTAAACCAAACCAAACCAAAAGTACCCAATATAGTTGATAATAATGGGTTGTAATAAAGTAGTTAAAAAATAGTTGTTTAAAATTTTGTCATTTAGCCCCCATCCCGCAACGTGCGATAAGGAACTTCGTTCCAAAACCTGTACCGTTAACAAATTGTTGTTGTTTTTTTTTAATAAATCTGCTAAACTACCTCAAAAAATTGGGTTGTCATTTCCGGTTGAAAAGTCATGTTGCATAGTGTAATTAATAATATAAACAGAGAATTTTCTTAAATTCTTAATTTTAACTATTTATCAAACCACAAGAAGAACTTATTTTGGATACTATCGGAAAATGTTGTAATTACTCATTCGATTCAACAAAAAATATTGCATAATTCAAGAATTTCGATATTCTATAAGTGGAATATAGTTGTACATAATACTGGGTGTTTTCAAACCCGAAGTCACATTTTTATAATGCGTCATTTTATATTATTTTTCCTACAACAAAAACAATTCTCAATTTTTTGGGGAAATACAAAATACAAAATAACATGTGTGGGAAATTGTAACTCTTATACTACGAGTAAGTACCTGCTCGTGTATGAAATATTTTTGAGAGAGTTTAAAATATTAATTCAAAATATATCCAAATATTATCCATATGTATTGCTTTTACTGATCGGTATACTATGTACGAAATATTTTTTAAGCTATGTTGACAAGTGTTTCTTGAACAAATAATTTAGATGATCATGGAAGTCATTGTCGACAGAGTATGGCACCCTACTCAAATAAATTCAGGTGTTGCCGACAAGATTTGAAATGATGTGGATATGTATCAAAAATTCTGTAAACAAATTAAATAAATTTTCGTAACAAAACAAAATTATTGTTTAAAATTAAATTTATGATCTTTGAAATCCTCGTCATCTATTTAATGATAACACAGCCTTAACAATTTTTATATTACGTCCACAAGCCATTTTTAAAAACTACAAGCTAAAAACATGTATTTTAGAATGTGTTTACTCATAATTATAATATCTTTACAAACTACCATATATGTATAAGCTGTGGGTATAGTAGCTACTACTTTACTATTATACATAAACTGAATGAAAAACGCTTCGTCGCATGAATGAAACATTTCAGTTAATGTTTTTACGTTGTTATAGTGAAAAGTGTGGTATATCCGACAATTTGGTAGTTGCTGCAACGAAAAATTTCTCATTTCGTTGCTGCAACAACTTACTTTTCGGTCCTGCAACAATCTGATTTAATTTGAATTTGGAAGAAAAATAGGTTAAAAATTTAAAAAAAAATAAATGCATCGGATTTAAACTACTCATATTTGGTTTATCTCTTACTTGTAATAGTTTACATTTATTATTTAGTTATTTTGGAGGTTTGTCAACATTTTTAGTTGACGAAACAATTTCGTTATTGCAGTGAAACTAATTGTTATACCCTAACTTTTAGGGTATTGCATGATTTAAGAAAACAGTAATGTGGTTATATGTTAAAGGAGTAGTGCACATTAGAGTAGTGCTTATATTCATGGTAAGTACAGTCATAGATATGTGCATATCTTAATTAAAAATCTTATTGATAAACATCTCATATTTGGTATTAATTTCAGGACCTGAATACGACGGCCACAATAACACTCAACCCCTCGACTACCACAATCTTATCCAGACGAGTGTTTCAATATGGAATGGATATAATCTGTTTAGCAAATTGAGACCATTTTCGAAACAAAAAATTAAAAAATTGGTATTAAAACACCTGCTATAAATACTAACACTGTATTTATGTAAAAATTGTCAATAAATAATTTCAAACACACTTCAAAACATTCATCGCAGCAATGAAGCAAAATCATTGTAGTAATGAAACAAATTCATTGCAACAATGACTCAAATTCGTTGCATCAATGAAACAAATCCATGGCAGCAATGATCAAATTCATTGCAGCAAAAACCATACTTTCACCACAGTAACGAACAATTTGCCGTTGATGAATACATTTTCATAGCGGGAATGAAACTGTACGTTAGCTCACTTTCGATGACAAAAGTTGTTGGGGTGATGAATATTTTCATCCCTGTGACGATGCTTTTCCGTTCAGTGTAATTATTATTATATCTGAAGACTTCGGAAATATTGTACATTTTATAAATATCTATTTTACGTAAATGGAAGTAATTACTAAAGTATACAGGATTTAGTACTAACTATTCGAAATTCGACTGGGCTTTAGGACAAATAAATTGAAAGGTCAAATAAATTGTTTGCAGAAAATGAATTTTACCTTGAATAAACTCTTCAAGATATTGATATTATTTTTTTTTATTTTTAATTTGTTGGATTATTTTGTAATAATTATGAAAGAAGATAGATTTCTAAACCATCAGTGTTATTTCAAACTAAAGGAAATTCATTAAGAATAATTCTATCGCATCAGTATGAACAAAAATTACTCTTCTTCTGTATTATTTTCATCAGCTGTTGGCTCTGGTGCTCTTTCTGATTTTGACGATTTTGTTTCAGAACGTAAATCTGTAACAGAATTGAGTTAAAAAATGGTTTCCTATTACTTTCCATGAAGAGATTGGGGAGAGTTTCTCACAATCAGTCAGCTGTGTGCGTTGTAGTTTAATACTCACTGATTGGGACCTACAGTTTTACACCCGCTCCAAACAGTATTTTTGTGAAGCTTTTTCATGGCTAAATACTCGATAGTGTCATCGTCACTAAAGGTATCATTACACGACGTGTATTTTACACCTGACATGTCACTTTAACGACCCTTGTGTAATTCTGTGTGTATGTCAAAATGAGAATTGTACATTCGGTTTATCATTTTCGTGCTCAAACGTACATGTGTAATTACACAGAAAAAGAAAGCGACTCTAAAACTTTAACAAAAAAATTGGTACGTGAAAAACTCCACGTATCCAATATCGCAATGAAAAACGATAAATGGTACCAACAAAAAAAATTCACAAGAAATACCCCAATATTTAACGAAGTAATTACTATATGAGCAACCACATAACTTCAGTTAGAGATAAGTTTGTACAGGCAGTCGGTGGCGTAACGGGCTAGGCGCTGACGAAACGACGTTGTGTCACGAACATCGAAATGATCTTCCAGTGGATGTGAGTTCGAATCCTACCGCGGCTGTTTAATTTTTTTTTAAATAAACAAAATTTCTAAAAATAAAATAATAAAACGAAAACTGAGATACAATTTAGTTTGTTAATATGTCAAATTCTTCATCGACTAAAAACGAAAATATTTTTGATAAATAACGTACAAATATTTTCGTAGATGGGTGAAATTTTGCATCGATTGAAAAATAATATTTTACCAAAAAAAAACCTACAAATATCGTAGCTGATGTGTGATTTTTTTTATCACAGGATTTTTAATTAGTATTTTGTTTGAATTTTCGAATTTTTTAATTGAATTGAAAAATTATTTTTTTCTGTGCGTCACGAGTGCTTGTCATTCATTAACAGCTGATACGTTATGTGCGCTCTTCTTGTTTTGATTAAATCAGTTGGTGGCAGGTGCATTTTTATTTATTAGCTCCAATACAATTTATTTAGGCCAATTTAACTGAAACCGTATTATAAAATAGTCATTAATTATTTCATTTCCAATTTAAAATTAAAATACTTACTTTTCAATGTTTTTTATCCTTTTTTTCCACAAACAAGATTTAATTAAAAAATATTTTCCATTTTTGCTTCTTTTTTCCCGCCAAACACTTCGTTGTTTTTCCATAAACAGCTGATGATTGTAAGTTTAATATAAATGATGGAGGCAATCGGGAAGAGTTGTCAGTTGATTACGGGAAAACATACACCTTCTTCCCATTTAGAGCGTAGTAGCCTTTTGGTCACCAAGTTTCAGTACGGGCCCGCACCATACAAAACAGGCCAACCCTACTTCACACGTACACCTACCTACTCCTCATCAACACAATCACGCATACCACACAACAGTATAAGGGTTTAGGGTCCCTTTCGCGGTAAACTCTTGAGGTGTCTCCTTCGGGGTTTCCACTCCGAAGCGGACACCACAACATTGTATTGTAATCAAATAACTATATAATCACATTTAGTTATATGGATTTTCAATTGCAGTTAACACACAAGTATTAATATGTTCACACACTTTCTCCAAACATATACATATGTTTCTAATACGAGCAAAAATATGTTTGCAGCAGCCCGTTTTTCAAGCGTATTCGGGAAATAAACAATATTTATCTACAGATATTCTTTAGCACCAGTAGAAAATATGATCCAATATTCATATATTTGGTACATTATCTTAGTTGAGGTCAGGACTAAAATTATATGACAATATTTTTGAAGATCGGATTATAGTTTATACTAGTATACGCTGAAAAATCTGTATTTTTGTTGTTTGAGTGCAAATACAACGTGTTTGTAGCTTGATGTAGCTTGCTATTCAATATTACATATTGCAGACACAATGATTAATAGGTCATAATATATGGTTTTTGTGACCCAAATGTTGTTTTGTTTGTTGGAAACTGCTAAAAACAAAAACGTGACAGATACCAAAGAAACAAACAAGCAACAGATCTTCAATTCATGAAAGCAATGCTTGCAAACATACACGCTGAAAATTTTGCCTTTTTTTGTTGTTTGGATGCATATTTAACATGTTTGTAACTTGTCGCAAATACAGTATAGTTCTGCCCAAACACATTGTATTTGCTATTCTATATATGTAGCATGTTTGGGACGCAATGATTATTAGGTTATAGAGGGTTGCATTTTATGGCTCCGGATTAGGAAACAAACACAAATATTAATCATCAAAAATCACTTTATTGCTTTTCAAAATATTCCCCATGAAGATTTATACACTTTTGCATGCGTTTGAACCAATTGTCGAAACACTTTTGCCACTCTGATTGAGGTATCTCCAAAACATGCATTCTGAATGCAGCAACCGCTTCTTCAGGTGTCGAAAAACGTTGACCTCTCAGTTTGTTTTTTATGTACGGGAATAAAAAGAAGTAATTCGGTGCCAAGTCAGGACTATACGGCGGATGACCCATCAAATCGATGTTTTGGGTGCAAAAAAAGTGCTGTAGTTTCAGCCGATGTGTGAGAGCTCGCATTGTCGTGGTGAAGAGTGATCCGTCTTCGGCGGTTGGTTTTCCTGATTTCTTGGAAGACAACCGGCAAACAAATAGTTATGTACCACTCAGAATTCACTGTTCTGCGTTGTTCTGTTGGTACGGTTGCGACATGTCCGGGTTTTCCGTAAAAACAGGCCAACATTTGCTTGGAAGTGCTTCGGGCGCGAACAACTTTTGTTGGATTTGGCTCATCTTGAAACACCCATACAGTTGACTGCCGTTTACTTTCGGGCTCATACGCGTAAATCCAGGATTCATCACCTGTCACGATGTCATAGATGTGTTTCGAAGCACCGCGATCGTATT